>JAKOGI010000896.1:0-337500 GCA_029747015.1 Carnegiea gigantea | reverse complement strand
TATTTTCTTGACTCTTTTGCAGTTGTTCTATTTCTTTGATTCATATTGATAATTTAACCCCTCCTTTGACTCACTCTTTTTAATTGGAAAAGCTAAATTTAAAATTGCTATTATTATTCATGGGATCAACACTCTATAGTCGTTAGTCTATATTTAATATTGTGCACTTACAAGTAAAAAAGGTTTTTTAAACTCAGCGTAAAATCCACATCACGTTTTTGGTGCTATTGTTAGTGAACGATTAGTGATTTTTAATTTTCTTTTCCTCTTATTCTTTTTATTTATTTTTTCCCTTTTTTTTGGACTCCAGCCTTTTTTTTTCATTATTTTTATTTTATTTTATTTTATTCTCCGTTCGCCCCTAATCTAACAATTTTATTTCTTTTCTTCACATTCCCTTCTAATATAATCGGACAATTTTATATTTTGTTCTTTCATTTATTTTATTTATTTTTTGTTATTTCCCTTTAGTTTTGTTCAATCCCCCTCCCTTTTATTTCATTTATTTTCTTCTAATTTCTTTTATTTAGTTTTTTTTCATTTTGTTTTCTTTAGATCTTTATTTTATTTTCTTTTATTTAGTTCTTTTTTCTCTTCTTATTTCGTTTGTTGGTTATTGTGGTGGTGATTTCGTACTATTCCCTTGATTGTTTGTGGGTTATATGCTTGTTAAACAATCTTTATTCTTAGGTCTTGGAGAATATAATCCTAAAATTGAACATTCTTCTAGTAGGATAAGAGCTAAGAAACGTGAATCTCAGAAAAAGATGGCTAAAGAATAAACCCCACCTAAGCAACTTAAAGAGTATTTCACTCCTTCCACATATGATTCACCTATGAGCATCGATAAGCCCATTGATGTTGATCAATTGAGATGAAGCATTCCCCAATCCAAATGGTTCCATCCTTTTATGGGGGCTAGAGTATGGAAATCCTTTCAAGCACGTTGATAAATTTTTGGAGATATGTTCTATTATCTTCTTAAATAATGTCTTTGGTGATGCTATTTGTTTACATCTTTTTCCTTTTTCCTTGAAAGATAAAGCTAAAGATTCGCTGGACACTAAGATAGATATCACCATTTGAGATCAAATCAATGCAAAAAGAATTCTTAAAAAAGTTTTTCTCTCTAGTTAAATTACCTGCCTTAAGATATGCTATAACCACTTTATCACAAAGTAAAAATGAACTACTACATGAAAGTTGGAAAAGGTTTAAAAAATTATTGTGAAGTTGTCCTCACCATGAGGTCCCTATGAGGCAACTTGTCTACAGTTTTCATCCTAGCTTAGAAGAGCACAGTAGGCAGATGGTATATATGTCTTTTGGTGGTAATTTCTTGTACAAGGCTCCTAAAGAAGCTCAGGAATTGTTCGAACATTTGAATGAAAATTCACATATGCCTACCACTTCCTTACATTCTGATTTGCCTAGGCAATTGGGATGTAAAGGGGGCATTTATGAGGTTTCATATTCAATTGACTTTTCTAGTAAAGTTGATGCTTTAACTAAGAAATTTGATTAATTGTTACGTATCAACAAGGTGTCTAATATCCCATCTATGTAAGACGTGCGTTTATTTGTGCTGGTCCCATGCATTCTTCCATTGATTGTCCTTATATTGGTAAGTCTGATTGTGTGACTGCACAAGTGAATGCTGCCAAAGAATTTCCTCCAACCAATAATCTTAATTCTAATACTTATACTTATAATCATGGTTGGAGGAATCATCCTAAGTTTTCTTATGAGTCTCAAAATGTTAAGAATCCTCAATCCTAGTTTAACTGACCTACCCCTCCTGGTTTTCAAAACCAGAGATATGCTCCTCCTACTTCTCATCAAGCTCCATTTGGGTGCTCTGACATAGAGAAGGTATTTTCTGT
The DNA here is from genome assembly GCA_029747015.1 of Carnegiea gigantea. Lineage (NCBI taxonomy): Eukaryota > Viridiplantae > Streptophyta > Magnoliopsida > Caryophyllales > Cactaceae > Carnegiea > Carnegiea gigantea. The sequence goes on along the minus strand of JAKOGI010000896.1, from coordinate 335,617 downwards.
TCTTGGTACCTTGACTTCTGCATACAAAATGTTAACTCTAATGTTCAAAAAATTTAGTCTAAAATGCATACTGTTGACTATCACTTACAATCTATAGCTAAGTTAGAAATCCAACTTGGACAACTACCCATAGCTATAGGTAAAAGAGAAGAAGGAAACTTCCAAGTTATCTCATACAGAACCGCAAAGGCCAACAAGTTAAAGAATTGAAAGCTATAATAGTTCTTATGAGTGGCAAAGAAATTGATAATAAAGTGAATGAGAAGAACATGATAAAGATGAAAGACTTAACCCCATTAAGAGTGATGTCCAGTTTGCAAAGGAAGATGACTCATCCCCTTCCTCTATTGTGTCTAACCCCATTATCACATATAAGCCTAGGGTTCCTTACCATCAAGCTTTTGATTTCCTTTCTAAGAAAGATAAGCAAAGCGATGAAACTCTAAAGACATTTAAACAAGTTAATGTCAATCTTCCTCTTTCGAAAGCGATTAAATAGATCCTGCCTTATGCTAAATTTCTTAAAGACATGTACACTTTTAAAAGAAAATCCAAAGATGAAAAGTCTAAAAAAGTTCTTCTCTATGAACAAGTGAGCTCGATTTTTAAATTTGACACTCCACCTAAGTTCAAAGATCCTGATGTCCTTACTATTTCGTACTATATTGGTAATCACAAAATTGAAAGGGAACTTTTAGATTTGGATTCTAATGTTAATTTGATACATGTATTGTGTACTTAGAGTTAGGGTTTTTGTGAATTGAAACATTTTAATTGTACCCTCTATCTTGTTGATAGATCCGTGAGGGCTCTTAGGGGACGAATAGATGATGTTTTAGTTCAAATTGACAAAGGATTCTTTTCTATTGAATTTGTTGTGTTGGACATGAACCCTAGTCATGCTTCTAAATGAATCCCCCTTATGTTAGGATGTCGCTTGTCTCTTCCTAGCCATAACTAATGCCACCATTAACTACAGGTTCGGAGTGATGGATGTCTCAGTCACGAACATGAAGGTTACGCTTAACATTTTTAAAGCTTCTTCTCAATCTGTCTTCAAAGATGAACCTAAATGTTTCTTTGTTGATGGGATTGATGAACTAATTAAAGATGATTTACTTGCTATTTTGAGCAATCATCCCTTGGGAACCTGTCTTTCTCAATGGGACTTTAGATTGTTTGACTTAGGAAGTGTAATAGATAACATGGATTCTACTCTTGAGTCCACTCCTCATCTTGAGTCTTCCTCTTAGGTGTCCACTTATGAACACCTCCCACCTTGGGCTAGCTCTACTATGCCATATTTTGTTGTATTCCTACTTAAACTTGAGTTGAAAGCTCTCCCTTATTCACTCAAGTATGTTTTTTAGGCCCTAAAGAGACCCTACCTAATATTGTGTCTTCTCTTTTGCCTTGTGATCAAGAGAAAGAGTTGATTGTGTCTTGTCTGATCATCAAGGTGCTATTGGATGGGCGGTTGCTAATTTGAAAGGGACTAGGCTAACTATTTGCATGCACATAATTCACTTGGAGGATACTGCTAAACTTGTAAGGCAAATGTAACATCGATTGAATTCCCATATGAACGAAGTTGTTCAAAAAGAGGTAGCAATGCTTTTAGATGCAGACATTATCTGTCATATTTTTGTTAGTCGATGGTTCAGTCCCATTCAAGTTTTCCTTGAGAAATCTGGCATAATTGTTGTAAAGAATAATGACAGTGAATAAATTTCTACTAGACAGACCGCAGGGTGAAGGGTGAGTATTGATTACAGAAAGTTGAATTCTGTCACTAGAAAGGACGGCTTCCTTATCGCCTTCATTTATTAGATTTTGAAAAAATTAGCTGTATAAAGTTTTTACTATTTTTTACATAAGTGTCCTGGTTACAACCAAATACCTATTTATCTTAAGGAAGAAAACAACCTTTACGTACCCATCAATTACATTCGCCTATTGGAGGATGCCTTTGGGTCTTTCAAGGCCTCTTCCACATTTCAAAGATGCATGTCGGTCATATTTTCTGACTATATTGATAATTTCATGGAGGTGTTTATGTATGATTTCTTTGCTCTTGGTTCTTTCTTTGATGTGTGTTTTACTAATTTGTCTATTGTTTTGAAAAGATGTGAAGAAATAAATCCTGTCTTAAATCGGGAAAAAAAGTCATTTCAAGGTCCAGGAAGGAATTGTGTTAGGTAATAAAGTGTCTAAAAAGTTTTTGAGGTTGACAAAGCCAAGGTTGATCTAATTTCTAATTTGCTCGTTCCTTCTTCTGTAAAGCAAGTAAGATCTTTTCTTACCCATGCTAGTTTTTACAGAAGATTTATTAATGATTTTAGTAAAGTGGCCAGGCCCGTTACTATTTCCCTTACTAAAGATGTAGCTTTTGTGTTTGATGAGTCTTGTGTGAAAGCTTTTGAAAAGCTTCATACATGATTGATGTTAGCCTCTATTGTGCAGGCCCTTGATTTTTCTCTTCCTTTTGAGATAATGTTTAACACATCTAATTTTGCTATTGCGGTTATTTTGGGTCAAAGGGTGAATAGAATGCCTCATGTCATTTACTATGCTAGTAGAACTCTAACTAATGCTCAAAAGAATTATTCCACTACTAAAAAGGATTGCTAGCGGTAGTATTTACACTTGATAAATTCCATTGATATCTTATGTATTCAAAAGTGATTATATTTTCTGACCATGTTGAATTAAAGCATCTATTGGGCAAGAATAACACCAAACCTACACTTGTTAAATGAATTGTATTGCTCCAAAAGTTGTGATATTGAGATGAAGGATAGAAAAGGTTCTAAAAATTCAGTTGTAGATCACTTGTCTAGAATCTTTATTGAGTGTATTGATCACTTAGTTAGATTTTTTGATCATTTTCATGATGAGCAACTATTTGTTGTGTCATATGCCCTTCTCCCATGGTTTTCTCAAATCATGAATTACCTTATCACTAGAAAGATTCCCCCTTACTGGCCCAAACAAAAGAAAGATAGGTTCTTGTCACAAATATACATCATTATTGGGTAGATCTTTATCTTTTCAAACATTTTCTTGACCAAATGGCGTGTAGATGTGTCCTTAGGAGTGAAATTCATAGTATCATGATCTTTTTTCGCATTTATGCTTGTGATGCTCACTTTGGAGGTTATAGCACACCAGCTAAGGTCCTATAACAGGTTTTATTAGCACACTCTATTTGTGATGCTCATTGTTTTTGTCTTACTTATGAGCGTTGTCAATGTACAAGTGCCCTATCTCATTATGATATGATGCCACTTCCCCTTAATCTAATTGTCGAGATATTTAATGTGTAGGGCATCAATTTCATGGGCCCCTTTCCCACATCTTTTGGCTTTGTATACATACTGATTGCTGTTGATTATGTGTCAAAGTGGGTGAAAGCTCTGGCTACTAGGACCAATGACCACAAGGTTGTGGTCAAGTTTATGAAAGAGTACATATTTTGTCTACATGGGAGCCCTAGAGCTCTTATTAGTGATAGAGGTAGTCACTTTTATCATCGGTCAGTATTCTATGACTCACAAGATAGCTACCCTTTATCACCCTCAGACTAGTGGTCAAGCTTATATGTCTAATTGTGATATCAACTTTTCATGATAAAATTATTTCTCGTAAATCTTCTGAAGCTAATCAGACGGTTTAGCTTTTTTATTCTAAGCTTAACTTGTTTCCTGGAAGTTAAGGTCTAGATGGGATGGTCCTTTCATTGTCCAGCAAGTGTTTCCCTTCATGGCAGCCCAAATTTTGGATCCCCAAGAGGTTCGAGTTTTTCTTGTTAATAGTCAGCATTCGAAGCCTATTGTGACTAATAAGACTGAGCCTGGTTTGATTGAGCCCATCAATCTAGTAGGTCCTGTTTGCTATGATTAGTGGTTAGGACCTTGCCTGGCTGAAGACATAAAACTTAGCACTTGTTTTGAAGCAACCTAATCTTTTTCGGAGAGTTTGAGTCCTGTGTTTTTGTTTTCTTTTTGGTGTGTATGTGTTTTAGAGTGTGATGCTTTACTTGGTTTTTGGCTATTGTAGTTATTAGTGGTTTTGAAGGTGCTTTTGGAGTTGGATTGTTGGGCTTATGTGCAATGGTTTTCATCGTGATCTTAGGTTGTTTTGCTCTTTTCCTTATTTCTCTCTTTATTATTGTCATTTACATTGAGGATAATATACGGTTTAGGTGTGGTTCATGCTCATTGGAGATTATTTTTAGTTTTAACTAGTTGAATGCCAAAAAAGTTTTATTGTGCTGATACCACTATCTAACCGATTTTGAGTTTGAGATATAACCCCATTTTCATTGTCATTATGAGTGTTCAACAAGCATTAAGTTCCCTATTGACTTTTGATCAATAAATAAAATAAAGTGAATGAATTATGTTCTGATTCCATTACCAATGTTCATGTTCAATCTTTATTCATACCTTAATTATCTGAATATGTACTAAGTGCTTTTCTGAGTGTTATCTTCATTCATATCTTTATCCTCTCAAGAAAACATACGGAATCAGGTGCCTTTTGAATAAAGATTAAAAAAAGAGATGATAATAAATTGATTGAGCATTGGGGACTCAATTTTAAAGAAACTCTTGTGATTTTTCTTATGTGATTGAAGTTTGATACTTACGGTTTGCAACAAGGTTGACATTGGGTGTTTAATTTGCTTCAGTCTTGACCTATTAACTTAGCCAAAATTAGAAATCTTTGATAATAAGTTGTCAGTTGGTAGTGATTTTATCCATATAATTTTGAGTGGACAAGTGGAGTTGGATATTTGATTTCTTCCCTAATCTTGCTCTACTTGATGAGTTGAATGAATGTATGCATTATTGTTAACCTTTGCTTGAGGATTAGCAAAGTTTTGGTACAGAGAGTTGATAAGTCATATTTTATATGTAATTTTGCTCTCATTTTTCACATCTTTCAAGCCTTTGTGATGATTACTATATAAACAATAATGCATATTTTTTTTTTGTATTTTTATAATTGATGCTGATAACATGGAATGAGATGTAAAATTTTCACAATGGAGATGAATCGAACTGAGTACAACAGCCTAGGTGACAAGCAAAGCCCAGCTCTCAGTCTTTATGTTATGTTGGGCTGGTTTCTTTACACAACCTGCTTACCCAATCAGACACAGCAGCAAATGAGGAAAAAAAAAGCGAGGTCTAGGTCATGTGGGCAAAAAAGCGAGGCCTAGGTCATGTGGGCCTATTTCTTCTATCCATCTTACCCCAACAACTCCCTTATTTTTTCTCTCTTCACTTCTCCCTGTGGCCCTGTTATGTGAAGTTACGCGGGCCATCTGCCAGTGTAGCGAGCTGTCTCCTAACCTCCTATCTCCCTCCGTGCGGGCTTGCTCCCTGGTCTAGCTTGTACAACTCAACTCCTTATCTCACCTTCCCAATAACGGTTTGGACTATTCTGATTTCTTATTTCGCATGGCCCACTTAGCGGCGTCAAGTGCCAGCCAGCCACGTGATTTGTGCAGCAAAAGTGACCACCACATTGCTCAATTTTCACGTCCACCATAGCGTAAGACCCCGCTGGTCACAAGCATCAAATGGGGGAGACTGCTAGCATATTAATTTTTCCTAGTTAATTTTTGGCAGCAAAGGTTTGTGGAACTAGTATAAAAGGGGGTCCAAATTGGAGCAAAAATAATCATCTACTCATCTAAACATTTTTCCATTCTCTCATATCCATCTTTCAATTTTTTTAGAGCGAGTCTTTGTAAGATAATCATTTTGGTCGAGGAGTTTGAAGAAAATAAGTTTCATTAGCTATTTTTCTCTTTTCTGACCTCATCTGTGAGTCAAATTCTAGAGCGTACACATAATTCTATAGTTTTGTGTAATTGAGCATGGGTAGACCAACTTTAATAGTGTTTTTGCTAACTATGGCTGGCTAAGTTGCTCTTATGGGATTAAGATGCATCCTTGATTAGTAGTATGGATTACTAATTTCCTTTGCGATTATTTCTTTCTCTTACATTGCATAATTTTGAGTTTGTATTTAATACTAACCTATTTATGCATCTTAATACTGCTATTTATTTATGTTGATTGCAATATTTTAATCTGCTACCTCAAATATATATTAGATATTGTAGACTAATGTGATGCGGTGCAATTCGGCCTAAAATTATGATTGTCAAAATTGAATAATTTATGCTAGAAATTAGGTAAATTATGTCTAAAAAGAATTATTCACGCTAACTGCTAGATAAATAATATCATTTGATAAGTGTAATTGATCTTTCTAATTCATGGCCTAGTGCATTTAGCTGAGGTTGAACAAGAGACTAATTGAGTCCCTACTTGAGTTAGTAATTCAATATATGTGTCATTGGCGAAATCCAAAATCCTAGATCTTTCTCTTATGTGATTTCTCTCTATTTTTCTTGACTCGTCTGCTTTTCTTTTGTTTCTTTGATTCATATTAATAATTGAGCCCCTCCCTTGAACTATTCTTTTTTATTAGAAAAGCTAAATTTAAAATTAATGTTGTTTCTCGTACGATCGACCTCCTATACCCACTAGTCTGCAATTGATCTTATACACTTGCAAGTAGAAAGGATTTTTTTAAAACTGAATAGAAAATCCACACCACTTTGCCAGTTACAGTATTGCCTCAAGGATAACATCTTGTGGCACATGCCTGAAAGGGATATGTGTTATTCTTGACTCTATAACTCTTTATTATTTTTTTCTTTATTTGTTTTCTTTTATTAATTTTTTTCCTTTTTTGGATTTTTTTTTGTGAAATAAAAAACCAAAAGGAATAATACAAAAAGATGAGAGAGTGTCAACCATGGAATCATAAGACCCTAACACAATGGTGATATAAAACTAAGGACTAGACTCAAGTTTATAATTTAAAATTGGGGATGGGCTGATACACTTAGGATTATGTTCTATCATGCACAAAATAATCATACATGTACGATCCAAAACAAGGGTAAAATTTTAATTGCAAGCATGCGGTTGTTAGCTGTAGTACTTGGGGATTGAATCCATAGGGACGGAGTCAAATATAGGCTACTATAATTAGAAACCAACTCAAGTTAACTAAACTGAAAGGAATAAACAAGCAAAATAGTATTATTTAGGTAATAGTAATTGAATGTAATCTAAAAAATATTGCATCTGTGAGTTAAGCAACTACAAACAATAAATTGAAGAATAACTTAGAAATCGATAAATTTTAAACACCAATGAAAGGGGAGAGAAAAGGAAACCAGTTAACAGATTGAACTAAAGAAAGGAATAAACAAGCAAAACAATATTATTCAGGTAATAGTAATTGAATCTAATCTAAAAAATATTGCATCTGCGAGTTAAGCAACTACAAACAACAAATTGAAGAATAACTTAGAAATTGATAAATTTTAAACACCAATGAAAGGGGAGAGAAAAGGAAACCAGTTAACAGATCGAACTAAAGGAAGGAACTATAAGAAAGTTGAATTGAATGGTCAAACTTTAACTTCAATTACATCTAAAGCAGTTGAATCAATGGTTAGGAGAGAGAAAAAATGAAACTAAACTAATCTCCTCCTAAAATCTAAGCTAAAACCTCAGATAAGATGATGAAGAATTGATTGATGAATTATGGTACCCGAGATGCCTTTGTATAGCGTCTATAGACTTCATCCACTTTTCAAATTCCAGATCAACTAGGTTTCATGCTCTCCACCTTTGGTCAATATTAGAAAAGTCACCGCGATGAAAAAAATTCTGGCAATCCTTTTGATTTCCATATTTCACTTGGCTACGTCTTTACAAAATTAGCTCATGTTATTCTTGCACACTGAGTAAATGGCTTTAGTATTTAATCAAAACATTCTTCTCTACACAAATGCACAAAACCCACATCAATTAAATCCAAAAATAATATCAATTACGAGTTTAAAAAAAATAATTACGATTACTTAAATGACCACTTTTGGCAACTAAACAAATACACCCATATCTAGATTTTGCTCATTCTCGAGTGAAATAAAAAAAAAATCTACTTAAAATGCCTGACTTACTTCCATATGAATCACGATGGTACTTAGAATGTGTAACGAGCCGTTTCAACCCCAAGGTTCCCCCTAGTGAATGAGTGTGGTCTCGTTCAGTTTTGCATAAGATATACCCACAAATTCTTAAAAAAGAAAATGACAATTAGAAATTCTTTTTTTTTTTAATTTCAAATTTTCAAACTATACATAGATTTACACCTGGAAAAATTATACATACTTAACTAGCAATACCACCGTTGCACCCGAGTATTAAATTATACAAACGCACAATGTGCACATCAAGACTCTTGGTCCCACTAATGACACACATACTCCAACTTTTCACCCTACAAACCATCAAAATAGTGGATCTATCATAATGCACGATGTAAAACTCTACCATTACCTTAGAAGTTAGGCTTATCAGAGTCCCATTTGATCACACTTGACTGCTTTATTTACTCACTTATTTGTAAATCAATGTTTTCTAGTACCAGTAGTGCCTCAAGCATAGCACCTAACAACACATGCCTCAAAGAAAAACTTGTCATTCCCGAGTTTATAACTTTTAAATTTTTAATTTTTTATTTGTGTTATCTTTTATGTTTTTCATTTTTTTTGGTTTTTTGTGAAATAAAAAAACAAAAAGAATAATAGAAAAAAGAAAATTTGAGTAATTAATCATGGAATCACAAGACGCTAATACATTGGTCATAGCAAATAAGAACTAGACTCAAAATTATAATGGCTTGACCGGTTTAGAACTGGGGAACATCATGGCAAACATAGGATTAGACATGTCAATTCAGGATGTGGCTTAAATCCTAACGCTAAAGTCTTTGGTTCATATCAGACCTAATGGGTTACAAGCATTCTTTTAAATGTTGTCACCTACAAATATTATAAGAATTAATTTAATTTTATTAAAAAATAAAAAGATGTCCAGCTTTAAAATTTCAAACTTTAGTTTTTTTGCCCTGTTTAGGCATCATTCTGCGGAAACTAAGACTCACTTACTTTTTAGATCATACTTTCTCAACAAGAGAATAAAGAAAAAACAAAAAGAAAAGAAAACTGCATATACATATAACTAAAATTCCTATGAAATTAATTTGGTGGTGCTAGTATCATCCATCTGAAAGAGATGATCGACTACTTACAAGTCCTTTTTTTTCCCCTAATATACTACTTTACACAATAATACAATGATTTGATTGAATTCTAAAATGGTAGCCTGTCACAGAAAAAAAGGACAAATAATTTTAGTGATAATGTCACAATGAAAATATGATGACAACATACTTGAGCAATAGGTAGGGAAGAAAGGCATAAAACATTTAAAAGAGGGTGGAAACATAGGAATTTTGCTCTTCTTGAGAAATATTTTAACAACTGCATATGGTCTTTAACCGATAAAAAGTCAGCATCCGTATTGTATAAATGGATTTTGCATAAAAATATGTATATTGAAAAATCAGTATAACTCAAATGGAACAACCCTCACCATAATAGGTTTAGGTTCCCCAATCTTGTCCAAGACCATAACCTTTTCTGACAAGTTGGGGTTGCATAAATTTTTTGCTAGGTCTAGGATTTATCATGCGTATATTACTCATATGTGTACAATCCAAAACAAAGGTAAAATTTTAACTGCATGTATACGATAGTGAGACGTGGTACTTGAGGGTCGAATTCATAGGGGCAGAGTCAAATCTAGGCCATTATAACTGAAAACTAACTCATGTTTACTGCACTGAAGCAACAATGTACAACTTTTAGGTACCCAAAGTTTTAGAACAACTATTTTTAGGGCTCTATCTTTTTGAAACTAATTTTGGAGTGCCCTATGTTTTTGGACAATTGATTCTTTGGTCTTTTTTCTTTTTATTTTGGCCGGAAAGTTTTGGAAATTTTTAACTTCGGCTCAAATGGGGCATTTTTAGTAATTTTCCTAGTTCTTGGGCTTTTTCAGAAAATATGCTTGTTTTAAATGATTTAACTTCTTTTAATGACTTTACTGTACTATTATCACAATCTACTATTATATCATAAATATTATATTTTATGTGATTACAGGCCCACCATGCTTAGTAAAATAATGAAGCTTAATTAGACAGTTTTGACCGTTACCTGAACTTAGTCGGCACTGGATCCTGGCATTCCTTTAGCTTACTGTTTACAGAGATAGCTAATCTCAACCACACCAACCTTAGATCAGACACAATACAGGCATGTTTCGTTTCCCACCTTAGACCGTAGTCACTAATCAAGTTTTATAATTTAAAGGATAGTGAGACTTAATTAGGAAATTATAATATTGAAGACATAAGGTTCAATTGAATATCATTCCCTATTCGGAAACTTCTTTTATTGAAAACTTAAAAGAGAAAATATTACAATGGAAGGATAGAAGAGGAAGTTAAGCTACCGAGATCGTTAGAGATGCTTGCTCATAGAGAAATGGATATACCAGACTTTTCTTTTGATCAAGTATACTCAAATAACTGTGTCCTTTTTCAACACTCCTCCGGTCCTTTTATAGAGGAAATGGACTATATAAGATGCCCTGATGGCTACAATACACACACTAATATTTTCATATGACTACAACTACTCTCACACAGTTAAATTATGCTATTTTACTAACTTGATGTTTGCAAACTGGAGAAATAATGGTGCATCGACTTTTTAAAGCACTTACTGCAGATATGACTAGTCACCCATATTGAGATTATGTGTCACTTCGTGTCTAGTAATGTCTGCCAGTCCATCATTATCAAGACAATCATCAAAATCTTTATCATGTTAAAGATGCTCTCGATCCCATCTTTCAAATAATTCATGTAAATATTTCTTTCCTTTTTCTGATTAGAATTTTCCAACTCAAACATGAAAGAGATAATCAAAGACATCTTCTAAGATAGCTCCTTCTACCTTCATATATTCGCTAAAATCATAATGATAAACGAAATTAATGACCCCACAATGCATTAGTATTTTTTCCTTGTTCAATCAACATCCACATTTAAAGATAAATATTAGAAAAACCAATGGCTCATGCTAAAGTAGGATCGCTAACTATTTCTTATCATTCTGGAAACTATTCTTATCATTGATCATTGGGATCGTTTAAATCAACTAATTGAATAGGATAATGGGTAGGTTTGGCTTTTGTTGGGAAAAATTGAGAGTTTAAATAAAAGTGCCGCAAGCGTACAGCTCTCGCTGTAGCACTTGAGGGTCGTGTCCTCAGGGACGATGGAAGAGTTTTAGGTCATAAAAAGTGAGGATTAACTAATTAGCTACACTAAACTAAGTGGAATTATTTAAAGCAGTCTAACAGCCTATTTCAACTAAACAATCATCCAAACCCTCAATCGAATCAAAGGCACGCAACTTAAATCGATGAACTTACACGCATTAAACCTAAGCATTCAACTAAAACAAAGTTAACTCATTAAACCAGTCACAAAATCATCATTAGTAAACTACATCAAGGCCAAAATAGGGCTAAACAGGGGAGTTAAATCTAACAAAATTGAAGCTCATGAAACTGCAATAAAACCCGGATTAAATCCGGCAATTAGTATCCAAATGCAGAACAGGACGATCCCAGCAAGCAAACCAAACTTAACTTATTAATCAGAGAAGCAAAACTAGGGATGAAGAGAGTTCGACTCTGCCCGGCAACATTCGAGTAATACCAATACAAGAGACAATCAAGCAGCAAACAACCGAAACCCAAACCAACTTATCCAGAACAAGCAAAACCGAAGCAAGAGGGGAAGGGAAATCAGGCCAAAACAGACTTGGAAATCGAGCAACAAGAGGCAGACCAGAGCAGCCACTCAGGACAGAGAAGATGAACCGAATTCTATGGTGAAGAGCAACATTCGAATTTGGGGAAGGGGAAATGAAACTTCAAAACCACAGCCAGTTCAAGCCTCCTAGCTTTGCAGCTCAGCCGAACATCAATAGCTGCTTCACCATTGTCAAATGCAAAAAAATCGAGACAAGGGAGGGGGAAACTTCAACTGAAACCATCGCCGTTTAAGACCAAATCCTCAACTAAATGTAAAGATCAACTTTAAACCAACAAATCCAGCGTTCAATTACACCTAATTCGAAAATCTGCAACTATCTAACATTAAACCCTAGCCCTAGAAATTGAAAAATTCGCATCTGAATGAAAAGGGATTCGAAAGAAAATGAATCGAAATTAAACCTAACCTAACCCTAAAATTACCTAGCTTCCCTTCAATGGCGTCGGTGGCTTGAATTTATACCCGAACTCAGCTTCAATTTCGACCCTTCGATTCGTGGGTATCATGGACGGTTGAGATGGAGCAAGCTGTGTGCTATGCTGGCGCCCTGTGCTTGAATCACGGATGAAGATGATGGTGGATGTGTGAGGTGTTCGACTTAGAGAGAGAGAGAGGAGATGAGAAAGAGAGATGGTGGGTGATGGAGGTTGGGGTTGGGTTTACTAGGTTTGGGGATTTCAGATTTCCTTAACAGAGAGAAGAGAGAGAGAGCGAAGGGGAGGGGGGTATTAGCAGGGGTCATGTGTGGGTCACGTGAGGGGGGCTGGTAAACTGGACCGGTCCTGGTTTTTAAATTTTTCAGGCCGGTTCTTTTTTAGCATTTGGGCTAAAAAGAAAACGGGCTGAAGGTTTGGGTTCGAGTCAGTTTAGCCCGGTTCTTCATTTCCGATATTTTCAGCATATTTTTTGCACATTTTCTTGCATTTTTTGACATTTTTTTGAAATTATTCAAAACCTACAAAATAAAATAAAATCAAATAAAAACCTTAAAAATACAATTATAACGAGCATAAAATTAGTGTAAAAGTACCCTAAAAATAGCTCATTTTTAGCACGAACAAATACCCCCACACCAAGATTTTGCTCGTCTTCGAGTAAAATAAACTAAACTAACTAAAAGAAAATGAAAAATAAAAGAAGAAAATTCTAACTCACTGTCGTATGAATCACGGTTGCATTTAGCGTATGCAACAAACCCTTTAAACCCCCTGGTATCCCAAGCGGACGAGTGAGGTCTCGTGAGGGTTTCCGAGCGAAATACCCACAAAAATTATTCCAAAAATAAAGAAAAATCTTTTTGGTTTTTTTCACAAAACTGATATGTACAAAATCTGGAAAAAATATGCACACATCTCTAATCAGCTAAGTCACCATGTACTCAATTATTGACCTGCATCTACATAAAATGTACTTCAAAGCCCTCTACCTCCTGAATGACATCAGAGCACTAATTTTTCACCCCATTGAACATAAAGATGTTGAATCCATCCCGGTGCTTGTGTGCAAGTGTATCATCATCCTAGGGCTTAGATGTATAAGAGTTAGAGTCAATTCCACTTGGCTGACATAACTATATTATTGTCATACTGGTTTTGGAAGCAAGCTTTCCCAGTAGCAATATTGCCTCAAAGGGTAATACCCAGTAGCACGTGCCTCAAAGGGTAACACCCAGTAGCGCATGCCTCAAAGGGATATTTGTCATTCCAAACTTTATTTTCATCTCTTTTTTTCTTTCTTTCATACTTATTCATAATACAATTTTTTTTTTTCAACCATTTTTCAAAGCAATTATGTCACAAGCTAGTGGGAAAATCATTCTTGGAAAACCTAAGACCCAAAGATAATGATGAAGAGGTAAGGACTGGATTCCACAACCTATAATGAACTATTGGGGTTTGAATTAGGGCTTAGACTATCACATACGAGGTCGGAAATTTATCACGCACATCCTATTTATATACAAGCTAACAACCAAAGTACAGGGAATTCAAGCTAATCAGAAAAGGAACAACTATTGCCAAAAACTAAAATCAAAATTCTTCAAAAATTTTCAAAATTTTTTCAAAAATGGGCACCTCACCCCCACACCAAAACTTCACAATGTCCTCATTGTGGGAACTAAAGCGCTAAAAAGCAAGGACATCAGCTATACAACCATAAGACCACACTAAACTACAAATATATACAAACTAGACACCACAAAAATCAAAAACAAAACCAAAAACAAAACAAAACCACACACACACATATTTACAAAAGCCAAGAAAAACGAAATCACAAAAGAGAAGAAGAGGAGAAGAGAGGAAAGTGGAACGATCATATCAGGTTGGACACAGATTGTACCCAAACTATGCCTCATGAAGATTATGCAAATGAGGCTTATGGAGTATCAGCCACTCCATCACAACTCACAAGCGGCTACTCAGATCAAAACCAACCAACGCTCGTAGTATCTTATCAAACATACGGGCACAATCCTCGTAGAAATGCAAATAGTAAGAAACAGGAATTGCAACCCAAGTAAGACGCATAAATTCAATGCAACTCAATGCTCTTTTAAGCTTATCAAAGGTCGTAGCCCAATCAGAAGAGAGATGTGTATATGTAAAATCAGATGCACAAGTCAATGGTTTAATGAAGATATGACTATATGAATGCAAAAACCATATCTTAATGATCTAAATGAAATCTCACATCTCTAAGAGGAGAGGGGAGAGGACCAAAACAAGGCCAATCAAAGGAAATGTAAAAATCAGAGCTCAGATGTCGGCCTAAAATCAAGTCTTGCATTTCAAAAGGATCCTTGAGTCTATCTATGCCATTATTATCAAGAGTCTGATCTAAACAAGGAATATCAAGCACAAAATTTTCAGGCTCTACAAAAGTAGACTCAGGAGGGTCTAAAGTAGAAAGAAGAGGGAAAGCGGGGAACTGCAATATTCAAAAAGGCGGTCAGCTTAGATAGGATCAACAGAAAATGATTCATATTCAGCACGGAGATCCTCATTCAAACTCATATCAGCATCAAACCCACAAAAAGATTCATATTCTATATGTAAAATGTTATCATCTAATTTAAATAGTAGGTCAGGAATGATGGAATCAAAAGAGAATGTTTCATATTCAATATGAGAACCCAAATCAAGACCTTCAGTAACATTAAACTCATATGAGAAAGATTCATATTCCGCACAAAGAATATCATCATCAAAGTCCAAAATAGTGGGTTTAGTTGCCTCATCACATAACTCCTGTGAAATATCTTTAGAATCATCTAAATCATGAGGCTCAACTTCAGGTGTGATGCTTATATCTAACTTACTAACAGTATCAGATTGTTCACCCACTTCTAGTTCACGACAATCATTCAGAGTGGTGGGTGGGTCGATGTAAACTAAGATATCTTCAGTGACATCTTTAGGTGAGCTAGTGCAGGGTGCAAGGTCTGTTGATAGAGATGTAGGGAGGTCACTCTCTTGTTCGAGGTTAGGCAAGGACATGTTTTCATTCAAATCAGACCTAGCAGAATAAGAGAGTTCAAAATCATCATAGAGACTAATGTCAAGTTTAGGAGATCCTAAACTAGCATCAATCTCACCAGAAGTCTCCCTATTTTTGTCAAAACATTGAGAATATTCAGCAATTCTCACTTTCATAGTCTCCATCATTTGTTCAGTCATATCGTTAATCTTCTTTTCAAAAGTTGCACATGTGACATCAATATACTCACGATAAGGACAAGTATAAGCATCATGATCAGGAGATTCACAATAGTCGCACAACACAGGCTGCATATAAGAGTTATATGAGTCATAGGAATTCATAAAGTGATATGAAGGGTAAGAATTAGCACGAAAATCATACTCTCCATGAGTCGGGTATATAAAAGTCTCATTAGCTTGTTCAAACGCGTAGGTTTCCCTAGCTAATTTTTCAAAGAAATCCCAAACTTCATTTTGAGTTTTAGATAATAATTTTATTAAACCTCTAGGACAAAGTGATTCAATATAACTCCTTGACTCAATATTTAGACTCTCAATAATGACCTCACACATTTTCCATTTTTGAAAGTTATAATTCAGATGAGCGCAATATTTATTAAGCTTTGAAAGATAACTCCAATAAGGTTTGTGCTCATATTGCGGGAAATGAAAAACTGGCATTTTGAAATTTTTTAAAAGTTTTTTAAAACTTTTCAATTTTTAAGGGTTTTTAATTTTTTAATTTTTTTTGGGTTTGTTGGCTTTTCAAAAATTTTATTGTGTTTTTCAAGTTTTTCAAATGTTTTTGGATTTTAAGTTTTTCCTTTTTTTTGGTGATTTTTGAATTTTTTCTAATTTTTTTTGGATTTTAGGCTTTTTCAATTTTTTTGGATTTTTGAATTTTTTTCAAGAAACGATTAAACTAAATAACAATTGATACCAAAATAAAGAAAGTTGGAATCTATGCCAAAATAAAGTTACGAAATGATCAAAACACATCATTTAAACAAATCATTACTAATAAAGGAAATAGACAAATCAAAGACACGAAATAAGAAAGTAGCTACGAAAATGAAAATATGACCTAATCTCATGCCGTCGTCACCGGCAACGGCGCCAAAAACTTATTAGAGATTTTGAGAGTGAAAAACTGAAAAAGGAAGACACAAGCGTACAGCTCTCGCTGTAGTACTTGAGGGTCGTGTTCTCAGGGACGATGGAAGAGTTTTAGGTCATAAAAAGTGAGGATTAACTAATTAGCTATACTAAACTAAGTGGAATTATTTAAAGCAATCTAACAGCCTATTTCAACTAAACGATCATCCAAACCCTCAATCGAATCAAAGGCACGCAACTTAAATCGATGAACTTACACGCATTAAACCTAAGCATTCAACTAAAACAAAGTTAACTCATTAAACCAGTCACAAAATCATCATCAGTAAACTACATCAAGGCCAAAACAGGGCTAAACAGGGGAGTTAAATCTAACAAAATTGAAGCTCATGAAACTGCAATAAAACCCGGATTAAATCCGGTAATTGGTATCCAAATGCAGAACAGGACGATCCCAGCAAGCAAACTAAACTTAACTTATTAATCAGAGAAGTAAAACTAGGGATGAAGAGAGTTCGACTCTGCCCTGCAACATTTGAGCAATACCAATACAAGAGACAATCAAGCAGCAAACAACCGAAACCCAAACCAACTTATCCAGAACAAGCAAAACCGAAGCAAGAGGGGAAGGGAAATCAGGCCAAAAACAGACCTGGAAATCGAGCAACAAGAGGCAGACCAGAGCAGTCACTCAGGACAGAGAAGATGAACCGAATTCTATGGTGAAGAGCAACATTCGAATTTGGGGAAGGGGAAATGAAACTTCAAAACCACAGCCAGTTCAGGCCTCCTAGCTTTGTAGCTCAGCCGAACATCAATGGCTGCATCACCATTGTCAAATGCAAAAAAATCGAGACAGGGGAGGGGGAAACTTCAACTGAAACCATCGCCGTTTAAGACCAAATCCTCAACTAAATGTAAAGATCAACTTTAAACCAAAAAATCCAGCGTTCAATTACACCTAATTCGAAAATCTGCAACTATCTAACATTAAACCCTAGCCCTAGAAATTGAAAAATTCGCATCTGAATGAAAAGGGATTCGAAAGAAAATGAATCGAAATTAAACCTAACCTAACCCTAAAATTACCTAGCTTCCCTTCAATGGCGTCGGTGGCTTGAATTTATACCCGAACTCAGCTTCAATTTCGACCCTTCGATTCGTGGATATCGTGGACGGTTGAGATGGAGCAAGCTGTGTGCTATGCTGGCGCCCTGTGCTTGAATCACGGATGAAGATGATGGTGGATGTGTGAGGTGTTCGCCTTAGAGAGAGAGAGAGGAGATGAGAAAGAGAGATGGTGGGTGATGGAGGTTGGGGTTGGGTTTACTAGGTTTGGGGATTTCAGATTTCCTTAACAGAGAGAAGAGAGAGAGTGCGAAGGGGAGGGGGGTATTAGCAGGGGTCATGTGTGGGTCACGTGAGGGGGGCTGGTAAAATGGACCGGTCCTGGTTTTTAAATTTTTTAGGCCGGTTCTTTTTTAGCATTTGGGCTAAAAAGAAAACGGGCTAAAGGTTTGGGTTCGAGTCAGTTTAGCCCGGTTCTTCATTTGCGATATTTTCAGCATATTTTTCGTGCATTTTCTTGCATTTTTCGGCATTTTTTTTGAAAATATTCAAAACCTACAAAATAAAATAAAATCAAATAAAAACCTTAAAAATACAATTATAACGAGAATAAAATAAGTGTAAAAGTACCCTAAAAATAGCTCATTTTTGGAACGAACAGCTTTTTATGTTTTTACTCAATTACTATGCAATATACTTTGATATATAGGCTTTTATTATATGGGATTTTTGTCGGACCATTAAGTGATGTGAAAATCCAATGGATCTTTTAGACATGCACTATTGAAATTTCGTTAGTCTTGAGAAGAATGGGCACTTCAAATCTGGGATTTCCATGAGGTAAGCTATCATTCCATAATTCCAAGCTTTCATGATGGGGTCATCTGCAAAGATTAAATTTACTGGAAATCTAATACCACCAACTCTAGATCTATCAGGGAAGAAAATTGTAGTGCTTTATGTCTCCTAAATATAGTAGGAATAATTGTGACAGTAGTCGATGTAGGTAGTATGTCAGTCGTTAAACTATTTTTCTTGAGCATGAGTTTCTCTTGAATATCATAAGAAAACCTTAGGTAATTCATTTGTAACTCTAAAAGGTTTAATCTCTATACTATCATGAAGGTGGAAGATAGTAAACCATGGTGTGATCTACTTTTTATATGTAATTCCAAAATATCCATAAGGATTCTAATAGATAGAGAAGCCTATTCTAGTAGTAATGGCATTCATTTTGGATTTCCTTATTTTCCAATAGGAGTTCTGCTCTGATGATCACCATTGATAGGCTCATGAGTTAAACTATCTGCTATAGAATTCTTCGATCCCTTTATGTGTTTAATGGAGTAACAAACCTGGTTAACCCATAATTGCTAACGTATGAGTTGCTCTTGCGCTTGTATATTTGGTAAATTGTTTTTTACAAAACCAAGTATTCTTTTATAATTAGTTCTCATAAGAAAAGGTTTTAGGACTGAAAAGATTAAGAACTTTTCAATTTCCCTTATGATTAGAAGGATATCATTTTTTATTATGGGGTAGTTGCATTCTACTTTATTAAAACTTCTGCTGCAATATTTACAGAGTTTTCTCCTTCTTAGATTTTTAGTACTAGAGTCCAGTGCTCATTGTTGGCATATATCTTGAGAATTAAATCATCTACTTCATTAGACAAATCAGGAACACGAAGATTTTTACACATCTTTTGAGTTTTGAACAATCTTTCAATCACTAGGAGTCCATGTCCAACTTACCCCTTTTTTTTTTTGGGTTTCTACTATAATGGTTTTCTCAATTTACCTA
This sequence comes from Carnegiea gigantea, assembly GCA_029747015.1. Taxonomy (NCBI): domain Eukaryota; kingdom Viridiplantae; phylum Streptophyta; class Magnoliopsida; order Caryophyllales; family Cactaceae; genus Carnegiea; species Carnegiea gigantea. The sequence goes on along the minus strand of JAKOGI010000896.1, from coordinate 316,289 downwards.
AATCTAATCAAATCTTAAGTATAGGTAAGATATCCAAGAAACCTTTCTAATTACTTCCTATCTTCAATCTTTTCAGGTAAATTTTCTGTTTATTCTAGAATAGGGTTTGGTAGCAGCTTATATTTCCAGGCCTAGGAACTTGATTTCTTGATCAACATGAATGCAATTATTTTTACTAAGGATAATGCCATGATTAGTACATCTTTGGGTGACAGCAAGAATATTATCTTTGCGCTGTTGTATAGTTTTGGAAAAGACAGGGATATCATTAATGTAAATTAGACAACAGTGATTAAGATCTTTCAAGATATTATCCATTCTTCTTTGTAATATTTTAGATGCACTTTTGAGATCAAATGGCATTACTATCTACTCGTAATATCCTTGAGGGACACTAAAAGCAGTTAAAGGAATGTGTTCTTCATCTATTTTTTATTTCCCAGTATCCATTTTTTCAACCCATTTTAGAGAACCAAGAGGCGCTTTGAATTCTATTGAAAACAATGTTTTGTTAGCAATATAGCAGCCATCAAAGAGAATATTATCATCAACCTTTTCATAGTTAGTTACCATTCCCTCTTTTCCTGTTTTTTCTTCAGCATGATACAATACCATAAAAGCGGGATTGAAGTAAGTACTCTTGCTACGTCTGATTAATCATTTATTCAGAAGTTCTTTGATTTGTTTATCAAATTCTTAGATATCCTGGTGTGTACACACCATTTGTTTGACTCAAATAATAGTGTTAGGATTTAGCAAAGTAAGCTTTGCAAATGTCTTATTTTTGTCCCAAAATTTGAGAGAATTATCGAAGTAGAGTTCTTTGCATTATTGCTCTTGTTATTCCATAATATGCTCATTATTGATTATTCTAGCAGTGAGATTATTCGTGTTATCTCACGTTATGTAGGTATCACCTTCTCAACATGTTGGCTATGTGTAAGCTCAATCTTTTGATGCATGTAAGCCTTTTTTAATTTATCAATAAGAACTAAATGACAATTGATTATGAACACTATTTGGCTTATAGTCTGTGTTCACGGAGAAGAGAGTATTTGAACCGTACCCCATAAAACTAGTGTGATGCATTGAACTCCTCATATTTCTATATATAACCTTTCTATGGCTTCACTGTGGCTCATTATGCTATTATCAGCTATTCTTACCTATAAAAGGATCCTTATCTTTTCTCAGCATAAATTCTGGAAATAAAGATCTTTTTCTAAAATCGCAAAACAATCAGTATCGATATAAGCACACAATTCATATCTATTATATCTCTCTAAACATACATTGATTAGGATATAGATGCTATTAAGACTCGTATTGGTGACTTCTTAGCATATCTCCATAGTCATATTTTCTACTAATTCATCCTCATAGATTAGCTCACTGATAATTCTCGTTTTATACCTAATCACTTTTCTACCTAGACTCATACTTCGGTCTACACTGCGTCTTACTGACATAAAACTCATTATACTTATTTCACTAGTCATACTAATTGTATCGTCTTCTTTAAGTTCTTCTGTTATAGTTGAAGATGCTTCTCTCTATTCTGATCTTGCATTTATGCTTCTCAATAATTAGGGTTTAATGGTAATTTTATCATTCTTTTTTATTACATTTTTCTTGTTGATTTTTGTAGGATTGGCAAAACTTGATGTCCCTATTGATTTTTATCGCCTGTGGATTGTATTTTGTCCTTTGAATTTTTGGTATTGGAATAGGACTTTCAAATTTTTCTACCTTTGCCATTGTTATTTTAGTTTTTAAATCTATAGTATTATCTAATTTATAGATTGTTTCCCAAGATATTCTTAGTAACCTTCCCTTTCATATCCGTCTTGACTGTTTTTATCTTAAGGGATACGAAGCTTTCAGCAAATTCATCTTTTAGGCTTACAAAATACCCAGGTCGACAATTGGATCCTATTGATCCTATTGGATCCTATTGATCCTATTGGATCCTATCCAAGTCTACAATTCACCCCTTGGGGTGCGGCCCTTCCCTGGACCCTACGTAAACGCGGGATGCTTGTGCACCGGGCTGCCCCTTTTTTTTTTTGATCCATTATACAAATTGGTCGTAATCCTTGTGATAATTTGATTATGAAGTTTTGTATGCCTAATGCCACAAAGCAAAGCATAATGATCAATATTTTTGCCATAATACTACAATGGAATAATTTGCACTTGGACACTTCCAACATGGATATGCCTATACTTTCTATCTTTGTTGTGCTTAAAAATATTTTATCAGTTAATGAAATTAACTTCTCCCACATTATACGCATAGTCTTTTGTTTCTAGATGTATTTTCATCATTTCGGATACATACTTGCTGTTTAATTGAAAGATAGATTTTTTTATAGATCATGTTTTTTGAATTATGGGAATGACCCAATCTCTTTTCACATCTTCATTCTTATTATCTATAATAAATTCTTTTTCTTAAAGATCATCAAGACTAATTAACTACTTTCGATCATATAACTAGTTTCTTCACAATGACTTTCTTTATAATCCTCCAGTACAATTTTAACAATTCTCTCGTTTTTCAGGGCTTGATCTAGTGCTTCTTGTTTGTTAAGGTCAAAATAATCAAGACTACCCAAAGTTTCAATAAACTTATTATTCTTCCTATCTTTGCATTCGTTTGTATAATGATCTATTTCTCCGCATGCCCAACACTTATAGTTGTTTTTCTCGGTAAGACAATAGGCAGCTTTTCTAAAAAATCTTCATTTTTTAAGGCATGGCTTATTGTAATACTTTCTTATGTATTTTTCTCCTCTCTGCTTGTTAAAGCTCTTTTTCATATAATGTTTTTTTTCTATTTTCAAGTTCGTTTCCCCATTTGTAAGGATTATCCCAACACGTTAGAAATTATTTCTTTATTTTCTTTTATTTTTGGAGATAAAGACATTGATTATTGACGCATTTCCTTAAATAAGAGATTCTTGTACCAAGGGTATCAATGACATCCACTTTTTCAAGCCATGGAATGCATTTTTCATTGATTATAGAATTAACTAGATACAGTAATTTGTCATAAAACATACCAAGGTTGGTTTTATTATGTCCAATTTTGTAATAATATTGACTAAATTTAACAATATAGTTCTCCATATATCTCATATCCTATAATTATATGTTAATAATCTTTCTTTACCATTATCTAGCTTTGTCTTCGGAATTAAGTTTAGGTCTGATAGATTCAGTTTTGATTTCCTTACATAATTTTTTGAACATAGCAGCTGGTATTTCCATCATTATTAATACACTTTTGCCTTTTTCATCTAATGAGTCATACCATTCACTACAATGCCAAAAAGACTACGTTCGATATAATTTAGGAAATTCTCACTAATCATGTGGTATTTAAGCTCAGGACACTATTCATACCCCTTTTTCAATGTTCAAATGTTTCTTCTCTATTATGAGTTCCATTAATATTTAAGGTGTGACCCATTTGGCTAATAGGACTAAGGCCAATTTCTTCAAAGAACGTGGTTTTCCTTGGGATGAAAGCAAAGGAAAAATTTATATTACGTCATGCTAAAACGTATCTAAGTGTCATAAAGTCGGTGTTTCTTCTAGAATATTCACCAAATTCTTCAGGTTTAGGAATAACATTGTTAATTGGATTAGATATGTTGAGCTCTTTCCCAATTCATTGATTTCATCGTCAAATACCATTTTACCAACATTTTTTATTTAATTTTCTCCTAATTTCTTCTAAGGGAACAAACATTAAGATCCTCTAGCTTAGTAAGGTTCATATGCTAATATATATCTTCTTCTAACTGGACATTATTTGTCTCTTCATTATCATCAAATAATACACCTTGGTTTCAATTATTGTGTCTATGATTTTGTTTAATTCTTTTAGGCTTTGTTCTTTATCAAATACGATTTGTAATTCTTCAAGATTATAGTCCTTATACTCCATCATCTTCTTCTTTCACTAAATTTTCAGATAATTTTTTATTTAATTTTTCTCCTACTTCTTTTTAGATTTTTATATCATGGAAAGAAAATAAATTTTCATCTTGTAGGTTTTGGAGAGGATATTTATGCTGAAATGAAGTATTAATACTTAAATCAGATTTTTTCTGATCTTGTTAAATTAAAGGAAGATGGATTACAGATAATTTCTTTTTTATCTAATTAATTTCAGTCTTAATTTTTGCAAATTCTGCTTTTAATTTTAAAACTATATCAGTGATATAGTTTAATTATAGTGCTGTTGAAGTGGTTCCTTCTGATTAATGCACAAGATGTAAATAATCAGGAGCAGGACAAGTAGATGACAATTCAAGCATTGAACATCATTAATTAACTTAATTAACTGTTAATTAGCCTAGTTTTCTTAATTGTCTTTGGTCACATGGCTCTGATACATACCATTTGAAAAAGGGATTCAAGTAGTACTTATGAGAGAAACTACGCATGCAGAAAATTTAAATTTTTGAAAGTTATGGGCAATATATGTGAACTAAAATAGTAGAATTGATCCTAAAACATACATTGCATAAACTTTGAGGGTCCTTTCTCTTAATTACCTCATAAGTGAAGATAACTTATAATTATTCTTAAAAACAAAGGGCTTTTAAAATAATTTACACAAAACTGATAGTACATTTATGTATATTTTTGGCATCAAAGCAAGCAAAACAAAATCATTCAACTAATAGCAGTTGAATCTAATCTAAACATGATTGCATCTACAAATTGAACAATAATTAACAAAAAACATTAGTAGAACAATATAGAAAGTATTAAATTTTGTTCACTAATGAATGGAGAGAGAAAGGGAAGGCACTTACTAGAAACAGATCGAACTAAAAGCAAGAACTGAAAGAAAATTGAACTGAATAATCATAACTTTAACTTGAATTACATCTAAAGTAGTTGAAACAAATGTTTCGAGAGAGAGAATCAAACTAAACTACTGTACTTCTAAAATCTAAACTAAGACCTAAGCTAAGATTATAGGGAATTGATTAATGAATTGTTGTACACAAGACCTCCCTTTATTGTAGTGATGCAATATCTTTATTCCCCAAACTGTAGCTCGAGTAGGTTTCTTGTTCTCCACTATAGACCAATATTAGGAAAGTGACCAAAATGAGGAATTGCTGGGAATCCACCTGATTTCCATTCTTCACTTGGCTACAACTTTTCAAACTTTGCTGTAATTAGTCTTAGACACCAAGCAAATGACTTCAATGTTTCATCAAATCATTATTCCCTGCATAAACACATAATACTAAAATAAAATCCGACAATAATCTCTGGTACAAGTAAAAACTAAGTAATTGAATTGCTTAAAAGCTCAACTTTGGTGCTCAAACAAATGCCCCCATATTTAGATCTTGTTCATGCTTGAGTAAAATAAAAGAAAAATCTATTAAAACACTTGACTTACTTTCATAGGAATTATAGTTGCACTTAGCATGTGCAACGAGCCCTTGAACTCCTGGGTTCCCCCTAGTGGACGACTGTGGTCTTGTGAGGGTGTGTATAAGATCTATCCACAAAATCTTGAAAAAGGAAAAGAGAAAGGGAAACGATAAGTAGAAAATATTTTTTTTTCAAATTTTCAAACTATAAATAAATATACACAAGAAAGAACTGTACACACTTAATCAACAATATCACTCTTGCAATGCAATTATTAAATTGCACACAAGCACAATGTACACATCAAAACTCTTGGTCCTACTAATGACACCCATACTCTAACTTTCCCCCCCACAAACCATCAAAATTGTGAATCCACGCTAATGCTTTGCAAACAACTCCAAGATTACCTTAGTAGGTAGGCTTAATAGAGTTTGCCTCAATCCCATTTGACTATTTTATTGATTCAATCACTTATAAAGCAAGCTTTTCGAGCAATAGTAACAGTAGTACCCAATAGCTCATGCCTTAAAGGGATACATGCCATCACTACAAGGAACATTATCTTTTACAATGAGTATTCTCGTTGTAGACGGTCAATAAATTCATTGCAATTGTCTTTTACAACGAGTTTTCCGTATGGTCGTAACTCATTGCAAAAGAGCTGGTCGCAAATGCTTAGGCTTTAACTACGACCAGGTTGAAAGGCTCATCGCATGACTTTTCATTTACAACGAGATTTTTATCTCGTTGTAATTTCTTATGTATTCATGACCAGATTATTGTCTCGTGGTAGTTTGTGACCATCTTTTACAACTAGCCTACAAATCTCATGCTTGTCTGGTACATTACAAAAAGCTATGAATCTCATCGCCATTATTAAAATATTTTCGATGAGATTCTTGCCTCGTGGTAGTTTGCGACCGTCTTTTACAACGAGCCTATACATCACGTGGTTGTCTGGTACATTACAACAAGCTATGAATCTCATCGCCATTATTAAAATATTTACAACGAGTTACGCTTCTCTTGGTAGTCGTTCTGATCAATCACAACATAAAAACATCACTCGTTTAGTCAAGCAAATACTTCTTCAACTACGACCAGATACTTGTCGTAATATTTCTTCACATAAATTTTTGGATCAATAACGAAATGAACTCAAAGGGCAAACACCACCTCTGCACTCATACATGACCATATAGGTGTAGTCATCTTTGCAAAGATAGCTGCCCAAAATACAGGTGCAATACACTACAAATTTACTTACTGTTTGGAATACAAACATATTTGTATTAGTTACTTAATAATAGTCTACAAAATGAAACATGTTAATCTTGTGCGATAAAATGCTATCTATCTTCATGTTGAATGCCAAAATATGTCCACCTTCAAACTGGATACCAAAAAATGTCCATCTCCATTTCCAAAAATCTATATGCGCCTTGAAAATATTCATATGCACCTGCCAATGTACAGCAAAAAAATGTTGTTAACTGTTAATGTGATCATATCGTGAATCCATATTTACTGTGCTAAGCCACACATATAGAAGTCCAAACAAACAAGTAGAAAAGAAAACTAACCATTTGACCCAAATATTCCAAAGGCATAAAATGGGCATTCCAAAGGCATTTTCAAGACTTTGAAAGGCATAAAACAACCCAACTACTCAAAATAGGCATTCTCACTTGTAGTATAAACTTGAGAAATCAAACCCAGGACTCAACATTTGAATGAAACAAAATCCAAAAAAAAAAATCGATTATACCAACAACAACAACTTCCGACAACTCCCAGCATCCCATCCATGTATACATGAATGGCTGAGCAATGGGCACTGACCCCAAAAAAAAATTCGATTATACCAACAACAACAACTCCCAACAACAACTTCCAACAACAACTCCCAGCAACAACTTCCAACAACAACTCCCAGCATCCCATCCATGTAAAGCACACACGAATGGCTGGGCAATGGGCACTGACCCTAAAAAAAAAAAAATCGATTATATAACAACAACAACTCCAAACAACAACAACTTCCAACAACAATTATAAATAAAGTGATAAGTGGAAGACTTACTTTGTCCCAAAAATTTCCCAAAAGCTCCAACTTTCTCACCCACACATTAGATTAGCATAGCAAAAACCTATGACAATCAATAGCCCAAAAAGGGAATAATCATTAGTAGAAGTTAAAAGCCCAACCAAAAAAAAAAAAAAGAGGCTGCCTTTGAATGTTTGGAAGAGTCAGAAATATGTACCTAAACATCATCTTCATCAGAACCAGTGTTAGCACCAGATTTTGCTGAAGTCTGCTAGTTAGCCATAACCAAGTTAGCTAGCATTCTCACTTGATCCTCTAGTTTATCCATATCATTTTTATGGGCATTTTAAAGTTTTACAATATTAACACAATATTATCCTGTTAGTGCTAAACTTGAAGATGCAAAATACAAGTCCTTAATAAAGTTTTACAAATTAAATGAATTTGCTATACTTGAATTAATCATAACTAATCTTCTTCTTCTTCCAATCTTTGACAGAAGATAGTGGATTCCAGCAAGGGTATCAACATCAAACACACATCAATGGAAAAGACTCAACATAGAGCCAGAAGAGCTTCAAATGAAAAACATCAAATCAAGCCTATTTCAGCATATCAAAGACAAAGTACATGATCAAAGCCATGAAAGCAATTACGCTTACCTGATTATAAGAAGGCTTCTTAATTTAGTGATGAAATTGTAAATTTGATAAATTTAAAACCGAATTGAAGTTGTAGATTTGCTTGAAGGAGAAGACAGGGTTTATGCTATTAGTTACATTTGGCTGATTGTCTCTTTAGATTCCAATATGCAACAACAACACCACCACTACTATCTCCCAGTGTAGATTCCACTTTTGCGTGGTTTAGGGAGATCCAGCTGTAGGCAGCCTTAGCTCTACCGACATTCCTATCCGTAAAGAGGCTGATTCCAAGAGACCCACAAAAAAAAGGATTTTGTGAAAATGTTTTATAGAAGAAAGCTTTTATGAAAACAAAATAAAAAAATAAAATAAAATGGAGACTAAACAGGAAAAATGGAAAAGGGAAATTTCTACAAGACGAAAATTGTTAAACCTGATGGTCATGAGTCAACTAATATGCACCTAAATCCTACATATAGATAAAATCCTTGCCAAATATAATGCAATAGGAACATATTTAGGGTAACCTTTAACAATCATGAACACCAACATACACTCAACTTCGTGAAAAATAAATTATAAAAACCTAGCAATAAAATAATATCACCAATGCATTCAACTGCTAAGTAAAATAGATGAAGTAACCTTAGTACAAGGTTTCCCAAATAGGACAGTGGAGTATTGGTGAAAATTGTACACGAGTAATAAAGATTAGTTGGTCTTATGCAAACCCACCCTAGTGACACCCTCCCCCCCCCAAAAATTATCCCCTCCTTTTTCATCAAAGGAAAAAAGTGCTTTATGATTAAGAAAAACCCGCAGCATAGAATACTGCAAACAGAATAAAGTTTCTCTCAAGGCAGACAGCTCGCAATTAACCCAAGATCTGAAAAGTGCTAAATGTCTACTACTTCAAAACGCAAGCAGTTAAGTAGTTTACTGTTTAATGAGACATTTTTCTTTACCCACTGTGATTGAATCCTGCCAAGTACCATCCAGTTTGGAAAATAATTAGACATATTAAACTCCTCATCATACTGCCATTAGAGAAATGGAAGAAAAAAGAAAGCCAATAACTTATACTACATCATATACTCTATCTAATCATCAATAAAGCACGTCACTTTGAAAGAAATCGCACCTTTTGAAAGCATTCAAATTATTTGAATGGTTAAATAAAACACACTTACACAACATGAGAACATTTTATCAGTCAATTCCACATTACATCCTTTTCCTCATAGCTAAAAGGGCTGAAGGAAATATACTATATGCATATGTGGCAACAGGAGACATAAATAGAATAGTAAGAGAAGCTAGCGCAACAAGCCCTTGGTCTTCGCTTAGGGCTGGTTTGATCTAAGCTTGGCCCCACGCCGGCTTTGCTTGGATGATTATCAAGTCAAGCCTGAGCCTAGGGTGATTCACCTCAGCACAGCTCAGCTCAGTTAAGCTCATCAGTTATTCGGGCAAGGAATTCCATAATTAGGTTTACAGTTTGTCTTACTATGGGTATCCATATATTAAAGCATACATTCAATAACCTTAAAAAAAAAGTTGGAGTTACAATTAATCAAGGTAGCAAATTCAGCTATGTGGCTCACAACACAAAGCAATGCCTCTGTCATATTACCATAACATGCATGCTATATGTGATTTCAAAGAGAATCAAAGAAAGTCCTAGAGATGTAATCACGGAAGAGACAACATGAAAGAAAAACATCATACTTAAAATGATGAATTAGTCTTCAATGCTCAAAACCTCATGGGTTAATCTATCAAAGCCCAGACGACTTCCTCTAGAAAATGTGAGGGCTAAGACTGTATACAAATATCATATTTTGGACTAAGTTCCATCATGCACACCGCATCTATATACAACCCAATAACTAAAATACAAGAGAACATGATCGATTAGAATAGCACATATATTCGCCAAAACAAAATAAAAATCATTTTCATTTCAAATTTTTTCCTTTTCTTTCAATTTCTTTTTCTCTTTTTTCATGTTTTTTCAATTTTTGAAACATAATTTCCGCACCCCATACCTACAGCTCACAATGTCCTCATTGGGAGTGCAAAGAAACATAAAAACTAAAAATGAAAACGTATATACAAAAAAAAAAGGACCCAAAAGGGAAGAAAAAGGACAAGACTCTAAAACTCAAGAAGAAAACAATAAAAAATAAAATAAAGCAACAAATATATAGTACAAAACACAAAATTTAAAGAGAATAAATAAAGGAATGACTATACTAGGTGAGGTGTAGAACTACACATAAGCTATGTCTTCCTCAAAATTGATGAATTTATGGAGCATCAACCACTCCATACCAAGTGAAAAATTGGTATTCAAATCAAAGCCCATAAGAGCATGAAGTAGCTCACCAAACTGACAAGAACAATTCTCAATAAAATTACAAAAATGCAAATTAAAAAGTTGATGCCAAATGAAGTACATTAAAAGCATCAATGCAGCGCAGGTAAGGGCTAGTTTCAAGTTGTCAAATTGTTAGGCTCAAATTGTAGACAAAGAGATATACTCAAACTTAGCCAGCAAATGGGTCATTGGCCTTGAAATTTTATTATCACGAATGAACTGTCTAGGCAAAACAGTAGGTCTTAAGTCCACAAGTCCCTTTCTTTCAATACGCTCAAAAGTTTGGTCTAAATCAAGAATCATGTGCACAAAAGTCTTAGACTTAGTGAAGGTAGACTTAATAGGATCAAAAAGATGTTCAGTAATTACGGGTTAAAAGAAAATGATTCATATTTAACACAGAAACCCACATCATGACTTCATTTTCATCTAGCCCATATGAAAAATATTCATGTTTGATAGAAAGAATATCATCATCAAATTTGACATTAGTGGGCTCAACCACCTCCTTACAAGACTCCTGTAAACAAATATCTACTAATTCATCAAAGTCATGATGCTTAACTTTAGTTGTGAAGCTTATGATGCTCAAGTCAAGCTCACTAGTATTCCCAAAGTCTTTACCCACCTCAAACTCGAAAGAGTCATTAAAAGGGGTGGGTGGGTTAGCAGAAATTAGGACATTCTTAATGACATTCCTAGGTGAGCCACATTCAGCAAGGTCAGGTGATAGAGACTTAGCGAGGTCATTCTTTTGCCCTAGGCTATGAAAAGGCATAACATCATGCAAATCAGGCCTAGATTGAGTGGAAGGCTCAAAATCATCATAAAGACTAACTTCAAGTTTAGGAGACCCTAAATTAGAGTCAGGCTCATGCAAATTATTATCCTCTCTGCTATGATTAAAACAATGAAAATATTCAGCAATTGTCTCCTTCATAGTCTCTAACATTTTATCAGTCAATTCTTTTATCTTTTTTGCAAGACTCACACATGTAGCAATAACATAATCATGATAAGGATAATTATGAATGTCATGATCACAAGACTCACAACAATCACACAAAACATGAGGCATATAAGAGTAAGACAAGTCATACGTGTTCCGTAAGTGATCTCAGTGATAATGATTAGCCTGAAAAACATACTCACCATGAGTAGGATACTAAGATCCCTATAGCTTGTTCAAACTCATAAGTGTCCCAAGATAATTTTTAAAAGAAATTGCATACCCCATCTTAAGTTCTAGACAATAATCCTAGTAAATTGCTAGGATACATGGACTCCACATAACCTCAAAATTCAGTATTCAAACCCATAAAAATGACCTCACAAATTTCCCAGTTTTCAAAATTGGGCTTAACTAAGCATGATAATCATTGAGTCGTAACATATAACTCTAGAAAGTTTCATGCTCAAATTGTGTAAAATGGAAAACTGATATTCTTGAAATGTTTTTTAAAAAAATTTCAAATTTGTTACAATTTTAGGGTTCACTTTAAAGCAAAAAAAAAAAAAAAAGAATCTAAGGCACTAATTAGAAACTAATGACTAAAACAAAAACAAGACACGTAACATAACAAAATGAACTAAGAAAAATAAAACTATACTAGCAAAAGTAAAGATAGATCAAAAGACTTAAACAATAAGAAGTGGCCTAACACAAAAAAACCGAAAATAAGCGCAAACACAAAACATGAGCATCATTTTCTTTTTCTAATTTTTCTTTCCACACAAAAGTAGAAAATAAATCAAAACCTGTTGAGTGAGAATCATATATGTGGCTAACGCTGTTTTACCAATCTGTTTGTCTCAGATGATTAATTCTTGCTAACCACGTCTTATAGGGCTCACTGAATCAATAGTAATAAGGCCAGTTTGAAGAGGCTCATATACGGAACATCTCAAAATAATACCGAAAGTAGGAGAAAAATTAACCGAGATTCAAAAGTTGAAATTTCACCTCTACCTGAAATAAGTTTAGCTAGGGCATTTCTAACACAACCTAGATAAGCCTCACTCATGGGTCTCTAAGCAGTTCTCACTGTTGCTTTTACAGTTCTTTCTTGAAGTATCATCGGACCGTCACCCATTAATATAACACCAACATTATTAGATTTCAAGTTCAGCGCAATGCACATTGTCCCCTCTTCAAATTCTTCTGATTCACCTACCATTACTTCATCAAGACTGTGAACACGAGCAATGCCATCACTTAGAAGAAGTACGGTTCCAGTATTTACAATCTTGACTTCTCGCTTATATTGCTCAACACGTTCACGGATAATATAGCTAATTTTATCTGCTTGAAGGGTTGCCATGAGTCTTTCTTACTATAATTATTTTTTGTTTTGGAAAAAAGAATACTTACAGTTGAAGAGAAGGACTATTCAGTTATTTCTTTCATGGCACCAAACATGGCAACAGTTGCATTGATGGTATGCAAATGTAACTCGTTCAAACTACTATGAAGAGTTCTGCAAGCTCAAAGTTAGGCTTGTTGGACGACCTGTTATTGGACTTGATTTATGGCTCTTTGTTGTTTAAAATGAATGGTTTCATTTTGTAATTTTTTAATTGTTTTAAAGTTTTATAAGTTAATCAAATTCATTTTTTCTCATTCTTTTTCATAATATCCATTCACTCCGAAGTAATCCACTATAATTTCCACTTTCCTTAAGTGAGCCAGGCCCTTTCTAGCTGCACAATGGCCTTTCTGCTTATTCTGAATTGCAAATAGTATTCAAGATCTTCTATTTTTGATACTAATAAATCACTTAATTCAAGTAGATTATATTTCCATTCATTCCAAAACGTTCATGATCCCTTCCAGTACCATACTTGAATCTTCCAATTCATTTGGCTCTCATATTGAATTACTAAAATTATTTATGGAAAATCTCCATATCTTTATGGAATGTAACGAGCACACCTTTCTTCTTTGTTCATATTCTAGAATAAAAGTCTCACTAATCAATATCAAGGCTAGAATATTCAAAGAATTCTTCATCGATAAATTTCAAACTATTCTTTTTTGAAAACCATTTGGGTATTAACATAACAGGAGTACTTGCTAAGCCTAAAGGTTTTTCACCCTTTCGACATATGAACAGTAGATATAGTACACTAGATAAGCCAAGTAAAGAAGTGCTAGATATAGATGAAATAGTTTTATCTCCTTTTTAGAGAAGTCAATTCCTTATGCAATCCTCCCCCGAGGGGTACTTCTATTTAAGCTTTAGAAAATCCAACTTCAGCTATAGGCTAAGCACGGTATAAAGTGCAATCAATTTCCTCCAATAGATAACGGAGGGCTCTGATCGAGCCATGGTCAATCAGTCAATTGTTCTAGTTCTATGAGGAAATCGACTGTAGTCATCCTACCTGGCCGACGGGTGCTTTTCCCTCCACTCTACTCAGATATTACTTATAAGAGGGACTAAAATTGCGAAAGCAATAGAGGGAGTATATTCTGTCCAATGCTTTCTTCAAGGCCAGAAGAAAAAGCCCATGGGGATGGCTGATCTAATAAGAAATCTATCTTTCAAAATTGCTAATACCTAAGCTAAGACTGGACTAAAAAACAAATTCACAATGAGATTTCTCCTAAGGTAAGGACTTTTATTAGTTGTAAGCTTAATAGACAAGCAGTCTGAGGAACTTTGTACCTAGTACTATTTCTCTCCAAGATTTGGAATTGGAAGTCGATTTAGCAAGAGTAAATCAGTGTAATGGAGTTTGGTAATGGTTCGATCTATAGACAAATAAGTACGACTGTACTCCAAATAAAGCCTAGAAATGCATCTTTATTTCTTCTAAGTAATGAAAGGAAGTGGAAATGAAAAGATGACACCCAATGGTTCTACCTACCCCATGCTTAGGGAAGTTGGTATGCTGAAAAGGACTTATCACTCGATATTCGCACTTCCTTTGCATCTTTCATTTTCACACAGAGGAGAAGAAGTCTCTTTTTAGTCTTCACACGTCATGGAGACTATCCTTTTTTATCGTGGCTTTATTTCTCTCTTTCACGAAAGTACCTCCACTTAGAAAAAAAGCTGCAAACGGCTCCTTAAACGGCCTGGGATGTAGTCTACCTCCTATAACGGATTCCATCAATCCTTTTCCTATCCTATCTTTAACGCAAGGAACTCCTACATCTAAGACTCCTACCCTTTGATGTTACCCATATCTTTCATTCTCCTTTTATACTCTTAAGAACTTGGTCATATATCTCTGAAATCAAGTCTAAGTAAGGTTTTGCTGCTATACAAAATGTAGTTTTTTAATGTAGTAGCAGCGAAAAGAACTTCATTTTGTCATCAGGGAATTTACATTGAACTAAGTAAACTAGTACCTAAAAGAGTGGATCCAAATTAAGCCCTTTTAAGGGTGGAATTTTTCCGTATGCTAGAGTAATAACACCCTCAGTTAGGGTAGCCTTAGGTGAAAGATATATGGTGCCAGTAGAACAAACCTCAAGTAAGGCTTGTGAATGGAGGATTCATATCATTGAACTGAAATTAGATTACACAGGTCAATGCGTACTCAGGGTCCATTGTTATTGAATTGTTCTAACTTTCTTAGAGTAAATATGAAATGTTTGATGGACCAAAGGATAGCAGTTCGTCTCTCTTGTATGCCCTATCTCTTTTCCAAAATATGTACTAGGATAAGACAAGATGTCGATTAAGTCGGGAACTCTTCATAGTCAAAGTTCCCCATCCCTTTTTGGTTTACCTGATCCTTAGAGGTATGCCTGTTTGGCTTCGGTACCCCTTGTCATAATTACCCATCCCAACTAGCTCCATTGGAGTTCTAACTACAGCTGCAACTGCACTCATATTGGGGAGACAATCCCAAGAAATTTCAGTAGAGAATAAGAAACGAAAGGAGAAAGAAGATGATCAGAAGAAAAATCTTTCTATTTTTAACTGGCATCTACTTTTCTTCTTTCTTCACAATTAGCTTTGTCTTCAGTCTTTATCATAGGAGCTGAAACTCTT
Organism: Carnegiea gigantea; assembly: GCA_029747015.1. NCBI lineage: Eukaryota > Viridiplantae > Streptophyta > Magnoliopsida > Caryophyllales > Cactaceae > Carnegiea > Carnegiea gigantea. Next base: position 300,800 of record JAKOGI010000896.1, on the reverse strand, counting down.
TTTGAATACTTGATAAAGCTCTTCCCTAACTTGCTTTCGGAAAGCCAGTGCCCAGAGATGCTCTATTGAGCTAGTCACTGTCTGGTAGAGTAGGAGCCTAGTAAAGGATTGGAGCATGGGAAAGGTGGACCATGTAATCAATCAACGTGAAAAAGCAGGGACCATACCCATAATAAATAGGCATCTTCAGTTCATCTCGATTTGGGTTTTGTTCACTCTCTTACTATATTAAGAATTAAGAAGAGGGTTAAGTTCAGTTAGTGTTTCATGAAAATCACCACTTCTTTTTCACGTTACAGCGGATGTAGTTGAATTGGGACCTCAAAAGTGTTTCTATTGTAAAGGCCCACACTTCCTATCTTTCTGTAAGTAAACCACTGATGTACTAACATATTGATAAAGAAAGAGTCTTCTTCAACAGAAGTGAGAAGAAACTGAGTCAACCCCTAGAAAAAATGATGTAAGTGAGAGTGAAACTAAAAATAAATACGAAATATCATAAGAGACGAAAGTTTAGGGAGTAGTACGTCCAGCTCACTTTGTTCTACCACTTCGGTAACGAACTTCACTACTTAATTGGGCTTAACTTTTAGAGTTAAGCTGTTTGTAATTAAATAAAGGTCATGCACCGAATTGGGGTGGAGTTATAACATTTGAAATTCTCTTATTACTTTCTTCATTCCCAAAATAGATTCTATCAAATATTTTACATTTTCTATAATCATCTTTATTTCAGGTATTCGGGGAATTCTCATTAATAGACAATATTCTTATTATGTTAGTGTCAATTCAATCAATGTTGTTAGCTATGAATTTGAACTTTTTATCTCTTTCTGTTTCTTCAGATGATATGATGGGCCAATTATTTGCTTTGTTGCTTCCAATAGTGGTAGCTACAGAATCTACTAACGGGTTAGCCATTTTTGTTATTACATTTTGAATCCGGAGGACTATTGCTGCAGAATCTGTTGATAGCACTCAAGGTTAAACATGACTCAACGAAAGTTACCAAATACGAAGTTCTTTTGTTCTCTTATTTCTTATGGCTTGGTTGACTGGGCCAGTGCCTTTCTTGCTATGCGAGCGTATCTGGCACTTTCCTAAAATGTTTCCTTCCCGTTCACTTTTGCTAAGTGCAGAGTTCCACGAAGATGCAGACGTCAAATATTCTATTTGCTAATATTCTCTCTATTTGTGCATTAAGTTCAAAGAAGATCTCAACTATAATGAAGAAATTATTGTAGCTTCTTGGTTTATAGTCTTTATCATATTCAATTGGAAGAGTTTAGCTAAGACTTTCAAAACGAATCTTGACGGGAGATTCCAGGTTATTTAGGAAGAATCACAGTAATTCCCCCCAAAAAAAAAGAAAACAAAGAAGAGAGATTTTTATCTTAGATGTTCTATCGAACCATGTGGTTTTGATTTTTTTAAATTTCTTTTATCTCTACTCCATATTCTATTAGTAGTCTTCCCCTTTAATGGGGAAGATGGGAGTTTGGAAAACAATGAATATGGAGGGTACGACATGGGGAACACTAGACACGCAATGGGCGCTCGTTCAACTAGTGCAGCAGGGGCAGAACCTGTGACAACCAAAATCACCTAGCTTAAGGGCCACAATCATGTACTCATGGGCGTCCTTCATAACATGGGTAACTGCGTTCAGATGCTTGAGAGGGAGTTGCCAGAGTTACGATCGATGGCGAACACCAAGTGAAATTATGGCGCAATAAGCTGATTGAATTGGAAGAGTTAAATCTCCCATACGAACACCGAGCACGACAAGGTCCATGTGCGCTAACAGGCTCTCTATCTCATTAGAGAATGCAAGCTGAGGCAAAAGGAACCCAAATGGCAGTGGATCCATCTTTCTGCCAGCTAACTAACCTTCAAAGAAGGAAAGGAGAACTTAAAAGACTAGCAGTAGAACAGCGGGCCACCATAAATCTATTGGTCTTATATAGCAGCCTCCCTTCACCACGGAAGCAGTATAAGAGAGGCTGAGTTGCTAAGCATAGAGGAATAACCTTCCCAGCTTTTGTCTCTGGCTTGCTGGTTGTATGTACTAAAAATCTGGTACATTTCATTTTGTTTCCCAGTTCCTTTTCCAAGAGTCTTCTTTCGATATGATTTAGATGTGCACTCGGAGACATACTGAAGGTTCTTTTTATTTATTGTTTGAATTGCTCATATATATTAATTGAATTTTATTTCACACTAGAAACTATTTCAAGGGAAGTTCAAATTTGTTTCATTTGGATATTGATCGGTCTTAGTTTGGCATGGTTTACCCCTTAATTGTTTCCAAAAGAGTTAATATTCCCATTAACTAAACTGTTTCTAAGCCCACCTTTAGACTTTTATTTTATTCATACATCATCTACAGCAGCCTTACCGACATATCTTGCAACGCCATTAGTAGCATGCTCTTACCTCGTCTTTCCTTCTTTAAGAAACACCAACTTTGGTCCTTTTGATCCCTAGCTGCTATGGGCAGCAAATGACGAAATACCATCGATTTTTCTATTTAAGTGGCTTTTGCTTCTTCTTGTTCTTGTACGTAACGCTTTCGTAGGTAGTTTCCAATGTTTGGCACTTTCTATACCTTGTGGGTGCAATATTAACAAATTTGGTCATGATCAAGTTACAACCTAAGATTTACGACTATGTTATGTTAACTGTTTGTATTTCATTCATTCCATTGGTGTGCTCCCAAGTATCCGTAATTGTGATCTGTTTGCTAGAATTGAGGGGTCTTTTATGGAAACCTTCATGATCAATTATCGTTTTTTGATGGGTTTTAGCCTTCTTACAGCTACTCTTTCCACACCTCCGAATATCTAGTGCCAAATCGTTGCCTGCTTCCTTATTACTTTGATAGTAGAGTTGGCTATCTTTGTTGCATCAATTATATAAGTTTTTAAAGAAGGCTGCACTAGTGGAATGAGGGAGAGTGGCCCGATTGACAAAAAAGAAGAATAGAACCCTAGAACCTGGCAAAGTCATTATCAATGAATTCATGAGTAATTCTAAACCAACATTTGTGATACATTCTCGTCAAGATTATAACATATAGAAGACTCCTTACCTGTACTCAAGAAAGATAGGAGTAGGCTTCCGAGCAATGAGCAGAGCTCCAAAACCTCCTTCAGACCTAGCCCTAAGTCTGTTTATTATGGGACAGAGACTTCAAAATTAACTCCACCAATCACATCCACAGATGTCGACCAACATCTCCCATTTATCTTGAATTGTAAACAGAATCACAAATAGGACACTATTTCAACTTTACTATTGGTTAACACAATCGATTCTTGGTTAGTGTAGGAAGCTTGGTCCAGGGACTACCTCAAGATGAGGGTATCAACCCTTAAATAAGTACGTTAACATTCCTTTAAAAGGCATAAAGAAATTCGTACATAATAATTCCCATCTTTAGAAGCCTATGCTTTGTATCACGGAAGAAGCTACTTTATTCAGTCTAGTCCAATGGAAAGATGCAGGCTAGTTTGTTGACGGAGTCCTTCGTATCGATATGAGTCGGTGGATTCATCCAACTGCGGGATAGAAAGTAGATAAACGAATATGGTGGGTTGGGATTCTTTATTGGTCATTTTTAAGATATCATCGCTATATGAACTAGAACCAGGGTGAATATAGTGTTTAGCTCTTACTCAATTGTAAAGATTGAGACATCGTCCTTTCTCCAACCTGAGGGAATTCAGTTCAAGGTGGGCTTAGTAGGTTAATCTCAAAGCAAACCCATGTGTATAGCATGGCATTGGGCTTGTCTCTAACTATAGATAGAGCAATCACTGATTCGAATCCTAATCGTGAGTGTCTCTTTATCATGTAAAGGTCTCCTTAGCTGACGCTGAAGGTTTTGCATTGGCTTAGGTTGTCCCAATTTCTTGATCTGATCATGGAAGAAGTTCTTCTACGAGTTCCTTAGGTCTTAGCTATGGGGTCAACTAAAGAAATTCTTTCATTTCTAGGACCAACTTCTCAATGAAAGTGCTATTTTCGGCATAGGAAACAACCTAAAAGTAGAGCTTCAAAAAATTTTTACTTTGTAGGGCGTGGAAACTTACATATGAAGCTGGTCTTTATTGGTGAGGAGTCCTAAAAGTGACCAATGAGTATGTAATAGATTGGAATTAAGGGAACCTAGGTCAAAAAGGTCACTGGGAAACTAAGACTAATAGATTAGGGCAATTCAGCATTGATTGAAAAACCCCTAAGGAAAAAAAAAAGAGAGAGAGAAAATGAACTAAAAGTGGGATTAGAAAGCGTGTAGATTATGTGAGTCAGTAGCACTTTGCCTCCTTCAAGACACATTTCTCTCTATGTTATTGGGCATAGATGCTTGCTTGAGCCCAACATAAGGCTTTCTTTACTGTGGCTTCCTTGCTTAACAATTTTCTTTCTTCTATAAAAGAAAATGGAGATAGACAGATCTTTGAAAGGGCCCTATGATCGATTGCTTTTTCTCTACTCAAATGGCATAAAATGTAACATTACTGTTTTAGAAACCTACCCCATAAGATGAGGCGAAGGCAGAAGCTACTGCAATAGCAAAAGTGGGAGTTGGAGGAAAGACTGATAGATGGATGTGAGAAAGCTCTTTTCTAATTCGAACATTTTGGTCTCGTATATGGGCGGGAGGAGAATTATAGTCCCACCTCATCTTTTAGCTGGAGTTAAGGCTCCCCTCCGAGAACTCTGACAGGAATTGGTAGGCAAATCGTAATGCTTCTTACAATAGAAAGAAAGATTAGCTCCATCCTAGGAGGAGAGATGGAATTTGTTGAGGAGCACTTCTTGGGGTAGCATTGCCCAGGTTAAGAAGGAATCGCTTAGCTTTCTTTAGAACTTTAAGAATAGGAACTCTTACATGACGTAATCTTAATATAAGAAAAAAATGGTTAAGAATCCATGACTACTATCTCTATGACTAAATAAGCAAAGAAAGTTCAAAAAAGAGCAACCAAAAAACATCCCTTGGAGATGGGCGAGAATGGTAGAACCCAAGTGTTTAACTATGAATAGATGCATAAAGAATTACTTTCCTTATGCTTGGCTAATGAAAGTAGATCTTAGTCTGTGTAGTCCTAAGAGGGTAATAACTCTAAACCTATCCACTGCTTCTTCAACCAAATACGATATACATGTGGGACCAACACTATAAGTAAGTCATTTGAAAAATATCTTCTTTGAAACCAGTTTCACAGCAACTTAGGCGAACTAGGCTTCTACTGGGAAACCGTGGATTTTTTAGTTTTCACTATTGGTTACTGGTCAAGGCACTGGAATGGAGGTAAGATAAGAATGAAGAAAGACTACAAGCTCTTTGCAGCTATCAAAGGATGAGTAAATCCTACTCAGCTAGTTCATGCTGACGCTCTTACATAAGAGAAGTGTAATAGCTTTGAAAGCTTAAGCAAGTGAAGTAAGACAGCTGTAGGCATTTCCTATATCAGTAGCATTGACGTCCGTCCCTATTCAAAAGGAAGTACCTTCACACCATCACAAAGAGCAGCTCAAGATAGTGTGAGATGGGCCAAGAATCCAATGATCGAGTAAGACTCAGAACAATAGGGATAGGGTAAAGCACTTAGATAGGGATTACCCACCCTATTCCACTTTAGCTATTTTGAAAGGCTTCATTGAGTGAGTAAGCCTTTTTTTGCTTTTGGTAAAAGGTAGGTAGCTACCTATTCCTCTATTAAAAGATTGAAGAAACAAAGTGTGAGTTTGGCAAGTGAATCAATTTTCATTCAGTTAGCTTGAAAATAGACTCGTAGTTAGGAAGAAAACGCTTCTACAACATCTTTACTTTAGTCTAATTACAAAGGAAAGGCTTAAGAACCATGAGAAGAAGAAGTTTGGGGCCTTGATAAGTTATTTTTTTATGTCTTTCTTTTTCTCTTACTGCTATTCTTTCCATCTTTCAATGCTTTCCGCTCATAACCGCCCATTAGCTGTAAGAAATGCCCACCTTCTAAAACCTAAGATAGGAAAGGAAAGGAGAACTGAAGGTGAGCTATAAGAAGGACTATAATATGATAACTTTGAGTAGATATTAATGATTTGGTAATCATTAATAGAGATGAAAGGTTACTATATTAATTCATACGGACCAACCAATAATAATGCTTCGCGAGCAACTCACGGAGTAATACTGGTATTGTGTGCTTAACAATACACCATGCCCTTAGCTTGCAAGAGTAGGGACACCTAGGGAATGAAACCCTGGATGATGTGCTTAAATTATTTCAATATTGGACATTGGACATATAAGAGTTTCGAAAGTATGACGAAAGGCGATCTTTTTGTCCTTATTAATGCCTGCTCCCTTGCGAAGCTTTCATTATTAGGCTACCCATACACTTCATTTCTTTAACGCAATTCATATGGTGATACAAATGAAGAGAAGAATCTAGAATGCACTAGAATTCCAAAGTTGATGACCCTTTGCTTGACCGCATCTATAGTTCCTTAAACAATCTTACACTTATTAAATCCTTAACGATTCCCACCCTTGATAGGACTACAGAATGTTCTTGTTAATTATGACCAATACTAGGTATATATAGAGTGATTTCAAGCCTAGAGATAGGTTGTTATAGAATCCAATATGGTTTTAGCCTTTTGGGAATTCAGAGTAAGGCTTGGCTTATGGAAAAGCTTCTTTCCCTCTACTATAGAAAGATTGATCGATTGTAGTGAAAAGAGAATATCCCTTGCAGTTAGCTTTCTAGAGAAGGAAGTGATTCCCACGAGGTCTTACTTTCTTCTTTCCTTGCTGATGTGCTATCGTAACTAAATAAGCAATTGATCCAAGCCCCAAGTAAATGAATTTATGAATAATCAAAGCAAGTGCCATGGTAATCTTAAATGATCGTATTATAAATAATGTTCTATGAGTGGTAACTATAAATAAGAAAATATAGGCATTAATGAGTTGTCACCCACTTTGAATGGATGGTTAGCTTAGTAAATGTAAACTTAGGAATGTTGACAGTTTCATTGCCTGTGACTGTGCTTTCTGTCGTTCGACATAGAGATTATGATTCCTTTCACAAAAATCGCAATATAAAAAGCTTGAAGGCAACTAAACTATAAGGCTAGCTTGATTGATGTAGGATTAGGATTTCTCTTTTGCGGGGGAGATAGGTGATATAGAGCAACTCTTGAGCTTGAGCCTACTCTCACTAGTGAGGGTCCTCAACCAAGTTGGCCAATATTGACCCTAGATCAAAGACTAGGTCCCCCTAGGTCAATATTGACTTGGTAAGAATGGCCAAGTAGGGCAAGGAAAGGTCGTTGGATCAATAGTAGTCCTAAATAAGGAGTTCATCACTTAATCCTCCTAAAAACACCTTATTAGCTAATTCTCAGTTTCTGTGTAGAATACTTGGCGTTATTTCTATCACAAATTGAATAAGGTAAATGAGCTCCAATTGCTATAAGTTATATATAGATGAAAGGCCCATGTGTTTATTTTCTTACAAGTCTTGAATTGCGCTTAAACTCTAAGAATTGAGGAAGTTATGGGCTAAATACCGAGCAAGGATTGGTCCACGACTGGAAAATACACGGTTCTGATTATGGACTTAATTGGGGAGGTTACAGTTGTAATTTTGGAGATCAATTAGCATGGATGATTCCTCACACACAAGGAAAGAGTTAACAAGTGGTATCACTTCATTTGGTGGAGTAGATCCTACCCAAGCCTCTCTAGAGAAGATGGAGGATGAATCTTGAAAAATATAGCTCATAGTGATTGTAATTTTCTTAAGTATCTTGATTTATTTTCAAAGGATATTTTATAAGCCTTCTATTCATCCACTTGCCCTATTAATGGATAGCTAATTCCCCCTCTTATTGGGTATTTATGGACTCATTTAGCTCCATGAAAAATGAGATTTAATTAATTATATGAGAACGTGATGCTTAGTTTTCCTCAAAATCTCAAATTCTTTATCTCTCTTAGGATGATGGTGATTTGAGTCTTCCCTTTAATCTAATCCTTGGTGCTAAGACTTTAGAGGGTTAGAGGGTGGGTTGATTTATCTAGTTGCTACCTATTTTAAGTGTTGAATCTACTCTATTAGAGGCTTTTGTTTTTTGGAAATTTCTCTCTCTCTAGGTTCATCTTTGGAGAGATTGGCCTTCAACATCCATTGGGCTCATCTACGTGCATTTTATACCTTTATTTGGACAAATGGAACACACCATGCATCATTTGATATCAGAGCACAATTATCCTATCTCTTGGTAAGCATCCATTTTAACCATCCTTAAGTTGGAACTGCTTAAAGTTTTCCTTTTTTCCATACTATTTTATCATTAGTTCTTCTTCTCTAAATCTCTAATATAGTATACAAAGAACCCTAATTATAGCCCAAACACAATCCCTAATTAAAATACATCCCCAAAACTCCACAAAAAGGCCAAAAATATGAAAAAGAAATTTAGCACTGTCACCTCATGCCACTTGGCATGCCCATGCTAAAACCCTGCACTGTGGAAATTTAACTTAGAGAATTGCCATAGCAACCCGTGCTGCTTGGCACCACCGTGCCCCCTTCTTGCACTCCTAAATCCTATTATAGAGATCTGGTAGACTGGTACGACCCTTGTGCCATAGAGCACGACCGTGTCATCTCCTTTTTCACTATTTTCCTGCCCATGCCTCTTCAGCATGCCTATGCCTCCTCTATTTTACCTCTCCTTTTTCCTTCTTTTGCCTTTCTATCAACCCTGACTAGTGAGGGCGATCCTTCTCGCTCCTTGAACATTCCTCTTGAACAAGCCCATGAGATAGGTAGGGCACTTATAGAGCTTCAGGAACAAATAAGGAAGCTCACCCAAGAGGTTGGACAAGTAAGGGAATCCACTCCCCAAAACCCTTACCGATAAGGCTGTGTTGCTTTCCCTATTGACACTGAACATTCTTCCTCCCATTGATACTTTGATGATGAGGTAGGAAGAATAAGAAGACTAAGGCATCAAAGGGATAACCTTTGGGATCTCAAAGTTGAGGCTCCAGAATTTGATTGCAATCTTAACTCGGAGAACTACCTTGATTGGGTTGAAGCCCTTGAGAGGATCTTTAAACTCAAAGATTACAATGATGAGAAGGCCTTCAAGTTGGCTATTCTTATGATGAAGGGGTATGCTTTTATATGGTATGAATATTTGAAGAAGAGTAGGGCTAGATAAGCCAAATCCAAAATTAAGGCTTCGTCCAAGCTTAAGAAGCATATGGACAAGAGATTTCTACCTCCTTCATACAAATAAGAACTCTACCTCAAGATCACCTCTCTCAACCGATAGAATCTAAAGGTAGAATAGTACATTAGGAAGTTTGAACAACTCCAAATGCGGGTTGACTTAGATGAAGAACTCGAACTTAAGATTCCTAGGTTTATTAAAAGATTATCTCCTAACATTGCTAACAAGGTGGATCTACAACTTACCTATCCTTTGATGATGTGTGCTACCTATCTATCAAGGTTGAGAAGGAACTTAAGGCTCGAAAACCTTTCAAAACACTTTCTCTATTCATCCTTTGAGTACCCCGAAGGTTTCCTTCACCCCCAAAAAAAGCCATCACAACTTCTACGCCCGTCAAAACTCTTGACAAGGGTAAAGGGATTCCTAGTGAACCACCAAAGGGATTGGAGGGTAAAAAGTATTTCAAATGTCATGATTATGGGCACTTCCAAGCAGATTGTCCTAACCAAAGGACTTTCACCGTTAGAAAGGTAGCAAAAATTTAAGCTATTGAAGAAGCTACTAGTGAAGAGGAAGTAGAGGATGAGGATCAAATTTTGATCACTCTAGATGTTGGTGAACTCTTGGTGATTCAGAGAATACTCCATGTCTAAGAGGTTCCCTGTGAGCCAAGCCAAAGGGAGCAAATTTAATATATCCGATGCACTATCGGAGGCAAGGTATATGAGCTCATCATTGATGGCGGAAATTACACCAATGTAGCTTCCATAACACTCATTGACAAACTTCAATTACCCACCAAGATGCATCCCATCCCTTATTCTCTCCAATGGCTCAAATAAGGAAGTAAGGTAACCATTTCTAAGTAAGCACTTATTGCATTTTCTATTAGTCTATATTGTGGTGAAGTACTATGTGATGTTCTTCCCATGAATGCATGTCATTTGTTATTTGGTAGACTATGGTTGTTTGACAATCATGTGATTTATGATGGACATGCCAGTACTTATGCATTCAAGTACATGGGTCCTAATCTTACTTTCACACCACTACCTCCACCTAAACGCCAAATGAAGGGAAGTGACAAAAGCCTATTTATGAGTCAAACACAGGTGGAGAGAGCCATTAGCAAGAGCGAGCCTTTATTTACCTTACTTATGGTAGAATCAAATACAAGTGAGGGAGTGAAACCCATGCATCATTTTACTCCATCACTCTTGAAAGAGTTTGAGGATGTATTCCCTAATTATTTACCCCTAAGGCTACCTCCTTTGAGGGGAATTGAGCACCAAATTGATCTCGTACTGGGCACTTCTTTACCAAACAAGCTGATATATAGGTGCAATCCTAATGAGTTGAAAGAGCTTCAATGACAAGTTTAAGAGTTGCTTGTTCAGTTCCCGTGTTTTTGGTACCTAATAAGGATGACACTTTGCATGTGTGTGTTGATTTTAGGTCTATAAACAACATCACCATCAAGTATTGATTTCCTATTCCTCGATTGGATGATACGCTTGATGAGTTACATGGGTGCAAGGTCTTTTCCAAAATAAACCTCCGGAGTAGCTATCACCGAATTAGAATGAAAGAAGGAATGAATCGAAAACTACCTTTAAGACCAATTATGGGTTATATAAGTGGCTTGTGATGCCATTTGGTCCATCTAATGCTTCTAGCACTTTCACGCGGCTCATGAACGCGGTCTTGAGACCATTCATTGGGAAGTTTATTGTGGTGTATTTTGATGATATTTTGCTGTATAGTCGTGATGAAACGTCTCATGTGGAGCATCTTTCTCAAGTGTTCTAGGTATTATGATGAAAAAAGTTATATGCCAAACTTGAGAAGTCTGAACTATTCTATTCTTCAAGTTGTCTTTCTTGGCTGTGTTGTGTTTAGTGAGGGAATTCAAGTTGATGAATCTAAAGTTAAGGCTATCAAAAGTTGGCCTACTCCCACCTCTATTACGGAAGTGCGAAGCTTCCATGGGTTGGCCTTTTTCTGCTGCTAGTTAATCAAAGACTTTAGCTCCATTATGGCTCCCTTGACGGAATGCATGAAAAAAGAAAGCTTTGAGTGGACCAAGGCTGCCCAAAGGGCTTTTGAAACCATCAAGGACAGGCTTTGTTCGTCTCCTATCTTAGTTCATCCCAACTTCAATCTTCTATTATAAGTTGAGTGTGATGCTAGTGGCGTTCGGATTGGTGTGGTTCTCACTCAAGCTAAGCACCCTCTAGCTTTCTTTAGTGATAAGTTGAATGGTTCAAGGCTTAACTACTTCACTTATGACAAGGAATTCTATGTCATTTTTAAGGATTTGGAACATTGGAGTCATTACCTCAAGCCCAAGCCCTTTATACTCATTCGAATCATAAGATATTGCCCTATATTAATAGTCAACACAAGTTGAACCCAAGACATGTTAAATGATTTGAGTTCCTTCAATCTTTCAACTTCTCCTATAAACATAAGAGTGGGAAAGAGATTTTCATGGTCGATGCCTTATCAAGGACATATGCTCTCCTTTCGACCCTTAAAGCCAAGGTTCTTGGATTTTATTCCATCAAAGGTCCATACGATGAGGATGAAGACTTCAAGGAAGTGGTGGGGAATCATTCTATCTTTGGCTCTTTCACTCTACAAGATGGTTTCCTCTTCAAAGGAAACAAGCTTTGTATCCCTAAAAATCTTTTAAGGGACTTGCTTGTTAGGGAGCCTCATGGAGGAGCCTTAGCCAGTTAATCCTCCCAAATATCCACACCTTGAGTTCAACCTGGGTGATCTTGTGTGGTTAAATTTGAGGAAGGAAAGGTTCTCCTCAAGAAGGAAGAAGAAGCTCATGGGTAGAGAAGATGGTCCACATAAGGTAGTACAAAGGGTGGGAGGGAATACATATAAGATTGAACTCCTGAGAGACATGCAAATATCCACCACCTTTAATGTTGGGGATCTCGCTCCTTACCTTTAAGTTAATGAAGACGATGATGAAGATCTGAGGACAATCCCTCTTTAAAGGGGAGGGGTTGATGCAGACCAACTCCTAAGCTTGGGCCTACTCTCACTAGTGAGACTCATGAACCAAGTTGGCCCAATATTGACCCTAGGTCAATGACTAGGTCCCCTTGGACCAATATTAACTTGGGAACATTAAGAAGGTCCAAGTAGGGTTAGGAAAGGTGGTTGCAACAATAGTAGCCCTAAATAAGGAGTTAACCACTTAATCCTTCCAAAACCACCTCATTACCTCATTTTCAGTTTCCAGGCAGAATACTTGGCTTCATTGCTAGCTCAAATTTGACCCGGCAAATGAGCTTGAATTTCTACAAATAATACATGGATGGAAAGGCCAAATGTTTATTTTCGAACAAATCTTGGGTTACACTCGAACTCTAAGAATTGAGGATGTTCTAGGCTAAATACCGAGCAAGGGTCAATCTAGGATTAGAAAAGAACGTTTCTAATTATGGGCTTAATTGAGAAGGTTACTATTTAATATTGGAGGCTAATCAGCATGGAATGCTTCTCCACACACAAGGGAAGCATTGACAAGTGGCATCACTTCATTTGGAGAAGTAGAGCCTGCTCAACGCTTCTCTAGAGGATTGAGGATGAATACTGAAAAAAAAAACTCATAGCGGTTGTAATTATCTTAAGCATATTGATTTATTTTCCTAGGATATTTAGTGAGCCTCCTATTAGTCCACTTGCCCTACTAATGGACAGCTAATTCCCCCTCTCACTGGGTATTTATGGACCCAATTACCTCCATAAAAAATCATATTTAATTAATGATATGAGAGCTCGAATCTTAGTTTTCCTCAAAATCTTAAATTCATGATCTCTCTTAGGAAGGTGGTGATTTGTATCTTCCCTTTAATCTGATCCTTGATGCTAAGGCTTTAGAGGGTTACAAGGTGGATTGATTTATCTACTTGCTACCTATTTCAAGTGTTGAATCTACTCTATTAAAGGCTTTCTTTGTTTCGAAATTCTCTCTCTCTCTCTCTTGGTTCATCTTTGGAGAGATTGGTCATCCATTGGACTCTTCTATATCCATTTCATACCTTTATTTGGAAAAATGGAACTAACCATGGATCAATAGGAATTTTAAAAAACATGATGTCCTGCCCGATAAGGGCTTTTTAATAGGTATCGTTCTAAGGTAACCTTTCCATAGCGCACGTTCCATGCATTGCACTTCTTTATCCTTGAACACTCCACTTGCGTGCTCGCTCCCCAGCTTATGGTACGGAGATCCACAAGCCAAAAGACAATCAAAGGTAGGAGAGGTGCAGCTTGTATACCCTCTTTCTCTCCCCTAAAGTTCAAATCAGCCCTTAGTGACTACATCTATATATCACTATGAGGAAAAGATTAGAAAGAAAGCGCAAAAAGTTACCTGTTTTTGTCTTCTTTTAATATCTGTCCCTCGAAAAGATAGTGGCATAGGTCCTACCACTGTCATATGATCGAAATAATGCCTAGCTTAACAAAAAACGGATTTCTCCTTATATTCCTTCTTTATAATCAAGTAGAGCATAAATAGCTCCCCACCCTTTCCTGCTTGATAAATGCAGTCGTTGACCGCTAAATTCTCGAAAACCTATCCTTACTTTTTTTTTTTGGGTCCAAAATGTGCCTAGAACCCTCATTCTAAAAATTCTTATTTTCAATGACTAGCCGTTTGTTATTTTCTTATTTTTAATAAGAATAGTACGATAATTGTAAGTTTACAGTCGTAAAAAATATCTTGTATGTTCAACTTTGTGTTTTTCAAAGAAGTTAGATATATTTCCACAGAGTGGTAACGCATTTTCTATTGCTCATTTTCTATTTTGACTATATGAAATCTACTCATTGACACATAAAATTCCATAACAAGTAGATGCTCTTATAAAAGCAAAAGAATCAAAATATATTAGATTTGTCGGCATAAAGTCTGGTCGATTAAAAAAATTTGTTAAAGTGCGGAAAAATCGTCTTTTAGAGAGACAAAGCAATGCACATTGGCATATAAATAATGAAATTGAAAATCTCAGCTTCTGCTGCAGGTTACCTCAATGTGATTTCAAGGGCTAAATCTGTGACCGATACATGTAGTCTTAAGGGATCAGCCATAGTGCTATTATGAAAGTTCTCTACATTACAATTGACCATATCTGAATTTGACTTTCTGTTATCCTTGGGAGGGAATCTTCTTACTTCAGGAGTTCGTGATTTCAACTTAGAAAACAATGGGATCAAGGTGAAATACTTAGCTGGAATGTAAGAGAAATTCAAATGTTAAATAGAAACAAACCCTTGGTGTCCCCAACAACTCCCTCACTAACTAAATCCTAACTAGGGTCACCTAGCTTAGAAAATACTAGAAGAATACTTTCAACTTATTAATTTGCTTGTTGATCAAGAGAGAGATTGGTAGAAAGTGTGTGATAGACGGAAGACCTTAGTTTTGAAGTCGTGACTGGAAAGGACGCATGGCATGATGTTTGAATCTAGGTCATAGCGTGCTATGCTAAGCATGCTCAACGCACGGCGTTCTAAGCCCAAATAAAGTTATGACCAAGGTAGTAATCGAGCACACTGTGTTGGTTGGTTTTACTCAGGACAAGACACCATAAGCAGTCAGCAATACCTATTTTGAGTCCTCTCAAACTGGCTTGGTTATGCCACATATGGGTGATCAGAAAGCTTTATTTATTTATTCCATTGAAATTAAGTTACTTCATTCCTTTCAGTCGAGTGTATCTTTCCTCTCAATTCTTCTAGGCAACAAGATCAGCAAGAGGAGCTGTCCTCCCCTTATCCCGCTTTATTCCACCCTCTGTCCTACTTTATTTTCATTGGGTCCTTCCATAGTAGAACCTCCCATAGTAAAGTGTCCTTTGGCAAGCGGCTGCGAGCCAAAGTCATAGCTATATGCGTACAGTATGACCATACGTATCCTGAATGTAAACAAAGTTGCTACTGCCGTGCCATTACTACTGAGATCCAAATATCTCTTGTTTAGCCTGACATTTTGTTCTTTTATATTCTCATCCATATAAAAGAAAATGCCATTTTGAAGTTTTATCAACAATTTGCTTATGTGGGTGGGACCCGGTATTTTCGGAATCTTAAGGAATTACCCCCAAAAAAAAAAAAATCTTTCAACAAAGACGCGAATGAGGATGGATTAGTTGAGGAAATATGAATTGGAGACTGAACTTTGTTAGACCTCAAAACAATACATTTTTGTTACCGAGAGATATATTGGTGGCTTTGGATCTTTTGCTTGGAATAGGTATACTTGATGGTATGAATAATTTGGAAACTCAATGTATTTGTTCCATAGGAGACCTCTTACAGGATCAATTCGGATTGGCTCCAGTTTGTTTAGAAAGCATGGTGCAAGGAACTATATGTGGAGTAATTAGGCATTAATTAATACCAACTCTTCAAAATTTGTTAACTAAAACTCCATTAACAACTACTTCTTTATCTCTTTTTGGGGTTACATCCATTATCTCAAGTTTTGGATCGAACAATCTATTGACACAAATAGTTCATGGGAGAAAGTTGGGTTATTTGGACCCTGGGAGATTCACAGGGAGAAATCCTCTTTTCAATTTTAGGGATGTACTCCTAGCATCCTTTCTCTAGTAAGAGACCGTCAGTTTAGCAAGTTGGCAATTTATTTGGTAGGTAGATATTGAAGTTTTCTAGGAGGTAGCAAATCTACTTCGTCCATATTGAGCTTCCCTCCGAGCCATGATTGTGCAGGATCGTGTGGTTCATTCTCAACAATTAGATCTCTAATTGGCAAGCAGGAAGGTCTAAGCATGATGTCTTGCTAAAAGTAACTTCTGGGAAGCCTAAGCTTTTCCTTTCAAAGAGCTTTATAGTGTTTCTTTTCATTAAATAAAGAGAGATGCGAGAGGAGCCCATTTAACCCAAGGGTTATGTACATCAGATTTTCTTGTAGCAATGGCCTCTTTCTGATAGAGAGGGTTTTTGCTTTTTAGGTGCAGAGAAAGACTTTTCATTTTGGTGAAGTAAAATCTAACTTAGTCTGGGAGTGGGATCATCATAACAGGGCCAAAGGAAAAATGAATCGATGGAGTCAGAGAGGCGAAGGAATAAGGGGGTGCAATTTGAGGTGGATGGACGCTAATGACAATGCATAAAGTCGGGGTCGCACTCCATTTAGTGTACACGGGAAAGAATGCAGAAAACTTCTTCCATGCAAGGGTTTAGCCATGCACATACTCTCTTAATTGATTAAGTTTATGACACGTAAGATTGTTGCCCTCCGATGTCTGTGCGAGAGTCAAACTGGACCCAACCACTTCATATAACAACATAATATCTTACTACCATTATCATGGTTCGCGACCTACTGAAATTGAAACTAACAAATGTATAGCTATCTCAGCTTTGCTTTAAAGATTCCATACCCTCATCTTTTAGTGCCTTCATAAATATCATTCCGAAACAGAGTCGACCCTCTAATTTCCCTGCGGCAGGGTTAGAGTTCCATTTTGAATAAATATATTCTTTGTCCGATTGGCACATCTATAGAAAAAGATACAAAGTTAAGAAAGAAATTATATAAATACGCAAAGAGGCAAAGATTGTTGAGAATGATTACTGTGGACGCTCTCCACATTGGTAACTAGTCTGCTAAAGATAGTTAGTGGCCCAGCGATAACTGGAGCAAGTTTAGTTGAAGTTATAGGAATGATATCAGTCCTCATCATTCCCTACCATAAAACAGTTCCTTCCTCCAATTCAGCTCTTTCCAAACCAAGGACTTTATTCATTGAAGCCCTTACAAATTAGATTGATGAGAGGGGCTAGCCTTTTCCCTGTTTGTCTGGCGAAGTCCAAGTTCATTGACTTTAGCTGGGTTCGCCCTGAAGTATTCCTTCTTTTGCTTTCTGAGTACGACCCCAATAACAATCGTCTAAAATCCTCCAGTGGCCTCTATGATCTTTCATAGAAGATGCTAATTTATTAGCCTTATTATGTTTGTTATCGAAGTCTCCAATGGCTATTGCTGAGTCATCCCCTTTCGGAGGTGAAAATCAGACCAAGGGAGGGGGTGGATAAAGAAAGCACATTCTCTCTCATAGAAAGTACCCCGTAGGGCTTTAAGGTATCATAGGGCTGTCAGACTCTTCTCTCTCTTTAAGGAATGGAAGAATTACTACTTCCAAGAGCCATTATTACACTTGTATAAGAAATCAAAGCTTAAGTTCAGGAGTATTTGCTACAAACATGGCTTTCCTTTCACGTTAGTACTGTAGTTAGCCTGACATCATTGAATTTCTCTTAAGTAAATAGGATAAATAGTTGTGCCAAATTTCTTGCCTAATAGTAAAGGATAGAGTATATATGACTGTAAGGTGTCATGATCTTTAGTTCAACCCTTAGCGTTATAGCCAAATAAAGGCAATGAAATTGATTGAGAAAGTCAAAAAAAAAAAAACTAATCTATAATGAAATACCCCCAATGTTATTTATACTACTTGCCTATCCCCTTAACTCTTAGTTACAAGTAAAGGAATTCAACTAATAAAATACAAGCTAAGGCGATCGAATGTGCTGTCCAGCTCTTTTTCTTGTATGTGTCATAAATTTCCACAAAAAAACTCTTCCCATAGGTGAGTTGATGATGGGTCTTTTTGCCAAGCAAGTAGGTAATAGTGAGAAGCTTTTCTAGATAGAAAGGAGAACCAAGCCTCTTAAATAGAAAATCAGATCTTATTCTGTTACTTGCTTGTGTGCCCGAAGGGTTTGCTAATTCTCATTAAGATCTTTCTGGATAGTTACTAAATGTTTCCCTTATGGGGGGTGATGCTTTTTGCTTGATCTTTATATAAATAACAATTAAAAGATAAGCCTTCATTGCATTAAGTGCTGTTTAGCTTCTGGAGCTTTCATAAAGGACGAGGAAGAAATGGATCTTGGTGAAGTTCTGTTGTTGTGTTGTTTGACACTTTCATTCCTTCAACTTCATTTTAAAGCAAGACAAACAATGAGGCTGTAGTTTTAAAGTTCTGACTTTTATACATGTAAAAAGAAAGGAAGGACAGAAAAGACATACGCATGCATTAGGGTACTCTCGAAGGGTTCTCTTACCCCTTCAGCTGCGGGATCTTAAGCGTCATCCCTATAGTAACTTCTTTCTATATATCTTAAGCGTCATCCCTATAGTAACTTCTCGGATGAGGCCTTGACTTAGAAGTTAGCGATAGAAACAAACCAATAGCTATCCTGTTACTCCTTTCATGAAAGCTCAGTTAGTTGGGGAAGCGTAAAGTAGTTTCGTATTCCTATTGGGAAGCTTGGATAACACAAACATCATTAGGAACAACCATTTTTGATAATGAAAAGAATAATCATACCAGTCTTCAACAATTTGAGGATTCCAATTCTCACCAGAGAGAAACTTCACGAGAATGGCAAGGTTTCTCACATGGGGAAGAATTCAATCTGGAGCCAACTCCTTTTTAATCAACTAGTTCTATTGTTCTGAAGCTAATCTTCTTTCTTTTATTAGCTTAGCTGATACGAACTTCACTCTAGTTTAGCGGCTTTTCTGAGTCCTTTCTTGACTTTTGGGTATATTTCGAATCCATTGCTTTGCTACTTTCCTTTCTCATGAAAAGAGTCTAACTCTTACTATCCTGATCTAAGGAATTTCACTAAAGTCTTAAGAGATCACAGAAAGTCAAAAAGTCTACATAAAATCAGAAATTATTGAAGCCTGTGAATTGCGTATAGAAGCAAATGTTGTGTTACTTTTAGAGCAAGGGTTGAATGGTTATTCCATAATGATGTAGCATTGTTTCCCTAAACTTACATGAATTGAATTGAGCTTTTTCCCTTTTTTCAACACACGGTTGTACCTGAACTAAGCACTTGGTTTCCCTCAGTTTCCCGACGAAATATAGTCTTTCTTTGAAGAGTGAAGCCTTTTTCATCTAACATTAGTGTTGGAGGAGGACAATTTAGCGCTTAGAATCCATAGTGAGATTTAACTTACTTAAAGGGTATTTGATTACAAATTCAATAAAACTTTCCACCACCTCCCTCTATCTCACCTCATAAGTGCGAAAACCTATAGTATCTTCACTGCCTCATTATTGCAATTTGATATTGTATTTAGGCATGATTTTTGGATGATGGTATCATATCATCTTACATAAGAGAGAGGTTGTATTGTTTGTTGAGCAATCTTTCTCTTACTTTGAAGTTGGTGTGATCTGATCACTTTCAAAATGACATGGCAGTGAAGTACTCACAAGTCGAAGTCATGTAACTGATAATAAAGAGAGATATAGAAAGTATGAAGTGAGGGACCTTTCGTTGTAGCTATACATCACTCCGCC
This sequence comes from Carnegiea gigantea, assembly GCA_029747015.1. Lineage (NCBI taxonomy): Eukaryota > Viridiplantae > Streptophyta > Magnoliopsida > Caryophyllales > Cactaceae > Carnegiea > Carnegiea gigantea. The sequence goes on along the minus strand of JAKOGI010000896.1, from coordinate 281,178 downwards.
CAAGCAAAGCCCATAGACTCCTATGCCTTTGAAGGTTGGACCAACCCAACCGATGATTTTTGACAAGTCTTTCTTACTTTTTCAAGCAAAAAGCTAACGGCGAAGAAAAACCTGCATAAAACCACGGCAGATCAAGCACTGAATTACACTATGGCGTTACTGTTAAGTCTTGTGTTATCTTCTTTTCTTTATATACTTGCCACGAAAAAATAGCCAAGCTACAGGGTTTAACAAATGAGAACTTCCATGAAAAAGTTGAGGAAAGCATAACAAACACTCCAAGGGGTAGTGCAATACAACACTATTAACTTCTCTGTTTGCCCAAAATCTTTTTTCATTACCAAACGGACAAGATACACATGATGCAAAGGACGCATGCGAACCTGATAATAATGTGCAATTGATTGGTAATATCTACGAAAAGTATAATTCGTGCTGCTAGTCCGTATTATAACCATTTTTTTCAAATTGTGTGTTCACCTTTTTTAGGGGTTGTTAATTTAAAAAAAAAAAAGACTTTAAGTACCACCCCTTGAATGTAGTCCATTTTAAAAAGATGAGAAGGGTGACCAGGGTCACCAAAGTTAAGATAAGGATGGCTGAAATCCATATCAAAGTTTCTGAAACAGGCTGGTTTTAATCCAGTTTGTCATAAGGCTTGAAACATAGAATTTCTCGATGGGTTGATTTTTTATTGAGGTTTGAAAATTCTACTTTAATTTTTAAAGCCTATGAAGAAGGATACCTAAAAGAGGATTCCCCAACTAAAGAAATGGATTGTCTAGGTTGTTGCTCATCCAATCCTTCACATATAGGTATTGGTTAAAGAAAATCGCGTGAGACCTATATTTTGGAGACAAAAGTGGCCATACCTCTGCATTGGAAAACTCCTCTTAACTCCATCACTAGCAAGAAAAAGGCAATGAAATCGCTTGCTTTTCACTTTAGAAGCTAAAGCTGATTACCTATCACATCGACCATAAGAAGAAGAGATTTAGAAGAATACGCTTCCTATTTGATAGCTAGCACTAGTTATGCCCCTGATAAGAACTTATCCAACTTCTTTCGTAGTAGATTGAGCCATTTAAGTAGTAAAAGACACTGAAGTCCATTCTAAAATTCAATTCAAAAGGACTATGTTAGCACTCTTGAGGATTGATACCTTCTTTTCATTCATTTCATAACTAGCTTACCCCATCTACTGAAGGTGGAGCATTTGGGTCTTCACCCTAAGATATAACTTTTTGAATCGCTTTGCTTAAGTTGTGATGAGATCATAAAGAAGAAGTAAGTAATAAATAGGTGCCTTCTCATGGTGCTCCACGTTAGTGGTAGCCAAGGCAATGGCTAAATCTTCTTCTTCTTTAAAGTTAAGGTAGTTGAAGATTTATTGGTCTTTCAAAGGCGTTTAAGGGAATATGACCCAAAGGCAAAATAAAGTGTGCAAGTGCTCTTAAGGGATTTCACTTTCAATGGTTAGAAGGTTGGATATAAGCTGAGTTATAGCCGTGACGGCTTGGGATCGAGCCTTTCTTTCCCTCTGGTCTAGTTAGTGACTTGCTTTTTGCCCTTAATTAAGAGGTTCATTTTTAGCCATGATCTTTTTTTCCGAAGGAGAGTAGTCATTAAGCCAGGGCTAGTTTAACAACTACGGATTCTTCTGAAGACTCCAACTCAAAATGAATTTCATCCCGACATTCTATCATTAGGATCCCTATTTGGTGGTCTATTCCCTTACGGTTTTCTTTTGCCAACTTCAAAGGGGACTGTATGAAAGTAAAAAACCTTTCAAATTCACTTTATTATGTAAGGAACCTGAAAAAACATTTTCTCACACTGACTGGCTACCTTGTTTGAAGGACTTCATGGCTTGATTGAAGGGGCCCTATCAACTCCTCTGCACCTGTTAAGGGTTGGCTCTTTCCTCTAAAAGAAACTAAAACTAGAATAAATCTTTTGATCAATAGAAGGTTAGGACCATATTACCTCCTAGGGGTGCACCCTATGATAAGCTACTACCAACTAAAGAAAAATATCATCTTGGGTTTTACGAGTGGATTGCGACCCTTAGGAAAAAAAATGCATGAATGAGAATTAGCAATGAAGCTTTAGAAGCTTATGTAATTAGAAAGGCTTTCTCCAATTTTGTCAGAAGGGCCCTTTAACCTGGCTAGTTGGCACCAAACATGTCCTCTCCTTTGACTTAATATTCGCCACCTATACATGGCCGTTGACTTTTCTTATATTTGAAGTAGTTCAGCCTTGTTTTGGCTGAGCATTTGCTTCCAGTGCAGTTAATTCCACAATGGAGTGTTGTGTCTTTGAGGTGCCATTCGTTAAGGAGAAGCACTCTCAAGTGACATTTACAGTGAGGAGCCCCACAAACATCTGTTATCTTGGCCCTTGTTCGCTTTATCACATCATCTTTTAATTTAGCACTATGTGCAGGAGGCATACCTAGCTAGGCCATTATTTCGATCTTTACAGGGTACTCAGTGATAATATGGTCATTGCTAACACAGAAGTAGCTAGGTTGGTTCAACACCATCTAAGGTGCTAAGATTTCTTATCCAAAATCCAACATTTCAGATAATGGTGTTGCCTCATTGCTAAGGCTAGGGAATATATGATCCCCTTAGCCCTTATTCAAAAGCATGTGTGCAAAAGAATGATTATTTATACCTAAAGCACTCTCTCATCATTAGACCTAGTAGGGAATGAAAGTCTTCAAAGAAAGCATAAGATGATAGGAGTCCATCTTGCCTTGGATAGTAGCTTAATCGTCTACAGGATAGAGGCTAGCTAGTTCCCTTTTTGGAGGTTTAGTGCTAGGGGTTCAGCTTAACGAGATAGAGTTGCCTTCCATGTATAGGATCTTTTATGGTATAGGTTTGATATGGAGTAGTAAATTCTAGTACAATCTTTTCTCTACCGTCAGGTGTAAGTATCTCCTGAAAAAAAAGTGCTTTTCGCATACAAGTATGATCAGGATATCAAACTAGGTAGATTTTTGAGGACGGATCATCTTTGTTCTTACATATTAGAGTTGCTTTCATTCTCCCTTCTATACCAGATCAGAGTGTTTGACGTTAGCCTTAGTGACTCCCTGGAATTAGAAGAGTGCAACACTACACAGAGGATGTTACCATACACATATGTTCGTACCCCTCATTTCTTTTATAAACCATTTATTGTTTCTTTCCTCTTGGAATGGAGTCCTTTGTTGCAGGGAGTGCTTGTAAGCATGTGCAAAATTGGCTATGGAGATTCCAAGTGGTTAGAAGTTAATACAAACACTCAGAGGTTCAACAGTAAAGTCCTTTTGATCCAATCCATTCTCGGGGTCAAATAAAGACAAAGGATATGTCAATGACCTAGCATGACAAAGCAGTCTCTAAGGGTATGGAATGTCTACTTTGTTTATTAAGATCTCGACACTAATATTCCTCTAAGATTATCTATTAGAAATATGGGAAAACTCCATTCAATTCTTGATGGAAATAGAGTTTTGCTAATTCTCCCCAGAACTGGAAGATCATTTTGAGATCTTCAAACATATTCGAGGGTTCAATGTGACTATTGTCACCTCAGCCAACACACAAGATGAGATTTTAGTGCTGTGCAGTATATTTTTGGAAAAAGATGAGGGAGAAACACAATAAGATTCCGGAAAGCAAAATATGTGAGATCAAAAACATAGATTGCTAGTAGCTAAAAGACGGAAGCTTTATAAAGTCTTTTGTTTTGTAATTATCTTGATCTGGTGTTCAATACGCAGGACAAACATCGTTATGAGTAGTCCAATTTGCCTTGAAAGAGTTCCTTTGAATGAGTAAGTAATCAAAATTTCACGGGTCGTCCTTGGAGAGTATATGAGTTCTTTCGACATTCTCATCTCGTTTTTCATGTATTAGCATCTCGAGATCCTTGAATTTAATAGGTATAAAAATAAGGTCTTGGTAGCAACCACAAAACTAATAGAACAGAGGTTAGATTTATAGCTGCTCCACGGGCAAGGTAAGTAGGTCCATTACCGATCGGCTCCATGACCGAAAAGACCTAACAGAGTAATCCCTTATGTCGAATGTCTATCTCCTGCCAAGTACACTATATAGACATAGACTATGTACAAGGTAGTACTGAAGGAAAAATAGAAGATCTCCGGTGGAACATAGCATTAAGTTACGAAAGTGACTCCAGAAAGTGCAAGATCGATCACTATTCTTCATATAGTAAGGCGAAGGGTAGAAGTTCATTGCAGCGCAGTGCAAAGATTGCTCCCATCATTTAAGTTCGAGTGTGGGACTTACCCTTCTAAATTTGTGAAAGAAAAATATCACTTTCTTTCGTTGGAAAACCCAACGTTAATAGAAAATAGAATTTCTAAACATACTTGACTTTAAAGTGAAAAGGGCTCATTTGTTGATTCTTTCTCTCACACACCTTTCCCTTCGAACTTCCTTTTCCTCATCTTTTAAGGGGGAAAAAAAAGAAGTTTAAAGAGAAAAAATTGACGAAATTCAAGAATAGGTTGAAAGAAGGGTAATCCCAGGTATGGGAGAAAGAGGAAAAAGCCTCTCAGATTTGGTCACCGAGTAGTTGAACGACTCTTCAGTTACTCGGGATGACTCCTTTGGTGCTTTTTTCGGTGCACACACTCTCCATCTGTTGGATGTGGAAGAACAAGCCTATATATTACCTAAGTTATCTATATATATACAATAGAGCAAACCAGAACACTAAAAAGGTGAGGGAAGAAGAGTTGTCATGATAGATATGGGACATGACTATAAGGAACCAATGATTCTCTATTCTTAATCAATCCATATTTTCCACACTTAATAAGCAATTGATAGATTATCCAACCTCAAGCGCTATTAGCTATTGGTGGGGATTCAGTTTTTTAGCTGGGATTTGTTTAGTCATTCCGATAAAAACTGGCGTTTTTTTAGCTGTGCATTATACACTTCATATAGATCTAGCTTTCAACAATGTAAAACACATTGTGAGAGATGTTGAAGGGGCGGGTTGGTTCGTTATATGCATGCTAATAGGAGTATGTTTCCCATTATGGTTCACCTCTATATTTTTCGTGGTCTATATCATGTGAGTTATAACATAGTGACTTGGCTTTAGGGTGGTTTCTCTATAGAAAATGACACCTTAAATCATTTTTTAGTGCTCATCATTTACTCCCTTTTATTTTAGGAGGCTCTAATCTTCTACATCTGGCCACATTGCTTCAATATGGATACAATTATCCATTGGGTGTACATTTAGAGATGGATAAAATTGCTTTTTACCTTTATTTTTCTGTAAAGGACCTAGTAGGTTGGGTAGCTTTTGCTATCTTTTTTTGCTTTTGGATTTTTTATGCTCCTAACGTTTTGGGGCACCTTGATAATTATATGCCTGCTAATCTGATGCCCACCCACCTCATATTGTGCCTGAATGATATCTCTTACTGATCTATGCCACTCTTCGTAGTATACCTAAGAAAGCGAGAGGTGTAGCCGCAATAGCACTAGTTTTTATATGTCTATTGCCTTTACCTTTTTTTCAAAGTATGTATGCACATATGTTACAATGTATAAGGTTTTGATGATAACAAATCCAAGTGTTGTAGTAGTAGTTGTTGTTCCAAAAAGGCTTTACCAACAGGGTCTTACTGCTGTTCTTCAATATATTAAAACTGCTTGACTAATGGTTTATCAAGAACAGGTACTCAAGTCAGCGATGTAAGAACAACCATGAGGAACAGGCTCTGTAAGGTGTTTTGAAGCATATCCTGTGAAGTGTTTGAAACATAAGATATAAGTGCAGCTGTGACAAACAGGTTCTGTGAAGTGTTTGCAGCAAAGTCGTTCTACAAGATGACTAGTGGTTACAACAAGATGTCTTGATTTGATTTGGTTTTATATTTTTAGACTCTTGTTAATATGCCAATTAGAAAGTTTTAATTTACCACTCACTGGAAACGGTTTTGCTTTTCGGAAAATATTTCGGATCACCCTTCAGAACAACCCTGGAAACAGGGCGATCAGGGTGTTTCCGAATAAGCTGCGAAAAACTGCTTTGCACGATTTTTATCTTTTGGATTTTGAGCAGCTTCTTCAAAGATTTGCAAGAAAGATTTTTCTATGGAGTATCTTATTCTTTACCCTAAAAAACGGTCATCAAAAATCTTAAGGGATTTGCAAAATCTTTTTGAATAAAAAGAATATCTAATTTTTGGCAAGTGGATAAGGTAGTTGAGAAAAACATGGGCTAGCTGTTGAAGAACACCGCCTTGTGCACGCGGTTCAGGAAGTGTTTTCAGCTCATGTCACCTTACCCCTTGTAGCTAAAGGATTCTATTTTCTCTAGGATTTTAGTTTCCAAAAATTTCAGAAATAGTTTTTCCATTCCTTGTGGGTAAATGATTCTATATTCTTCAGATTTTTTAGTTTTCAAAAATTTGATGAATTGTGTTCCAAGCACTATAAAAGGCGGCTTCTTACAATCTTGGAGACATCGGTTTTCAAAGAGAAAAAATCTGAGTTCATGAGCTAAAACGTTTGAAAAGAAAACCGAGCCTTGTGAGTGAATTAATTGAGCTTTCAAAGTTGGCATACTAGGACTTCATTGTACCCTATATTAGCTTAGTTAAAGAAGCATTGTAATAGGGTGTTTTTCCTTTATATTCTTCTTTCACAAGAGTGAGAAGAGTGTGTGTCCAAATCAAGGGGATTTTGGACGTGGGGTAACTCGTCTTAGGGAAGACAAGTTACGTGTGTTACAAGTTGTAACAAGGTGTGTTACTATTGTAACGTGTTTAGCCCGTTTAGTGAAGTGTGCAAATCCTACAGGAGGTAGGTCGTGGTTTTTAACCTCAGTTGGGCTAGAGGTGTTTTCCACGTAAAAATCCTGTGTCCATTATTTCCGCATTCAATTTTTGTTGGATTTTCGCTTCTGCTTATCTCAGAAACAACCTGTGCGAACAGGGTCTAAGACTGTTTGTCAGCAACTTGTGAAAATCGGACACCACAATTCACCCCCCTCTTGTGGTTGTGTACTCTCTAATTCAACAAGTGGTATCAGAGCAGGTTCTCCTTTGAAAAGCTAACACCTTTGAGAGATCCTTGAAGATGAGTACTCCACAAGGCATGCTTGAAGGTCAATCCATAACTCGTCCACCATACTTTAATGGCCAACACTATAGTTGGTGGAAGAATAGGATGGAAAACTACATCCAAGCCGAGGACTATGAGTTGTGGATGCTCATCAAGCATGGACCACTCATCCCTAAGAAAACAACTGAAGATGGAAAGTCAATCCCCAAGGAGCCTAAGGAGTTCAATGCTGAAGATTACAAGATGATGGAGAAGATTGCCAAGGCCAAGAAACTCCTATATTTTGGCATAGGTCTTGATGAATATACTCGCATATCTGAATGTGAGTCGGCCAAAGAAATCTGGGATGCTTTGCAACTAGCTCACGAAGGGACCAATCAAGTAAAGCAATCCCGGATTGAATTGCTTATGAGAAAGTATGAGCTGTTCGAGATGGGTGATCGGGAAAGTGTGATGGACATGTACACTCGCTTCACTCACATAACGAATGAGTTGAAATCCTTGGGAAAATCCTTCACCACCGAAGAATTGGTAAGGAAGATCCTAAGAATTTTACCTCATTCTTGGGAAGCGAAAGTAACGGCCATCCAAGAAGCTAAGGACATGAACAAGATCACCCTAGATGAGCTGATTGGCAACCTCCAAACATATGAACTTAGGAAATATTCTCAACAGAAAGATGAGACAAAGAGAGAACGAGGTCTTACACTAAAGGCCTTAGAAGATGATTCTGATTCTGAGGAGGAGGAGATTGCCATGATGACACAAAAATTTAAGAAGTTCTTCAAGAAAGTCAAAGGAAACATCAAAAGGAAGGACTTCGGCAAAGCCAGGAACACCCCTCGGGAACATTTCACTGGGTGTTTCAAGTGTGGTAAGCTGGACCACATTGTGAGAAACTGCCCACTGCACAAGGAAGAACAAGAACCCGAACACCTCAGAAAACAGGGGAGGAAACAGGGTGTAAGCAGCTCAGCGAAAAGATTCTCAAAAGCTATGCTCGCGGCCTGGGGAGATTCAAGTGAGGATGAGGAAGGGTCTGAAGCTGGGGAAGCTGATGTAGCACTCATGGCAAGGAGTGACACTGATTCAGATGATGGGTCAACGGATAGTCTGACTCAACTCAAGAACAAGGTACGTGGTCTAAATAAATCAACTCTTGAGAAATTAGTGTACAATATAATGGATATATGTGCTGAATTAAAAGGGGATGTTCGAGATTTAGAACTTGAAAATGAAACCCTTAAATTAGAAAAGCTTGAAGTTGACAAAGAGACTCTTGTCTTGTATGAAAACATCAATGTGCTTAAAGAAACTCTACTCATGAAAGAAGAGACTTGTTCCACTAAATTGACTGAGCTAGAAAAAGAATCTCTTGACTTAAAAGGTAAGGTCGAGTCTTTGCTGGAAGAAAACAGAAACTTGCTTGCAAAAATAAAACACTTAGAATCGGACCTTGCCACAAACAAGCTCTGAAACAGGTCCTCAAGGGCGTTGGAATGGTTAAACACTCATGATAGTCAAAATAGAAGAGGACTAGGTTTTGTGCCTAAGATGACCTACCTAGTGAATAACAAATATGTGGGATTACCTGAAAATATTGTTTGTTTTCATTGTGGTAAAACGGGGCATTATCGATATGCTTGTCCTATAAGAAAGTATGCCATTAAAAAGAACTCAGTGCATGTAAAACAAATGTGGGTTAGGAAAGATGAGATTTACACGTCTAAAGGAATGGGACCCAAGTGGATCTGGGTTCCCAAAACTAACCCTTGATTTGTTTTGCAGGCTGAAGTGAGAGAGAACAACCCAGCAAACAACCCAACAAACAGTGCAGGAAATAGTCTAGGGAACAGGCAGCTGTGGTATGTTGACAGTGGGTGTTCGAGGCATATGACTGGTGAAAAATCCAATTTTCTCTCACTTACAGCATCAGAAGGAGGGAGTGTGGCATTTGGAAACGGCAAATCTGGGACAATTGTCGGTATAGGTAAGATAGGTGAGTCACTCTCCCATTCAATTGACAATGTTTATTTTGTGGATGGTTTAAAACACAACTTGCTAAGTGTGTCCCAACTGTGTGACAAAGACAACCTAGTAGTGTTCTCTCCAACACGTTGCTTGGTTGTAAACATGAACACAGGAGATGTTGTGTTGAGGGGGAAGCGACACAAAAATTTTATAAAGTGTGTATTTCTACTCTTCCCCAAAATAATTTGACTTGTTTGAGTGCCTTAAAAGATGATGTTATGCTTTGGCACAAAAGACTAGGTCATGCAAGCCACTCTCTTTTGAACAAACTTGTAACCAAAGATTTAGTAGTTGGCTTACCTTCCATCAAATTCAATGATGACAAGGTATGTGATGCATGTGCCAAAGGCAAACAAGTCAAAAATTCATTTAAGTCTAAAAAGTGTATAAGCACTACTCGACCCCTTGAATTAATACATATGGATCTATGTGGTCCAATGAGGATCATAAGCCGAGGTGGCAAGAGGTATGTGCTTGTGATAGTGGATGACTACTCTCGTTTCACTTGGACTTTGTTTTTGGCTTCTAAAGATGAAACTTTTAAAAAATTTCTTGCTTTCATTAAAAAGACTGAAAAGAGGGTAGGACACTCTTTGGTATGCATAAGGTCTGACCATGGTACAGAATTTGAAAATTCGAGCTTTATTGACTATTGTAATGAGCATGGTGTTGATCACAATTTTTCAGCTCCAAGAACACCCTAACAGAACGGGGTGGTAGAGCGCAAAAATCGTACTCTAGAGGACATGACTAGAACAATGCTTGTTGCTAGTGGTCTTCCTAGAAATTTTTGGGCTGAAGCTTTAAACACATCATGTTACATTATAAATAGATGCATGATTAGACCTGTTCTTAACAAAACTCCTTATGAGATCCTCAAAGGAAGAAAACCAAATATTTTGCATTTGAGAGTTTTTGGGTGTAAATGTTTTGTGCATAATAATGGAAAGGATGCCTTAGGGAAATTTGATCCAAGGAGTGACGAGGCAATATTCCTCGGTTACTCCTCACATAGTAAGGCATACAAAGTGTTTAATAAGAGAACCTTGTGTGTTGAAGAAAGTGTGCATATGCTTTTTGATGAAACTAACTCTCTAAGTGAGAATGATGCACAGGAGGAAGACCTCGAACTAGGTCTTGTTACAAAAGGCATGCTGCTCCAAGATGAACTAGGTAAGGATCAATCTGAGAGATCAAGGCCTGAAGCTGTTCTTCAGAAAGGTAAACAGGGTGGAACCCTGTTTGGGACAACATCAGCCGAACCCTTCTGAGATAATTTCAGGAACAGGCTCCCAAACAGGCTTGGTAACAGGTTCTGAACTTGTTTCACCAAGTATTCCAGCTAGGATGGAGAGCATATCTGTGAACCCACTTTCACCAACGATCATGGAAATACCAAAGTTCACATCCTCTTGATCAAATTTTGTCTGATATTAATGCAGGAGTTCAAACTAGATCTAGGCTCAAAAATTTCTGTGCTTTCTATGCTTTTCTCTCAAAAATTGAGCCTAAGAATATTAATGAAGCTCTTGCAGATTCAGATTGGGTCACAGCCATGCAAGAAGAACTCCATCAGTTCGAAAGAAACAAGGTATGGCACTTGTGCCACGGCCAGAGGATAGAACAATCATTGGAACCAAGTGGGTGTTCCGTAACAAGCTAGATGAGTGCGGAACAGTCACTAGGAACAAGGCCCGGCTGGTGGTTCAAGGCTACAACCAAGAAGAGGGAATTGATTATGAAGAGACTTTTGCACCTGTTGCAAGGATGGAAGCCATTCGAATCTTGATAGCTTTTGCAGCCCACATGGAGATCAAGTTATATCAAATGGATGTTAAAAGTGCGTTTCTAAATGGGTACCTTAAAGAGGAAGTGTATGTCAAACAACCCCCCGGTTTTGAAAGTGATGAGTTTCCTAACCATGTTTTCAAACTTGACAAGGCACTTTATGGTTTAAACAAGCTCCTAGAGCTTGGTATGAGCGGTTGTCAAGCTTTTTATTGGAAAATAATTTTGCAAGAGGCAAGGTAGACAATACCTTGTTTCTAAAATCTAAGGGGGAACATTTGTTGATTGTCCAAGTATATGTCGATGACATCATATTTGGTGCAACTCATCATGATTTGTGCAATGAATTTTCAAAAATGATGAGGAGTGAGTTTGAAATGAGCATGATGGGTGAGCTTAATTTCTTTCTAGGCTTGCAAATCAAGCAAACTTCAAACGGCACCATGATCCATCAACAAAAGTATATTAAGGAATTACTTAAGCGTTTTGGGATGGAGTCAGCCAAGCCCATTGATACTCCCATCTCTCCTTCAACTAGGTTGGTAATGGATGATGGTAGTCCCTCAGTTGAGGAGAAATCCTATAGGGACATGATAGGGTCACTCTTATATCTAACTGCTAGTAGACCTGACATTGTTTTTAGTGTTGGTCTATGTGCACGTTTTCAGTCAAACCCTAAAGAAACTCATCTAAAGGCTGTTAAAAGGATTTTTAGGTACTTAAGACATACACCTGATCTAGCCTTATGGTATCCTAAAGGTTGCAACTTTGATCTTGTTGGGTATGCTGATGCTGATTACGCAGGTTTCTTGGTTGATAGGAAAAGCACCTCAGGTATGGCTCACTTTCTTGGACCTTATTTGGTATCTTGGGCAACCAAGAAACAACTCTCTGTTGCCTTGTCCACAGCAGAAGCTGAGTATGTGGCAGCTGCATCTTGTTGTGCTCAGTTATTATCGATAAGATAACAACTCAAGGACTTTTGTGTTGACATAGGATGCATTCCTATTTATTATGACAATACAAGTGCAATTAACATTGCCAAAAATCCATGTCAACACAAAAGAACAAAACATATTGACATTCGTCATCATTTTCTAAGAGACAATGTTGAAAAAGGAGTAATCTCAATGAATTTTTGTGCCACTGAAAATCAAATTGCTGATATATTCACAAAGGCATTGAGTAGAGAACAATTTGAAAGGAATAGACTCGAACTAGGCTTAATTAGAACAACCTGACCAACCTGTTCTCTCTCCCTGTTTGCAAAATTTAAAAGTGACGGGTACAACATGTTAAGTTTTTGTTTGCAATCAACTTGTGTGCTATGTTTAGCATATGTGAGGTTTGCAACTTGCTGACACTCGTTGAGGTCTAATGAGATTGCCCTTATTGTCCAATGTTACCGAGCAAGTAACCTCAAGAACAAGCATCAGGAACAGGTACGCCTCTTGTTTGTCAAATGTGTGCAACAAATTGAAAACTGCTAATCTCTTCCCGAGGCGTGCGCAATAAATGCTAAAGTCCGTTGCAAAAACGGGCAAAATCTTTTAAAGATTTCGCACGTCTCTCTCTCCCTTTAAAGCTCTTGCTCAATCTCTCACCTCCACCGAAACTCTCTTGCTTTGAAACTCTGTTCAAGAAACCCTAATCTCTCTCCTTCCTCTGAAAAATGGCGTTCCCCATTAGCTTCGAGAGCTCCTCGACCTTGACCCAGGGCAACCAGACACAGGGCACAGCCTTGCAAACAGGCACAGCCCTGTTTGCACCTACACAATTTCTGACGGCCCTTATGGAAGGAAACAGGGTCAGAAACAGGGTCTGAAGTTTTTAAGGAGAACCTAGGGGAGGATTTGTTAAGGGAAGAAGGGGGAAGTAGTGGTCAACTGGAGGAGGCCCCTGCCAAAACTGAACAAGCCACACCGGTACCACCAACCGGTGAGAAACGCAAACGGTACAAAATTGTGGCTAGGCGTACTAGAATGCCAAGAACACGACCACCATCAAGGCCTAAAAGCGGCCAGACTGAAGAGCCCTCAAAAAGTGAACCCCCCGTCAAACCAAAACCGCAAATCCACTCTTCGTCCAAACCCATAAACAGGCCAACTCGAAAATCAGCCCGAATTGCTTTCCAATCCATGCCTCGTCCTGCCAAACAGTCAGCCCCTATTGTTGAGGAGATTGATTCCTCCTCTGAGCCTTCATCAGATAGCGACACTGAGAACACTGCCTTCAAACAGGGCACGCCCGTGTTCTCAGAGTCCTCAGAGGATAAGCCTCTTCCTATACCAAAACCATCACCCCTCAAAACTCCCAAGAGAAAAGCCTCCCTCAAACATGCCTCCACCAAGACCCTCCTACTAAGCCCCAACCTAAACGAGCCAAGAAATCTGCCCCGTCTGTAATCTCAGCCAAACTGACCCAATTGATTCAGAGACGGGTTGTCAGGGGCAAAATTATAAAGGTCAAATATTTTGAGGAACAGGGTCTGGGGGTGTTTCTGCACAAGCTGTGTGCACAGGGGTGGTATGAGTTGTTTACAAACACCCAGCTGGGGTGTTCTGTACATGAGTTGGCAGAGTTCTATGCCAACTGCACTGTCACCGAAGGAGTGGTGACAAGTATTGTTAATGGGAAGCAGCTTCGCTTTGATGCGAAGATATTAGGGAAAATTCTGGGGATTCCCTCCACGGGCTTTGATATATATGTGAGAGAAGACAAGACTATTCTAGGGACAGCCAGGCTGCTGGAGCTCTCCCAGAAATTTAGCTAGCAATCAAGCCTCCAAACACCCAAGTCCGTGAAGAAAGGGGACATGACATCGCTCCATCAATTGATATTCTGGTTTATCATCAAGAATGTCATCCCCAGGGGCCAGGGTCGCAATCTTACTGATGCCATAGATCAATGTTTGATGGATCTGATGGACAAGGAAGAGCAAATCAACCTTCCTGCCATCATGATTCGTCACATAGCAAGAATTGCAAACACCTCCAGGGAACATGACCTGGGATATGGCTTCTTTCTGACTAGTGTGTTTGAGCACTTTGGGGTGACACTGCAGAAGAAGGTGGGCGCTCAGTTCATTGATGAGATCGGGAGTAACACCCTTATGGGTGTGGGTATGCTTTGATTGAGGGGTCTGCCTCAGAACAGGGGACCAGAACACCCCATCCTCCTGTTCCTGGCAGTTCCTCAACCAAGCTTGAGGCTGCTTTGGAAGAAAACTCTCGCCTCAGTACTGAGCTTAACGCTGTAAAGGCTGCCCTGGACGAGGAAAAAGCTCTAAATGCAAAACGCCATGCAGATCTCCTCGCCCTTCTCTCTTCACTTTCAGCAAAATTTTCTCCTTCTACTCCTTGAATAGCCCTCATGAGCTGTTCCCATCTGTTGTTCTCATAGCCTGTTCTCACTTCTCTTGGTGAATCAGTTTGCACTCTGTTGCACTCTTTTGATGAATGACAGGATATCTTGTTTTTTGATTGGCTTTGCCTTGCTTGCTTTTTGTTGTGAATTGCTTGTGTGTGACTAGGATCGCCAATCTCATTACCGTACCAACACACTTGAGTGTATCGCCTGTTGCCTTTCCTCCATTACCCAAGTGGTGGTGATAGCAAACACCCTCTGTTTGACTGTTCGCCCCTACTTTTTAATGATGCCAAAAGGGGGAAGATAGGATGACCAATATTGTTTTAGTTTTGCCATGGACGAGTTAAATTTCTTACACTCTTTCGATACTGACTGCTTCATGTGAATTGTCGGTCCTATAAATAATTGGCAATAATCACTTCAATTGTCCTTGAAATCAATATGGTCACTTGGTTTGTCATCATCAAAAAGGGGGAATTTGTTAGAATGTATAAGGTTTTGATGATAATAAATCCAAGTGTTGTAGTAGTTGTTGTTGTTCCAAACAGGCTTTACCAACAGGGTCTTACTGCTGTTTTTCAATATATTAAAACTGCTTGACTAATGGTTTATCAAGAACAGGTACTCAAGTCAGCGATGTAAGAACAACCATGAGGAACAGGCTCTGTAAGGTGTTTTGAAGCATATCCTGTGAAGTGTTTGAAACATAAGATATAAGTGCAGCTGTGACAAACAGGTTCTGTGAAGTGTTTGCAGCAAAGTCGTTCTACAAGATGACTAGTGGTTACAACAAGATGTCTTGATCTGATTTGGTTTTATATTTTTAGACTCTTGTTAATATGCCAATTAGAAAGTTTTAATTTACCACTCACTGGAAACGGTTTTGCTTTTCGGAAAATATTTCGGATCACCCTTCAGAACAACCCTGGGAACAGGGCGATCAGGGTGTTTCCAGAATAAGCTGCGAAAAACTACTTTGCACGATTTTTATCTTTTGGATTTTGAGCAGCTTCTTCAAAGATTTGCAAGAAAGATTTTTCTATGGAGTATCTTATTCTTTACCCTAAAAAACGGTTATCAAAAATCTTAAGGGATCTTTTTGGTAAGTGGATAAGGTAGTTGAGAAAAACATGGGCTAGCTGCTAAAGAACACCGCCTTATGCACGTAGTTCAGGAAGTGTTTTTTAGCTCATGTCACCTTACTCCTTATAGCTAAAGGATTCTATTTTCTCTAGGATTTTAGTTTCCAAAAATTTCAGAAATAGTTTTTCCATCCTTTGTGGGTAAAGGATTCTATATTCTTCAGATTTTTTAGTTTCCAAAAATTTGATGAATTGTTTTCCAAGCACTATAAAAGGCGGCTTCTTACAATCTTGGAGACATCGGTTTTTCAAAGAGAAAAAAATCTGAGTTCATGAGCTAAAACGTTTGAAAAGAAAACCGAGCCTTTTGAGTGAATTAATTGAGCTTTCAAAGTTGGCATACTAGGACTTCATTGTACCCTATATTAGCTTAGTTAAAGAAGCATTGTAATAGGGTGTTTTTTCCTTTATATTCTTCTTTCACAAGAGTGAGAAGAGTGTGTGTCCAAATCAAGGGGATTTTGGACGTGGGGTAACTCGTCTTAGTGAAGACAAGTTACGCGTGTTACAAGTTGTAACAAGGTGTGTTACTATTGTAACGTGATTAGCCCGTTTAGTGAAGTGTTTAAATCCTACACGAGGTAGGTCGTGGTTTTTAACCTCAGTTGGGCTAGAGGTGTTTTCCACGTAAAAATCCCGTGTCCATTATTTCCGCATTCAATTTTGTTGGATTTTCACTTCTGCTTATCTCAGAAACAACCTGTGCGAACAGGGTCTAAGACTGTTTGTCAGCAACTTGCGAAAATCGGACACCACAATTCACCCCCCCTCTTGTGGTTGTGTACTCTCTAATTCAACAACATAGTTCAAGTTTTCACCCTATTCACCAAGGAATATTTTGGTTGCTTATGGCAGATTGCTTATCACTAGGTTAAATTGGATGTCAACCTATGGAAGCACCATTTGTTACTATTAGATAAATTCCTTTTTTGGTTTTTGCTTGTTCTTTGCCATAACGCCTATTCTTGGACGAGTTGGAAGAATAATTCCTATGTCTTATGTGGATGAGACTTATCACACCTAATCAGTAAATAATTTTGGCATAAATAATTTGCAAGTGATTATTCACTAAGAATTGACAAGTGGATTAGTTTTCTAGTTGGCTATATTGATATAACTTAGATAGGGAAAGGATACTCTACATACTGTAGGGTAAGCCTAAGCTTTCAAATTCGATTGTTCCCGAAACTCCCTGCTCCTTATTCAGCTTTTAAAAGCGAGAACATGCGCATAGAAGAATCTCTGTATCATGCATGCTAGTCCATCATTTAAAAACAAATGACCTTCTATCCTCCAAAAAATGAAGGGCCAGGATAAGGGTGGAAGCTGCCCTTTCTAGCAAGGCTAAGTTCATGAGGACTCGAATAGATACAGACTACCTACAAGAGAAATTCCATATAGTCCTCTCAAGTCTCAAAGGTCACCAAGACGATAGCTTTGATTCCAAGGTCTTTCACCCTTGGATTTTCAATATAATGAAGAGAGAGAGGAGGCCTTTTTTTAACTTGACTAGGGCACTTTTCCACCATAGCAGTAGGGGAGAAGAGAAGGAATAGTAAGCTAAAGTTACATTCATGTTTTAGGTTTGACTATACTCTAGAGAGAAGGTTAAAAATTCAATCAGACTTTAGATGCTCTCAAAAGAGATCATGGCATTTCGAAAAGACCTCATTTTGGGATGAAGACTGTAACCTTAGTAACTAGAGCTCTATATGGGGAAACGAAAGTAGAATTCATTCGGATCCTCTCACATGTTCAATCTTTTTTTAGCAGTTTCCCCAGAGATCTTTGCCATTAATGCAACTTTCATTTTGGTCATTCGTGGAGTTGTTTTTAGCACCTTTATGAAATATGATTAATCACCGTTAGTCAGTAATGCAGGTTAGCATAGATTACTCAGTGTTGTGCATTTAGTAGGGCAACAGGCCTTGGGATGCAGAGGAGTTGTTAGTACCCAGCTCCCTAACCTAACACGGCGTTGGGTTTAAACCACATGGGACTATAGAATGGGAAGATGTTTAATCCTTTTGTAGCCTATAACACCCCATCTCCCCTACAGTTAGGAATGTTAATGTTTTCTTAAATCTTGAGGCAAAACTGACAGAGTTTCATCCAAAAACGGACCATTTCCTAGGTTTAAAGCATTACCTTAGTCCTTGTAGTGATAAAACATACCAGATATATCCATAAACTCGACGGATACATGTAGGAGACTACAACTCTATGGGCTACATACTCGAAGTACACCAAGTAGAAAGTTTAGTAAAAGAAAGAAATAAAAGATACAACTCAATGGATCACACATCCGGAGCACTGGGGTTTACATCCCAAAAATCAATAACTGTACCTAAAAAGACAACTGGCTAATCAGATGGTTGGCTCATATGGCCAGATAAACCGACTGTTATTTAATACGCGATACATGGACTAACATGTTTAATTTATATAAGCTCAAGAACTTATGACTACTTACATGACAACATTTGGGTCATAATCTACATATATAACTCTTATCCAAGGCGTTCAACTTGGCTTACATGAATCAACTTCTACCTATCACATCAAGAACCTGGGAAAAGGGTAAATATAGAGGGGATAAGCTACCATACGCTCAGTGAATGATCCTCAACCCTAAGAAAACAAAATCGTTGCATATATACTTTTAAGTAGCAGTCACACACATTTTGATATTTAGTATCACATAATGATCACATAAGGTCTCCCATATTCACTCTTACCTCAATAACCTTTAAGATTCAAAAGATATTCTTAACCTCCCTCTATTTCTTGCACAAGAGTTCTCAATTGGCCGAAACTATGTCTCTTGTACTTAGTAGTGACAATCACTTGGTTAGCATCACATAGTAAGCATACCAGACTCAAAAGTAAACTGAGTCTCGCATAAATTTTGGTATGGAGAACAGTAGAATGCTTAGTTCACACGTAAACACCTATCATCAAAGAGTTCAATTAAAATCACCAAGTGGGATTCTTTTTAGTAAGAAATCAGAATTAACGCATAAAGGCAAGGACCATCACTTAAACCGAACTAAGCATTTATAAAATTTTTGTTATTCATTGGAAAATCATTTGGAACTCAATAAAAGCTCTTTTCAAGAATATATGCACTTTTCTAAATCTTTATGCCAGCAAAATCCTCGAATTAGGAGTTTTCATCACATAACAAGTACGAATCATCTTGTGAGACATTGGATTCTCATATTCGTGCTAATTAGAGAGATCTACACTCGCCCTAGGGGAGATCTACACTTGCATTTCATATTGTCCTTGGGAATTCTTATAATCGGTGGACCATTACGCTCGTCAGGGTCTTCTAGGGTTCCCACTTCTGGATCTACTTCGTAGGAATTAGGGTTCCCGTATACGGGGTCTACTTCCTAAACTTGTGCCTAAATATTTAGCACCATTCTCGCAGCACAAAATATTTCAAATATATCTCTTAACACATCTTGCCTCGAAATTCGCATTGTATCACAACAATCATTTTCATTCTCAACAATGCTAGGATACTTGAATAAGGTCATTTCACTTTCGAAAAGAATATAACCATTCATCTTGTCAAAGCATGCTTGCCATATCATATTAGTTCACATATATACATATCAACGCACGCCTTCAAGCACAAAGCAAATATATTCATTTGTAATTCATACTGTATTCAACTCGATGGCCTATTTAAACAACTTCTAAATAATTAAGGGATTATTAAACATTTAAGTGACTTGTTTAAGTGATCAAGACGCTGCTTTAATCATTGTAACAAACAAATGACTCCTACGCCAATTAGTTGAGGAATTTAATTATTCGAAGGCCTCAATGTAAGATTGGTGGAGCATGGTTATAGCGAATTAAGCAAGATTCAACCGAAACGAGTCCTAGTTCTCAAATCATTTAGTATGAGACTTTTAAATGCACAGGCAACTTGGAAGAACTAAGATTGCAACTCTTTGGTGTCGAACTTAGTCATGAAATACACACATAGCACACACATGAATCCTATGCTAACAAAATCACAACTTGGTTCAGCGGTATTCATTCATAGGCTTGAAACATTTGATATAATCATGACAATAATCAAAACAAGTTCAAGATTTATGCATGTAAGTTCGATCATGGAAATAAGTACACAATTAACACTTCTCAACACTTCTATAATTTACCAATTTAAAACACTCAAACCCAAACTCCCTTGTTGCAGCACTGACCACATAGTTCCCCTCGAAGCGCGTCATTTTAGCCCAAATTTATAAGCCAACCTTCTTTCGAAATTCAAACTCCTAAATTTCTTCTCGATTCATCTTCTTTTAAGCTTAAAGATCATGAACCTGAACATACATAAATCTTTTGTAGACTCTTAGCAACTTAAGAGTGTAATTATCACCCACTTGCTAATCAGATATTCTCAATTCACTCAAATTCTAATCTCATAGTTGAATTAGGGCTCATGCGCAATTCAGAAGACGATTTGTAAATTAGTAATTAGTTTAGGAAGCTAAGAATCTCGATTCCAAGCTAAAGGACCCATCTTAGGATTTGGTTTTGGTGATTTTCAGGTGGCCTGAGTCCTGAGTCTCACCCTCCTCTTGCTACTCAGCCAGAACATCGCTGCCCAAACACGTCACTTCCACCCCCTTGCAGCTGCGTGTCGCCAGAATAGCTGGCGGTGCCCGGTCAGTGCAGCTGGGTGGCCGACTGGTGGTTGCTGTAGGCGCCGACATGCCCGGTGACATTATGCTTAGCTAGCCAACTTCTCGCTCAATCCCACTCTCCCTCTTTTCTCTATTTCTGTGCTTGTGAATGAGATGAATGAAAGGGCATGACTGGCGACTGGTTTACGATGTGCCGTTGCCATTGCATTGCCCTTTCTTTCCCCCCTCTCTTTGTGTGTGCCAAGCTCAAGGGGTCGCCAGGAAGAAGGGTCGAAGAGACCCCCCTTTCCCCTATTTCTCTCGTCCGTGAACAGCAGGGGCTCCAGCCCTTTTTCATTTTATTTTTTTATGGTAAGCTAGTTTATCTACTTCTCCTTAACCCCAAAATTTGTACCTCTCAGTCCAAATTGAAGCATGTTGATCCCAATATTCGGTGATTCACTCGAATATACTAATGCCGTTCTTGCTAACATTCAGCAAAAATGCTAAGTTTTGTTTGTTAAAAATATTGTGAAATCTCAAAGCAACTAATAATAGCAATCCCCTTTTTAATAAAAAATACCCTCTTAAACAAACACATAGTATTAATCTAACTTTCCACAAAATAATAAAATGACGGCCTATCAATCATTAGGTAAATTTGTTAGTTACCACTGAAATAAAGATCGCTTTTATTACACTGCCATAGGGCCGGCTAATGGTACGTAGTAGGCTCAAAGATGCCTGGTTGTAGAAGGTACATGAGTTCGAACACTACTGCATAGGTACCTATGCAGGCAAGGTGTCGATCGTCTTAGAAATGGTGGCAGTGGCATAAGGAGTTAACAAAAGGATGCGCTGTACCCTAGGGATCACCAGGCAGCTCTTACACTTTATAGGGGTAGAGAAGGCATAGCACAATTCTTCTTGGAGGAAGGTTGGTTTGCCAGGTGACTGATCCTGTAATAATGTACTCTTATATATAGAGCTGATAACTAAAGTTGAGCATATATAGAACGATCTCTATGTGTGAGTAGCTAAGAGGAAAGAAAGGACGGTAGATAAGAATGAGAAAGGGCATCGTGTCTAGGTGAGTGGGCAGAGTGGATGAAAAAAAGGTGCCATGCCATGGAGTAGGAAATCTCCCTTTTCTACTAGTTGATTGAGGTGCCTCCTAGGAAATAAGGGACCTTCCTTCTTAAGCATAGTGTAGGTAAGATAAGATAGAGCTAACCTATCATTATGGAGTAAATTAATACTCTGGATTGAATAGAGCTTACCTACGGCACCTGGCTTTCTCCGAAGCATAGACGGTTAGCTGTGCTTAATAGGCCAATGTGGTTTGGCTTCCTCTCTAGGGCCACTTTCCTTACCTTACCCTCGCTACACTCTCACTCCAAGCTATGCCTACTGAGCTTCATGCATTGCGATTTCGTCTTCTGCCAATGCTCTAGAGTATGACCCGGGACGAGAAAAGAAAGACTTTTTACTCCAATATCCAAGCAAACAGTAAGTAAAGGTCCCTTCCTCCGAAGGACTTTCCCTCCTCAAGGCAAGGACGCCCCAAGACAAAGTAGAACTATTGGGAAGTGGACATGATCTATAGAACCTAGCTGGATCTAAGATTGGATAGTGACACCCATTCCTAACCAATTCTGAAATGGTCACTCATACTAGAGGGAGCATCCTCACTTAGTGATTGGTTCGATAGTTCATCCAAATTCAAACAAGTTGTGATGGACGAGCCACATGAGTGAAACTTACGTGTGTAGTTATGGTCTGGCTTTCCTAAGGTTTCTCATAACCTTGCTTACCGCTGGCACACCTTACCTTAAAAGAATTCACATGCAACCACTAGCTCTCCCAAACAATAACGGGAGATTTGCTGTTACTACTCACGACGACATCCGACCTATACTATAAGTCAAGTCATCTGCCAATCTTTATGATCTCCTTTCCTTCTGTTCTGAATTTTTCTTTGACCAATTCAAGGTGAATAGCTCGACATTTGTAGCATCATGTGAAGCGGGATTAGGAGCACCATTAGAAAGAACAGGGTGCAGTGTGAGAAAGAAAGTGGCAAAAAGTGCTACCTTTATCCAATGAACTATAGGATTGAAGAAACCATTGCGCTACATGGAGCCACACAAGACAGGGAAGGATGTGAGCTTTATAACAGAATGATGATTCGTAGAACTTCGCTACTTTCAAGCTTAGGATAGCTCAATTTTTCCTTTTCTACCGTTCATGCCTTCCAAAGCCAGAATCACTCCTGTTCTGATGCCTTCACTCACTACCTCAAAACACGGGTCTAACCAACTCAAAAGGAATGCCTTGATCCCATGTTCGCAGGATATATGACATTTCCTAATGGGTAACACCATATTCCAGGCAAGTATAAGGAGTCAAGCGTTCTTCATCAAAGTGAGACAGGCCTATTAAACGCCCAACTCACGTCGTGCTTGATATTGCTCTTACAGTATGACGTAATATTCATACCACAAACAAAGTTTTAACCATCGATCAAGTAAGGTAAGGACAGGCATTGAATCTTTCTTGGAAGCACATCCTCTGTAGGAGGACTTCAAATTGCTTCAAGAATTGCCTTTTAGAATAGTCTACTACATGGAAGTTACATTAAGACCCATGTCAAAAGCTTGAGAGATGTATTTAAATTATTGCCTCAAAAACAGATAAACAAGGATGTCCAAAATTAGGGTTCAGAATCATCTCTATTACTCCCCAAAGTAATGTGATCCCGTATGCGTTCACTTTCCAAAGTCATGTTCCAACAATGTGTCAGACAAGACACTTATTGTGTTATGGAAATGAAACTAGCTCATGACATCAAAGTAAATCAGCCAAAAGTTCTATGTAACTCAAACTTGGTAATTAACCAATGGAACAATGTCTATGATGTTAGAAAACCGCATCTCACAAGCTATCATATAGCCGCGAGCGAATTAGTACACACCTTCACATATTTCAACATTAAACATATCCCGCTGGGCTATAACATAAAGGCAGATGACAATGCTGGTCTAGCGACATCTCTATGTTTACCAAATGGGAATCTATTATGATTACGGTCTATGAGAAAAGAATCATGTCACCCTTCCACATCTATGAAAGAGGCTAAACAACTAACAAAGTAATCATTGGGGGATGCTCACTGAATTCTTCTATCAATCAGACGCAAAAGAAGCTCTCGCAAAAGGGCTCTTCGTATATCCGTTGTTTACTCAGCCATTTTGGGTTAAGAATTTGTGAAAGTGCCTTTCTATAAGAAGTGAAGACTACTTTGATAAGTGTTGATTTAGAGAGTACACAACCACAAGAGGGGGGGTGAATTGTGGTGTCCGATTCTCGCAAGTTGCAGGCAAACAGTCTTAGGCCCTGTTCGCACAGGTTGTTTCTGAGATAAGCAGAAGCGAAAATCCAACAAAATTGAATGCGGAAATAATGGACACAGGATTTTTACGTGGAAAACACCTCTAGCCCAACTGAGGTTAAAAACCACGACCTACCTCCTGTAGGATTTAAACACTTCACTAAATGGGCTAATCACGTTACAATAGTAACACACCTTGTTACAAATTGCAACCCACGTAACCGTCTTCCCTAAGACAGGTTACCCCACGTCCAAAATCCCCTTGATTTGGACACACACTCAACTCATTTTTGTGAAAGAAGAGTATAAAGAAAAACACCCTATTACAATGCTTCTCAACTAAGCTAATATAGGGTACAATGAAATCCTAGTATGCCAACTTTGAAAGCTCAAATAACTCACTCACTAGACACGGTTTTCTTTTCAACCTTTTAAGCTCATGAACACTGAATTTTTCTTTTTGAAAACCAATGCTTCTATCGTTCTAAGAAGTGACTTTATATAGTGCTGGGAAAAACAATTCCTCAAATTTTTAGAAACTAAAATCCTTAAAGAATATAGAATTCTTTAGCCACAAGGGATGAGGAAACATGAGCTGGAAACACTTCCTAAACTGTGTGCATAAGGCGGTGATTCTCAGCAACTAGCCCATGTTTTTCTCAACAACCTTATCCACTTGCCAAAAATTGGATATTCTTTTTATTCAAAAAAGATTTTGCAAATCCCCTTAGATTTTAATAACCGTTTTTAGGATAAGGGGTAAGATACTCCATAAAAAAAATCTTTCTTGCAAATCCTTGAAGAAGCTGCTCAAAATTCAAAAGATAAAAATCGTGCAAAACAGTTTTTCGCAGCTTATTCTGGAAACACCCTGATCACCCTGTTTCCAGGATTGTTCTGAAGGGTGATCCGAAATATTTACCAAAAGAAAACAAAACCGTTTCAAGTAAGCGGTAAGTTAAGAGTTTCTGATTGGCATATTAACAAGAGTCTAAAAATATAAAACCAAATTAAATCAAGACATCGTGTTGTAACCACTAGTCATCTTGTAGAAAGACGAATATGCTGCAAACACTTCACAGGACCTGTTTCTCGCGGCTGCACTTATATCATATGCTTCAAACACTTCACAGGACATATTTCAAACACCTTACAGAGCCTGTTCCACATGGTTGTTCTTACATCGCTGACTTGAAAACCTGTTCTTGATAAACCATTAGTCAAGCAGTTTTAATATATTGAAAAACAGCAGTAAGACCCTGTTGGTAAAGCCTGTTTGGAACAACAACAACTACTACAACACTTGGATTTGTTATCATCAAAACCTTATACATTCTAACAAATTCTCCCTTTTTGATGATGACAAACCAAGTGACCATATTGACTTTCAAGGACAATTGAAGTGATTAGTGCCAATTATTTATAGGACCGATAATTCACATGAAGCAGTCAGTATCGAAAAAGTGTAAGAAATTTAACTCGTCCATGGCACAACTAAAACAATATATTGGTCATCCTATCTTCCCCCTTTTGGCATCATTAAAAAGTAGGGGCGAACCGTCAAACATAGGGTGTTTGCTATCACCACCACTTGGGTAATGGAGGAAAGTCAACAGGTGATACACTCAAGTGTGTTGGTACGGTAATGAGATTGGCCATCCTAGTCACACACAAGCAATTCACAACAGAAAGCAAACAAGGCAAAGCCAATCAAAAACAAGATAACCTGTCATTCACCAAACGAGTGCAATAGAAAGTACAAACTAGCAAGAGAGGATAACCAAGAGAAGTGAGACCAGGCTATGAGAACAACAGATGGGGGGTGATCAGAGAGTAGGAGGGGAAAATTTTGCTGAGAGGGAAGAGAGAAGGGCGAGGATATCTTCATGGCGTTTTGCATTGAGAGCCTTTTCCTCATCCAGGGCAGCCTTTACAGCAGTAAGCTCAGCACTGAGTCGAGAGTTTTCTTCCAAAGCAGCCTCAAGCTTGACTGAGGAACTGCCAGGAACAGGAGGATGGGGTGTTCTGGTCCCCTGTTCTGAGGTAGACCCTTCAACCAAAGTGTCTCCACACCCCATAAGGGTGTTACTCCCAATCTCATCAATGAACTGAGCACCCACCTTTTTCTGCAGAGTCACCCCAAAGTGCTCAAACACACTAGTCAGGAGAAAGCCGTATCCCAGGTCATGTTCCCTGGAGGTGTTTATAATTCTTGCTATGTGGCGAATCATGATGGCAGGAAGGTTGATTTGCTCTTCCTTATCCATCAGATCCATCAAACATTAATCCATGGCATCAGCAAGATTGCGACCCTGGCCCCTGGGGATGACATTCTTGATGATAAACCAGAATATCAATTGATGGAGCGATGTCATGTCCCCTTTCTTCACAGACTTGGGTGTTTGGAGGCTTGATTGCTGGCTAAATTTTTGGGCGAGCTCCAGCAGCCTGGCTGTCCCTAGAATAGTCTTGTCTTCTCTCACATATATATCAAAGCCCGTGGAGGGAATCCCCAGAATTTCCCCTAATATCTTCGCATCAAAGCGAAGCTGTTGCCCATTAACAATACTTGTCACCACTCCTTCGGTGACAGTGCAGTTGGCATAGAACTCTGCCAACTCATGTACAGAACACCCCAGCTGGGTGTTTGTAAACAGCTCATACCACCCTGTGCACGCAGCTTGTGCAGAAACACCCCCAGACCCTATTCCTCAAAATATTTTACCTTGATAATTTTGCCCCTGACTACCCGTCTCTGAAGCAGTTGGGTCAGTTTGGCTAAGATTGTGGATGGGGTAGACTTGTTGGCTCTTTTAGGTTGAGGCTTAGTAGGAGGGTCTTGGGTGGAGGCGTGTTTGAGAGAGGCTTTTCTCTTGGGAGTTTTGAGGGGTGATGGTTTGGAGGGTAAATTGGAGGTTGATTTTGGTGCAGGCAGAGGCTTATCCTCTGAGGACTCTGAGAACACGGGAGTGCCCTGTTTGAAGGTGGTGTTCTCAGGGTCGCTATCTAATGAAGGCTCAGAAAAGGAATCAATTTCCTCAACAATAGGGGATGACTGTTTGGTAGGACGAGGTGTGGAGTGGATGGCAATTCGGGCTGATTTTCGAGTTGGCCTGGTTGTGGGTTTGGCCGAAGAGAAGATTTGTGGTTTTGATTTGATAGGGGTTTCACTTTTTGAGGGTTCTTTAGTCTGGCAGCTTTTAGACCTTGATGGTGGTCGTGTTCTTGGCATTCTAGTACGCCTAGCCACAATTTTGTATCGTTTATGTTTCTCACCGGTTGGTGGTACCGGTGTAGCTTGTTCAGGCTTCACAGGAGACTCCTCCATTTGATCACGACTACCCCCTTCTTCTTTTGACAAATCCTCCCCTAGGTCATCCCTAAAAACTTCAGGCCCTGTTTCAGCCCCTGTTTCCTGCTCTGGGAACAGCCCAAGCGAACTGATGTCATCTAGTCCATGATTGAACCGAAAGATTTCATCTAAAGGCCCAATTTCTCTTTCAGATGCCCCAACAGGTTCTTGGGGTTTACATGCCCCCGTTTCTCCAAACAAAATCAATTCCCACCCAAATTTGTAAGGGATGTCTTCCAATTTCAGATTCACTGTTCTAAGGTCGATGCTTTTAAAAACCCAAAAGGTTTATAGACAATGGGTCGAGAAGGTTCAGTAATTTTACCTTCCATGAGGGCCGTCAGAAATTGTGTAGGCGCAAACAGGGCTGTGGCTGTTTGCAAGGCTGTGCTCTGTGTCTGGTTGCCCTGAGTCGAGGTCGAGGAGCTCTCGGAGCTAATGGGAGACGCCATTTTTCAGAGGAAGGAGAGAGATTAGGGTTTCTTGAATAGAGTTTCAGAGCAAGAGAGTTTCGGTGGAGGTGAGAGATTGAGCAAGAGAGCTTTAAAGAGAGAGATATGCGAAATCTTTAAAAGATTTTGCCCGTTTTGCAACGGGCTTTTGCATTTATTTAGGCCGCGCACGCCTCGGGAAGAGATTAGCAATTTTCAATTTGTTGCACATATTTGACAAACAAGAGGCGTACCTGTTCCTGGTGCTTGTTCTTGAGGTTACTTGCTCGGTAACATGGGACAATAAGGGTAATCTCATTAGACCTCAACAAGTGTCAGCAGGTTGCAAACCTCACATATGCTAAACATAGCACAGAAGTTGATTGCAAACAAAAAATTTTAACATGTTGTACCCGTAACTTTTAAATGTTGCAAATAAGGTGAGAGAACAGGTTGGTCAGGTTGTTCTAATTAAGCCTAGTTCGAGTCTATTCCTTTCAAATTGTTCTCTACTCAATGCCTTGGTGAATATGTCAGCAATTTGATTTTCAGTGGCACAGAAATCCATTGAGATCACTCCTTTTTCAACATTGTCTCTTAAGAAATGATGACGAATGTCAATATGTTTTGTTCTTTTGTGTTGACATGGATTTTTGGCAATGTTAATTGCACTTGTATTGTCACAATAAATAGGAATGCATCCTATGTCAACACAAAAGTCCTTGAGTTGTTGTCTTATCCATAATAACTAAGCACAGCAAGATGCAGCTGCCACATATTCAGCTTCTGCTGTGGACAAGGCAACAGAGAGTTGTTTCTTGGTTGCCCAAGATACCAAACAAGGTCCAAGAAAGTGAGCCATACCTGAGGTGCTTTTTCTATCAACCAAGAAACCTGCATAATCAACATCAGCATACCCAACAAGATCAAAGTTGCAACCTCTAGGATACCATAAGGCTAGATCAAATGTATGTTTTAAGTATCTTAAAATCCTTTTTGCAGCCTTAAGATGAGTTTCTTTAGGGTTAGACTGAAAACGTGCACATAGACCAACACTGAAAACAATGTCAGGTCTACTAGCCGTCAGGTATAGGAGTGACCCTATCATGCCCCTATAGGATTTCTCCTCAACTGAGGGACTACCATCATCCATTACCAGCCTGGTTGAGGGAGAGATGGGAGTATCAATGGGCTTGGCTGACTCCATCTTAAAGCGCTTAAGTAACTCTTTGATATACTTTTGTTGATGGATCATGGTGCCGTTTGAAGTTTGCTTGATTTGCAAGCCTAGAAAGAAATTAAGCTCACCCATCATGCTCATTTGAAACTCACTCCTCATCATTTTTGAAAATTTATTGCACAAATTATGATGAGTTGCACCAAATATGATGTCATCGACATATACTTGGACAATCAACAAATATTCCCCGTTAGATTTTACAAACAAGGTATTGTCTACCTTGCCTCTTGTAAAACCATTTTCTAATAAAAAGCTTGACAACCGCCCATACCAAGCTCTAGGGGCTTGTTTTAAACCATAAAGTGCTTTATCAAGTTTGAAAACATGGTTAGGAAATTCATTACTTTCAAAACCAAGGGGTTGTTTGACATACACTTCTTCTTTGAGGTACCCATTTAAAAATGCACTTTTGACATCCATTTGATACAACTTGATCTCCATATGGGCTGCAAATGCTATCAAGATTTGAATAGCCTCCATCCTTGCAACAGGTGCAAAGGTTTCTTCATAATCAATTCCCTCTTCTTGGTTGTAGCCTTGAACCACCAGCCAGGCCTTGTTTCTAGTGACTGTTCCGCACTCATCCAACTTGTTACGGAACACCCACTTGGTTCCAATAATTGTTCTATCCTCTGGCCGTGGCACAAGGTGTCATACCTTGTTCCTTTCGAACTGATGGAGTTCTTCTTGCATGGCTGTGACCCAATCTGAATCTGCAAGGGCTTCGTTAATATTCTTAGGCTCAATTTTTGATAGAAAAGCATAGAAAGCACAGAAATTTTTGAGTCTAGATCTAGTTTGAACTCCTGCATTAATATCAGACAAAATTTGATCAAGAGGATGTGAACTTTAGTATTTCCATGATTGTGGTGAAAGTGGGTTCACAGACTCGCTCTCCATCCTAGCTAGAATGCTCGGTGAAACAGGTTCAGAACCTGTTCTCAAGCCTGTTTGGGAGCTTGTTCCTGGATTTATCCCTGAAGGATTCGGTTGGTGTTGTACCGAACAGGGTTCCACCCTGTTTCCCCCTGTTTGGTTCACACCTTGCTTACCTTCCTGAAGAACAGCATCAGGCCCTGCTTCCTCCGATTGATCCTTACCTTATTCACCTTGAAGCAGCACGTCTTTTCTAACAAGACCTAGTTCGAAGTCTTCTTCCTGTGCATCATTCTCGCTTAGAGAGTTAGTTTCATCAAAAAGCACATGCACACTTTCCGCAACACACAAGGTTCTCTTATTAAACACTTTGTATGCCTTACTATGCGAGGAGTAACCAAGGAATATTGCTTCATCACTCCTTGGATCAAATTTCCCTAAGGCATCCTTTCCATTATTATGCACAAAACATTTACAACCAAAAACTCTCAAATGCATAATATTAGGTTTTCTTCCCTTGAAAAGTTCATAAGGAGTTTTGTTAAGAATAGGTCTAATCATGCATCTATTTATAATGTAACATGATGTATTCAAAGCTTCAGCCCAAAAGTTTCTAGGAAGACCACTAGCAACAAGCATTGTTCTAGTCATGTCCTCTAGAGTGCGATTTTTGCGTTCTACCACCCCGTTTTGTTGGGGTGTTCTTGGAGCTGAAAAATTATGTTCAGCACCATGCTCATTACAATAATCAATAAAGCTCGAATTTTCAAATTCTGTCCCATGGTCAGACCTTAAGCATACCAAGGAATGTCCTACTCTCTTTTCAATCTTTTTAATGAAAGCAAGAAATTTTTCAAAGGTTTCATCTTTAGAAGCCAAAAACAAAGTCCAAGTGAAACGAGAGTAGTCATCCACTATCACAAGCACAAACCTCTTGCCACCTCGGCTCATGATCCTCATTGGACCACATAGATCCATATGTATCAATTCAAGAGGTCGAGTAGTGCTTACACATTTTTTAGATTTAAATGAATTTTTGACTTGTTTGCCTTTGGCACATGCATCACATACCTTGTCATCATTGAATTTGATGGAAGGTAAGCCTACCACTAAGTCTTTGGTTACAAGTTTGTTCAAAAGTGAGTGGCTTGCATGACCTAGCCTTTTGTGCCAAAGCATAACATCATCATTTAGGGCACTCAAACAAGTCAAATTATTTTAGGGAAGAGTGGAGATACACACTTTATAAACATTCTTGTGTCGCGTCCCCCTCAACACAACATCTCCTGTGTTCATATTCACAACCAAGCAACATGTTGGTGAGAACACTACTAGGTTGTCTTTGTCGCACAGTTGGGACACACTTAGCAAGTTGTGTTTTAATCCATCCACAAAATAAACATTGTCAATTGAATGGGAGAGTGACTCACCTATCTTACCTATGCCGACAATTGTCCCGGATTTGCCGTTTCCAAATGCCACACTCCCACCTTCTGAAGCTGTAAGTGAGAGAAAATTGGATCTTTCACCAGTCATATGCCTCGAACACCCACTGTCAACATACCACAACTGCTTGTTCCCTAGACTATTCCCTGCACTGTTTGCTGGGTTGTTTGCAGGGTTGTTCTCTCTCACTTCAGTCTGCAAAACAAATCAAGGGTTAGTTTTGGGAACCCAGATCCACTTGGGTCCCATTCCTTTGGAGGTACAAATCTCATCTTTCCTAACCCATATTTATTTTACGTACACTGAGTTCCTTTTAATGGCATACTTTCTTAAGGGACAAGTATAACGGTAATGACCCGTTTTACCACAGTGATAACATACAATATTCTCATATAATCCTACATATTTTCTATTCACTGGGTAGGTCATCTTAGGCACAAAACCTAGTCCTCTTCTATTTCGACTATGATGGGTGTTTAACCATTCAAGTGCTTGTGAGGACCTGTTCCAGAGCTTGTTTGTGGCAAGGTCATATTCCATTTGTTTCATTTTCTTAAGCAAGTTTTTATTTTCTACAAGCAAGGACTCGACCTTACCTTTTAAGTCAAGGGATTCTTTTTCCAGCTCAATCAATTTAGTGGAATAAGTCTCTTCTTTCATGAGTAGAGTTTCTTTAAGCACATTGATGTTTTCATGCAAGGCAAGAGTTTCTTTGTCAACTTTAAGTTTTTCCAATTTAAGGGTTTCATTTTCAAGTTCTAGATCTCGAACATCCCTTTTTAATTCAGCACATATATCCATTATAGTGTACACTAATTCCTCAAGAGTTGATTTATTTAGACCACGTATCTTGTTCTTGAGTTGAGTCAGACTATCTGTTGATCCATCATCTGAATCAGTGTCACTTCTTGCCATGAGTGCTACATCAGCTTCCCCAGCTTCAGACCCTTCCTCATCCTCGCTTGAGTCTCCCCAGGCCACGAGCATAGCTTTTAAGAACCTTTTCGCTGAGCTGCTTACACCCTGTTTCCTCCCCTGTTTTCTAAGGTGTTTCGGTTCTTGTTCTTCCTTGTACAGTGGGCAGTTTCTCACAATGTGGTCCAGTTTGCCATACTTGAAACACCCGGAGAACTGCTCCCGAGAGGTGTTCCTGGCCTTGCTGAAGTCCTTCCTTTTGCTATTTTCTTTAACTTTCTTGAAGAACTTCTTGAACTTTTGAGTGATCATGGCAAGCTCCTCCTCATCAGAATCACAATCATCTTCTAAGGCCTTTAGTGCAAGACCTCGATCTCTCTTTGTCTCTTCTTTCTGTTGAGAATTTTTCCTAAGTTCATACGTTTGGAGGTTGCCAATCAGCTCATCTAGGATGATCTTGTTCATATCTTTAGCTTCTTAGATGGCCGTTACTTTCGCTTTACAAGAATGAGGTAAAATTCTTAGGATCTTCCTCACCAATTCTTCGGTGGTGAAGGATTTTCCCAAGGATTTTAGCTCATTCGTTATGTGAGTGAAGCGAGTGTACATGTCCATCACACTTTCACGATCACCCATCTCAAACAGCTCATATTTTCTCATAAACAATTCAATCCGGGATTACTTTACTTGATTGGTCCCTTCGTGAGCTACTTGCAAAGCATCCCAGATTTCTTTGGCCGACTCACATTCAGATATGCGAGTATATTCATCAGGGTCTAGGCCAAAATATAGAAGTTTCTTGGCTTTGGCATTCTTCTCCATCATTTTGTAATCTTCAGTATTGAATTCTTTAGGCTCCTTGGGGATTGACTTTCCATCTTCAGTTATTTTCTTTGGGATGAGTGGTCCATTCTTGATGAGCATCCACAACTCATAGTCCTCGGTTTGGATGTAGTTTTCCATCCTATTCTTCCACCAACCATAGTGTTGGCCATTGAAGTATGGTGGTCGAGTTATGGATTGACCTTCAAGCATGCCTTGTGGGGTACTCATCTTCAAGGATCTCTCAAGGTGTTAGCCTTTCAAAGGAGAACCTGCTCTGATACCACTTGTTGATTTAGAGAGTACATAACCACAAGAGGGGGGGTGAATTGTGGTGTCCGATTCTCGCAAGTTGCTGGCAAACAGTCTTAGGCCCTGTTCGCACAGGTTGTTTCTGAGATAAGCAGAAGCAAAAATCCAACAAAATTGAATGCAGAAATAATGGACACAGGATTTTTACGTAGAAAACACCTCTAGTCCAACTGAGGTTAAAAACCACGGCCTATCTCCTGTAGGATTTAAACACTTCACTAAACGGGCTAATCACGTTACAATAGTAACACACCTTGTTACAAATTGCAACCCACGTAACCGTCTTCCCTAAGACAGGTTACCCCCGTCCAAAATCCCCTTGATTTGGACACACACTCAACTCACTTTTGTGAAAGAAGAGTATAAAGAAAAACACCCTATTACAATGCTTCTCAACTAAGCTAATATAGGGTACAATGAAATCCTAGTATGCCAACTTTGAAAGCTCAAATAACTCACTCACTAGACACGGTTTTCTTTTAAACTTTTAAGCTCATGAACACTGAATTTTTCTTTTTGAAAACCGATGCTTCTATCGTTCTAAGAAGCGACTTTATATAGTGCTTGGAAAAACAATTCCTCAAATTTTTGGAAACTAAAATCCCTAAAGAATATAGAATTCTTTAGCCACAAGGGATGAGGAAACATGAGCTGGAAACACTTCCTAAACCGTGCGCATAAGGCAGTGATTCTCAGCAACTAGCCCATGTTTTTCTCAACAACCTTATCCACTTGCCAAAAATTGGATATTCTTTTTATTCAAAAAACATTTTGCAAATCCCTTAGATTTTAATAACCGTTTTTAGGATAAGGGGTAAGATACTCCATAAAAAAAAATCTTTCTTGCAAATCCTTGAAGAAGCTGCTCAAAATTCAGAAGATAAAAATCGTGCAAAACAGTTTTTCGCAACTTATTCTGGAAACACCCTGATCACCCTGTTTCCAGGATTGTTCTGAAGGGTGATCCGAAATATTTACCAAAAGAAAACAAAACCGTTTCAAGTAAGTGGTAAGTTAAGAGTTTCTGATTGGCATATTAACAAGAGTCTAAAAATATAAAACCAAATTAAATCAAGACATCTTGTTGTAACCACTAGTCATCTTGTAGAAAGACGAATCTGCTGCAAACACTTCACAGAACCTGTTCCTCACGGCTGCACTTATATCATATGCTTCAAACACTTCACAGGACATATTTCAAGCACCTTACAGAGCCTGTTCCTCATGGTTGTTCTTACATCGCTGACTTGAGTACCTGTTCTTGATAAACCATTAGTCAAGCAGTTTTAATATATTGAAAAACAGCAGTAAGGCCCTATTGGTAAAGCCTGTTTGGAACAACAACAACTACTACAACACTTGGATTTGTTATCATCAAAACCTTATACATTCTAACAATAAGACCAGGAAAAAAGAGACCATTCTGATCATTGAAAGAATAGATTGTTCTCTCATTTCTCAAAACTTCCAACCTTAAGCAGAAAAGAAAATAATTCCTACCGCCTACCAGTGATGAGCTTCACTTTTCGTTACCCTCAATAGAAAACCTAAGTCAAAGATTAGGGCTATGCCTTTCATCTAGAAGTGACGATTGTCCTCACCAATGATAGAGGCAAGCTTTAGCTTGTTGGCCGGGCCTTACTATAACCAACCTCACAGATCTCGCTCAATCTTTTACACTAATGTATCATACTCTCTCCACTAGGTCATCATAAGAAAATACTACGTCATCTTTTTGAGATGGGAGAAGAAGGGAAAGCATCTCATAACAAACATAACTAAAGCCAACAAAAAAAGGTTAGCTAGTGAGGCTAGCGCGTAAAGGCTTTTGCTAATAAGGGCTCGCCTCTTTAAGCTCTACCCAACTGTGAGTTTGTGGTGCTTGCATTTTCTCAGCCACATTTGGCTTACATAATGGTCAGCATTCTTACATGCTCTTCCTTATCCCCCTGCTTAAGAATCAAAAGGTTACCTTTGGATGTTGTCGTGACCGCTCAAGCTTGGTTGATTCTATGAGAAAAGAAAAAGTAGGTTTTGAAAGTTCATTGATTAATAAACCTCCGATGCTAGTAAGGTAGGGACTGCGGTCGTCTATCTCCAATTTGCCAGACGATAAGGTCTCTAAGATTGACTAGCCAGTATGGTTGGTTTGGTTATTCTTTTCTATTTGAAAGCAGTCAGCTAGCTGCCTGAGTCGCCTTCTTTGTAGCTTTGTTGGACGACACGACATTAAAGTTTTAATATGGGTCGGCCATAGAAGTGATGGTTCCCAAGGATCTAATATGATCACTTAAGTCTACATTGCCGCGATATTATTCTATAGAAGTGGGCAGGCTCTTATTAGATCTGATTTTTTAGTGTCATTAGGGAGGGATTGACCTTTCTAATGCATATTCATTCGTACCCACCTGGCCCCACTGATTTATTTAGATCCAAGCATTAGGCAGCATAACGCAGTTCTACTTAACTAAGCCCCATGCTTATTTAATGAGGGAGTTTGATCGAACTACCTTTTTGATAACAAGCCAAAAACCCTCGACCCGAGAATCATTAGTTTAGAATGAAGAATGAAGAGTGCCCTGCCCCACCAAGCACCAATTCCACACAAAATTCAAAGAGTGACTTTACTAAAGAAGCTTCAAAAGCCAACGTAATTTTACATTTTCAACATCTGACTATGCCCTGCAATCAAAGTCAAATAGCTTCGAGCCCATAACGAAAAGCGCAAGGGCCCTTTCTTGAAGTTTCGTGCGTTGCACTCACTCTTTTTGGCTTTCAACAAATTGAATATTTTGAAGATGGATAAGACCCACCCCCTGTTTCAATCAGAATAAGTGCCCATGACACCGAGACATTAGCTTCTACTAACAGTGAACTATTGAGGATCACATCCCACATATGTTCTACGTTATCGCTTGTAAGTAATTCAGCTTCTGTTTTTGGGAGATCAAACGGAGCTCGATTAGTTTTAGCTAAATAAGAAATAAAGAACATAACCAATATAGGGAAGAAGGGAATATCGGACCATATCTGCTTTTGTGCCATGACAATCTCACTTGAATTATGAAGACCTGCAACATATCCGTACAATATACTAGGATCCCCAGCCAGAACTACATGTGAAGTTTCCTTGCATGTGGATCCTTCATTCTTTCCGAGACGGTGTATGTGCCTCAGCATGGGATAAGTGGGTCGAACTGCACACTTTCGTGTTCAGAGTGTTGTCCGAGTGAGTAGGCAGCGCCTAATAAACAAAACTCCCTTGAAGAGGCTGGGTTGATTCCTTTTTGAATAAAGACCCTAATGATAATGTTGGGGCCTATGATAGTGACGGTTGGCCCTGGGCCGGTATCCTCCTCTGGAAGGGGTAGAGTCGTCAGCAAACTACTTATTACTATATTATCCCAACCCCAACCCAAGGCTCATCTCGCAATGTAAATAGCATTGTTTTGAGGGAAGGGAAGCATGCTTGATAAAGCAATCATCGGGGGCGATAGGAGTGCTTTTATCAAATGATGCACGTGCGCTGAGCCATTTACATTCCAAGTGGTGGCGCAATTCGGCTAGGTAAGAAGAGACTCACATAGAGACGATGCTATTCGGGAATATCTTTCTATATTACCTAGCAAGGGTAGGCTTTCCTATGGTAGTCCCACCACGGCCTCTAACCATTCGTCCTCTTTCATCTTGATTTGGCTAGATTCGTATATAGCCAACCATGGTAGTTCCATATGACAGCGATGTAAAGTCTAATCACTCATCAGTCAGCTCGGCCCCTTCACTCTGATACCAGCTGCGTGCCACGCACAATGCAATAGGAATGATTTCAGTGCCCCTCTAATGATCAGAAGTAGAATACACTACCACCTATAGCCCTTTTCTCTATCATGGTCTTCCACAAAATGAAAACGGATGGCATCGTCGTATGCTCTACATTTGTTGCCCTAGTTTTTCTCAGAGTACTCCTATGGCTTATCTGTCACCCAACCTACTTAAACAACCGTCAGGCTCCTGTCCTATTTAGAGAACTACCTCTTATGGCACGCACAACTTAGTCAGTTATTCTTGTAAGTTAGATAAGAATCGTCACTTTCATGAAAGCATGGTTCTTGCATCCCTCCTTGGAGCTCGTCTATTCGTTGGGTGATCCTTTGCTCTCACGTTCGAGTGTTTGCTCGTCATTTAGGCCGTTGAGTGAGATTTCCGCTCATCGCAGTCAGACTACGAGGTTGTTTGCACTTGGATAGTACTAGGAACCTTATGCCTAGCCTTTGATTAGATAAAGTTTCCCATTCGAAGCCCGCCTTATGACCCAAAAAAAAGAGCCTTATGTCGAGCCACGGACATTCTCCATGTTGTGGTTCCCTCCGGTCCGTTTCCGTTTTGGGTTGGGGGAACATCCGAGTGATTGTCTCCACGGATCAAAATGTGATCATAAGGTGCATAATAAGAATAAGACCAATAGAAACAGCATAGGGGACCATTTGAGCTACAGATCGTAATGCTCCTAGAAAGGCATATTTTAAATATAGAGTGAAAGTTCTAAAAATCAACGAGTTGATCATATCCTTGCATGAATGGTACGGGCACATCCTCTATTACCCCCACTGCTCTTACGGCTCTACACCCTAACCCAACTTGCTCTGGCCCCAGGTCCTACCTTTCTATTCCATGGTAAGCAAATCACAAGAGCATAAGGGATAGCATCCACTTTTGACTCATAGAAACCATCTTTGTTTTGTCCCTCATCACACGAACAATAGAGAAAGTTGTTCTCGTCGAGGAGTTGCATCAGAAACATCATTATCTAGGCTTCGTCATCCTAGTCCTCGAAATTCGAAAGGAAAACAAATCCAGAATTATTTCATTTTGTTTCAATGACATATCTACTCAGACTGAATGGGATTTGAGGAGGTGTCACGATTATTCCCATCAATTTCAGCAGGCCGGAAGGGCGTAGAAGCTACCATTTATCAAATACAAGCAAGGTAGTAACTCTCAACATAGCATACGTTGGTTGGTGAGAAAAGAGACATTGGAAAGACTATACTATGTATACTAAAGAAAAAAAAAGACATTCGGGAAGCTCCTTATCGCTTCTGGCGAAGCTCAGCGAAGGCCAACCACTTAAAAAATTAATATACCTTTCATGAGCTATGTAACGCCCCCAATTGCTAATGCCTGATTACTGCACTTTAACCCCTAATTTATTATTACTTTGCGGTGGAAGACTTTCAATTTGATTGGAGGCATTACCACCGTTCTATGATGGAACAAGGCTATATGATTTACTGTACTTTTGGAAACACAAGAAAACATCTGTCTATTCATGCAGTTCATAATGGATGTGACGACTTGGCAGATCAACTCTAAGTATTACCCACTCCACAGTTTCAAAAGCACAACTTTAAGCTGTTCTCCATAATGCTACCTACCATCACTGTGAGCCTTAGGCTAGCTACACCCAATCAAAACTGCAACTCTCGTTCACTTCTTGCTACCTTCTGGTTTACGAGGAGGATGAGCGTTCATGGATCTTTTACCTAAAACAGAAAACATTAAAACATTCGATTGATGAGCCGAAGCTCAGCACGTATATTCCTATGCAGTAAAATAAGTTTTATGTAAAATTAGTTGGGCCGGCCGCATTTCAAAAACATTTTAGTTTGCAAACGGGAGAGAGAGAATGTACATGTAAAACTGCTTTGCTGATTATTATCTGAAAGTGGACCCCTTGGTCGACGTACGTCTTGATGCAATCTTGAGATAGGTGCACACCTCCCAGGCCGATCGAAGAGCCTGAGTTGCAGCCGCGTAGGTAAATTGAGGGGCATAAGCCCTGATGATTGATGATTGGTGGGGCCACTTATTTATGTGACAAAACATTGAGAAATTGGTTCATTAAATGAATCTTGTATTAATTTTTCATTGCTGAGAAGCTTGTGAGTTTTCGAAGAACATAGGCAATGTACGTACCTGGTCTTTGATATTCTCTCTCCTTAATCTTGCACTAATCACACAAATAACATATTTGAAACAGGAGTGAGGTCACCTCTATCATTTCAAGCTGCCAACGCACTTGGAGGCTACGGCTGTCTCACATCGGTGGTTGAGGAGAACACACCACTCTTTATAATGGTGGGGATACCTCAACACATCGAGGCGCCTTTTGGTAAAAGGCTTAAACGCCCGTAGCCAAAGGACAAAGCCATGCAGGGGCACCTTCAGTCCCCAAAGCGGACAATACTTCGGTGTCGGGATGCCTGGGCCGTTACAAGCTACCACTCATGCTACCAGAGGTGAAAGCAGTAGCTTTATGGACGAAGCCGAGTTGAGATGGTAGGCGAGCAAAGGAAGCCTATTAATAGTGTAAACGATTAGTAACTGGTGAAATACCAACATAAAAAAAACAAAATCAAAATTTCAATGAACTGTTGAAGCTATCAGTGTGATAGATCAGAGAAGTACGAAGGGCTTCCAGTAGACTTCTTTCATTTTTAAATTAGCTTACCACAACTCCTTGCATTAGCGTGACTTCATTTACCGTGTAAGGGTATAACCTCTCGATGACGAATTCCATGATATCAAGAAATAGAAATTAATCGTTCAATGTCTGCTCCTTCTCTCCTCTTTAATTCCCAATCAACAACATAATCTTAACCTATCATTTGTTCGATTTCGTCTATCTAATATTTTGCTAGCTCTTTTACCTAATGTTCTTACTAATACCTAGTCGATAACAAAGCTGAATGGCTTTTTTAAGTCCAATTCCATCGATTTTTGTTGAGGCTATTTTAACTTGTTTATCATCAACTAATCTAGCTCCTGGAATATATGACATTCTTTATCCATCAAATGGATGTCTTCTAGGCTGGAATCATAAATGGCTTGTATCCTCTCATCAAATCAACGGACTATTTTGAGCAAGGGAAAAAGAGGGCTATAAGTATATAGTTTTCTATTGCTATGAGGGTTGTTTGCCTTTCTATGGCTTGGCCTCACTATCACTCCTATGTGGTGGTCGACTTAAAATGTAGTCTTCCTACCATACCAGAATTCCTATTCTAACACACAGGAAGCTTCGCCAGAAGTAAGTAAGACAAGGTCGCTCGTATAGACAAGGCTCGTTCTGTACTTTACTTACGAGCTCGTGTAGTACTCACCTCTATCTCATTAGCGGCTTATAGACTCTACTTGTTATCTACTATACTCTAGTTAGAACAATGAGTGAGCGAAGCCTTCTATTTGGTTTCTCTTCTTTTTCGTAGCCCTATTCTTTCATCTCTGCTTAAGCTTCTCTGGCGTGGGGGATTCATTGATTAGATACTCGAGAACGATTATCTTTCCTAGAACAACTTCTACGACGATAAATAGGGCTCAAATTTGCTTGACATCTATGCCTCCTACTCTTAAAATTGTATGGGAGCCTTTCAGCAGTATTGCTCATATTCTTAGATTTATACGACACCTCCTCCATCGTAGTATAAGCTGGGAGTAGCTCTGGAAAGCGAGACCTACTTCAAAGTTCTCTTTCAACAACATCACTGCCACCACCAAAAATGTAACATATGGTTGCCTACTGATATGAGGTTATAGGTGAAATCTAATTCCTTCGCTTTATGTCAAGCCTGGAACCTGTAAGTCAGGCTCCTTTTTGCCTCTCAAAAGCAAGAAAGTGGGAAACTTTATGCCAAATCTTCCCTTTTTTCCAATAAGAAAAGCTTCATAGCTCCAACTGTGAGTCTGCTCTAGAAGAAAACCTGCTAAGGGAAGTAGGCCCCAACTTGTGAAACAAAAGTGCATGCACATCAATAAGAAGGCTAGTTATGGCCTTGATTAATAGGGCTTCTTTCCATCTATCTTGACTGGCAAGCTAGAGGGGGCGACTGATGTGGAAGCCCTGGACACCCTTTTTTATTTTGATATATCCTAACTATTAAGGATTCCAGGCTTTCCGGACTCATAACAGACGGCTATAGGAAGAAGAAGAGGTAGCTGAAGCCATTGCAGGTCCTTCTTCTTCCAGGAAAACGACCCTCTTTTTTATTTTCTTTGTTCACCACCGCCCAAAATCATGAAGAAGCTGGAATAACTCAAAAAAAGAGTGTCTGTTGTCTTTGTAGAGGATCAATACAATCTTAAACTGCCCCCTTCACATGATCATCAAAGAAGAAGAAGTTCGTCACTATAAGGCCTCTAAACTCCTCCGTATTTCAAGCTCGTTATCTTAACCATCTTTTCTGCTTCACTGTGAGGCTAGCCCTTTTTTGCACTTATCTTCCACCTTGCTCTCAGCTCCCTACCACTCTGGTTGCTTGCTATAAAAGCTTACCTTTTGGGTAGCTTGCACCACCAGTGGTGCGGCTGACCTATAGTAGGCTTAGAAGTCAACCTATGTGTTTGGGTACACATATAAAAGCATGATTAGTTCGACAATTTCACTACACTGATTATAAGTAAGCTTCTTTTGATTGTACCAAAATAGAGGCCTACTTTAAATGACCAGGTACCCTATCACATTTGACAACTGAGGAAGGTACAACCCAACTATGAAGTACATTAGCAGACATCACAATAATACATATATGAGTTTTTACTGGTACAACCACTCTATTATCCACTTCTGATAAACATGATTGACCCAATTTTGGATCATCTTTTGGAATCGTATAATTGTCAAAAATGAGTGACTGTTCATCGGAAGTATTATAGTTCGAATACCCGATGCTTACCACCCCCCAAAATGGTACTTGCAAGTTCCCCCACAAAAGGCTCTCCATGCCTAAAGAAATAGTAATATTTTTCTGTAGTTTTAGGTGTTCTCCTAACTGTAAGACTCTTTAGTTTATGAGTAAGAGGAATTAAAGGCTAGGAAAAGTTTATTGGTAGCAGAGGACCCTTTCCTACCCAGCCTTGCCTACCCCATGCATTTAAGGGGGAGGCTATAACTGAAAAAGGCCTGGTTCCACACAAACGGGACAAGAAAAAGGTATAGCATGACCATTTCACCGTGAAAAGCGAATTTGCACTTATAGGCATCTTCTGTGTTCGAGAAATGTGCAGTGGAGGCAGAAGTTATGGGCTCTAAGAAAGAAGATCCAAAGTGATTCCTCACATATCCTATCAGGGGCCCAGTTGAACACTCGGGTATAGATTTTCAGTTCTCATATGAACTGCTAGGGCAGAAAGCCCCTAGTTCCAGAAGGATCCATCCATAGAACTGATTGGATATCGTGAATAAAACAAAAATAAAGTTGATTTTTGGTTGTCATTCATGAGGCCAATCATTTTCATGTTCCAGTGTGCATTATGCCAATAGCTCCCAACCTAAACTAATGTTGCAAGGTTGAGTCACCCTTTTTTTTTTTCTATAAGAAAATAGAGAGAGAGAGATAGTATATATCTTGTATCGATCAAAGGATCACTCTATGAAGAGGTCAATTCTCTATGACCTCCCATCATTTACAAGATCCCTTACTTCTCGCTATGAGCAGCTCTTTAGTTCCAAAGTAGAAGTAGTGGTCCTCTTCAATGAAGTTGCTTGAGCCTGCTCTTACCTACTATAGGACCTCCGTCCTAGAAGCTAAGAAAAAGGAGTAGACTATTTCGATTCTTATCCTCTCCCAGCCCAGTAGTTCCAAAACTACTATTGTGGTTGTTGCCAGTAGGAATCCCCCATTCCGAAAGGTTCTTAGAATGGTAGTCATGTCCAAAGTTGTATGCCATTGCTACGGCGCTGCTGGATTCACTACTTCAGTGCCGTAATCAGACATTACAGGCTAAGCATTTATTTCTCGTATATCGCTCTTTACATCCCTCCAACAATAATAAGAATGGAACCATAGGCTCCTATACTAAAAGCATTTCAGGGTATGTGTCCAATCACCTCAATCAACTCCCGTTTTTGGCATGCTATAGTGAGAAATGTCTCTTGCTAATGGGGAGTGGAGATTATTAGTAAGCCAAATGCTTTGCCAACTATATTATTCGATAAGGCATTTCATTGCACTTAAATCACCTTCGTGAAGAGGCGCACTCTGATACTGTTGATGCCCAATGGCTTTGGTAATAATGGTTAGATCTACTTCTACCTCGTCCATTGAGTGTGACAGTGCAAATGATGGTATAGCAATGAACATCAAGATGATAGACAGA
Organism: Carnegiea gigantea; assembly: GCA_029747015.1. Classification (NCBI taxonomy): domain Eukaryota; kingdom Viridiplantae; phylum Streptophyta; class Magnoliopsida; order Caryophyllales; family Cactaceae; genus Carnegiea; species Carnegiea gigantea. The sequence continues at coordinate 238,147 of JAKOGI010000896.1, read as the reverse complement.
GATATATTATGAATAATCTCCATAGTAGTTCCATGAACAATCCTTTGAGGAATTGGATTTTTTTTAAAGGGGAAATTCCATAAAGTGCGAGCCAGGATCCATGATACAAAAACCAATTATAAGAATGAGGAAGAAAAGGATATCATTATGTAAGTCTATTATTCGTTGTATCATAGGCATTGACGCATCTTGAAATCCGAATTGCCATGGTTCCGCTGCATCACAAGGAGTAATTGGGAAGAATAGCCATTTCCGAACAATAATTTGGTTCAATCTTGACTGCTCTACTCTCTCAAAAAATGAAGAAAAACTCTCCCAATTTAGGAAGATGGAAATTACCGGTTGGTTGTTAACTAATGATCCGAAAAGCATCTGAGTTTAGGCATAAGAATTGCTTTCTTCTCTTATTCAATTTCATCTTAGATAAACAAATCGCTTCTAAATGAAGTTGTAATTTTTTATACAATGCCACCGTACCTTTTTTCCCTCAAATTCAAAACTGTACTCTCCATCTAGAAGGATTGAATCCAGCTGTGGGTTTTCCTATGACTACTTTGTGCCGTATCCCTTGCTGACAAACCTTTCTTCTTATTTCCTTTCAATAGCTTATAGCAAGTGTATTCGTACGCGTAAATTGAAATTGCATTATAGATAGAAGCAAGGACTTAGATCAGAGTAAGGGTAGCGAAGTGAATGAGGGTCTTTCTGAAAGCTAATTTTAGAGTGGAAAGCTCAGTAGAATATGCAAGAAAGCTAGGGAGGCATCACATTAGCATTAGCGAAATATCCATATTAGAATAGAAAATTAGCACATGCAAGTAAAAAAATTTCTAACACACATAAGCCTTCTTCTTTGGTCTTTTTATATGTGAGAAAAGCCTGTCCATTCTTTTAGCGCAGCAAGAAAATATCAAAATCCAAAGTAGAGGAAGTAGTTGGCACATAAGACGAAGGAGAACAGAGGGGGTTTGGGGGAGGAGCTCTCGACACATGGTCGACAGTCTGTGGTTGACGAGTCAAGGCGCTTCCTCTTCTTTATAGACATAGATGCAAATGGGGAAGGAATTCTGATCTACTTGGCTCTTCATTTATTGTTCAGAAATGAAGAAATGTATTCCCGCTTGTGGGAGTTATAGAAACTAATACAAATTATTAAGAAATACTATATTCAATATGCATCCAAATCTGTATGGGAATACGAAATAAAGCAAAGGTGCGATGGCCTAGTGAAAGACGATTAGTAAGGCTCCGGTGTTGTTCAAGAAATCAACACTTGATGCAACCCTTCATCTATATTGTTGCATTGATTTAAAAGCTTTAGTAATTACGTTAAAGAAGATAACGGCTAAGTAATGGGAAGGGATATTCTTTCACATCTTGTAAGGCCGAGCCATGAAGATTTGATTAAGAAAAATATTGAACATTTTGACCCTAATCTGTCTATACAATCAATTAATAGAATTGATTCCGGTATAATAGCATATGGCCACAACAACCCTAACCTGATCTCCCTATGAAGTACTCGCAATTTGAAATGGAACCCTTTGACAAAAGATTCTTTCTCCTCCGGGGAAGAGCGCACACTGAGGCCAGCATAGGAAAAAGCAATTACCAGTACAACAAAACCTTATAGATGAGATTTTTAGATGCCAGTCAGTTCGTTCTGGCTCAGGGCCCAGTCAAGGAAAACAGAAGAAAAGGGGGATACAAGAAACTTTCCCTTACCTATTAATCGGTTCATGATCAACAGGCCAATTTACTAGTGCAGGAACGAGTGAACCTGCTGTTCCAAGAGCAGAAGTAGGCATGTGAGCCACTTCATCTTCATTTATAGATTACTATTGATATAAACTCTTTAATCGTGATAGGGGATGAGAAAGGGGTGGTAAGGGTCTAAGACGGCCAGTGCCCATATACTGAATCGGGCAATCAATTTAGCTACTAAAATGGAAGTCTGACAGTAATTCCTTATCAGACAACTGGGCTAAAGCCATAAGATGAGTGAAATTGGAGCAGTTTCCTATAAGTAGATTCGCATCATGCCAAGGCAACTCTCAAACCATCAGGTAGAGGAGAGGAGAGACCAACTCTCATCTTTCCTAACCTAGATAAAAGAACATCAGGCAATTACCAAACTATTGGGGGAACAGAAAGCAATAGCTGACCCAACCTGAAGAAAACTACTAAAATAAGGGCATAGGCATACATAGAATTAGACGACAATAAAAAAGACAGGGGTTGTCCCATTTGGTATAATAAGAAGACAAAAAGAGGGGAAGTCTACGCTAGATAAACCTTAACGACTAGACTGAACCTTTCCTAATGCATGAATGGGGGATAGAACTCTTATTCACTCCCCTCACTTTTAAATAATAGGAAAAAGGAGGCGAAAAATACCTATGCATCAGATGCCAAAAAACTCACCATATTTGCTAGTTTGTAGATATTTTCACACTATCTATAAATACCCTCAACAAAAAGGGTACACTTTTGGTTTTGTTGGGAAACTGTAACGCCATAACGAATAACCCTCAACTAAACACAATAAAGAAGAGTCAAAAAAAGTCAGTCTTATCGAGGGTCAAATAAAGAGAAATGGTCTTCCCTCGGCCAAGAGTGATGGCTCTTCATCATAGGAAAAAGGGGTGTCACTTAGGTAGCATGCTTTAACCTTTGGATGTATAGAAAGTTCATTTCAAAAGCAAGAAAAAGAACACCAACTAGGGCTTAATCTTTAGCTATTAATCAGTTCCATATAAGCCACTAAAAGGTAGGGTGGGACAACTTAGTTAACCAAAATACAGGGCTGGTGGATAAGGCAATAACAATCGAATTCCTACCATTAACAATGTAGTTTAGCAAAGAAAAGAATTTTTCCTGCTTCAGCGCTATTCAAAGCATGATGGATAGGTATTCTATTTGAAATAAGGAGGCTACCCTTTAATTAAGGTGGGAAAGTGTGTCAGTAAAGATACGGTTCTTAAGGGCATAGACCTAACGACAAGGCAGAAACAATTATGGGCTCCACCCGCTTCTAGTTGAGTTCGATAGATTCTAATAGAGCTTTTGCTTTTAACAAAATACTATGTCCTTTTGGTAAGTTTAAGCATTTCGTAAGTAGAAAAAACATTATATTTCACTCCCGGTATCAGTTACAATACTCACATTACAAATCTCATGATGATAGCTCCCAAAGAAGTAATTGTTGCTGCTTCAATAGCTAAAGTAGCTATCCACTATCGAAGTCTAAGGCATCTTGCGGCAGACTTAAATGAACCTTAATTAAAAATGAAAATTAATGGTCAACCAGAAAGAAATTATTAACCTTGATATAAGATTTTTTTAAATACTGGAGTAAATTCTGACCCAATAAATGGCACACACGAAGAAGCCTACTCAGAGGAGGAATCCAGCAAATTCTTTGAGAAGGTAAATGGACCTGCAAGTACCTATTACTTTCTCATTGGACGAATCTAAACAAGAGCTGATCCTACAATTGGAATAGCAAGATTAGGATCCCGGCTCATCTATAAATCTAAGGCATATCATATAAGGTAAATACATAGATAACGTAAACTTATGTATACTATACCTATACGGCTATTGTTTTCTCTAACATGATAACTACAGGGTAGCTATGTTACATCAAAATCAAAAAGGCATATTTATAGATATGTGTTAAGCCAACTCTTTATAACAAGGCATATCAAAGAATGAGGTTTGATATAGGCAGTCTTTGCTCTTTACTCTTCTATTTACCTTTACCCAACATGAAGAACTGTGCCATAAATTTATAAGAACTGCTATCTTCTTTTCTTCTATAGCTTCAAGCCCTTTAGTTTGTTGTCTAGCGTATAGCTACAAGGGTGATCACTGGCTACAAACTTGCATGATTTAGCTATTTGTTCACTAGAAAGCATTCATTCTGCACGTTCGAGCTAGTCGAATAAGTACTTCTTCTTATACCGTTCATGCCCGGTTAAGCCACTTAATTTGTTTCACCCAAAAAAAAAATCCTGTGAGAAATTTTTCAGGCTGAATTGAGAAATTTCACGATGTTATGGAGGGTTTCAAAGTCGTCGGTGCTACAACAACTACATTTGCTTTAGCTGGAGCTACTGTTGATATTGGAAAGATAAACAGTTCGTTGATCCATGCATTAGCATGGAGTCTATAATTGGATACATCAAAGATCCAAAGTGGGCTACGATCCATACTAAGCCTAATACACAATAATTCAATGAGGTTGATCCCGAAGTTACAGTCTATGCCGTAGTAGTACTCTCTATTTATTCACCCCAAGAATGAACTATCCTTTGTTTCATGGGATGGAATTTATTAACATGGAAAGACCAAAAGAGGTCTTTGTAAGCATAACACTTTTTATTCAAGAATTGGCAGCGGTTTTAAGAAGACTAGTAAGCTCCACGATAGATAAGCACTTCTTATCTCTATGCTCTCGCATTAGCTTTTTGTCTTTCATTAGTATTAGCGAAAGCTTGCTTGACTTAATAATAGTTGTCTTACTCGACTTGCTTACTAGATACCTTTCTTACTAATATAAGAATTTGACTTGTGAACTCAGGGGAATAAATGGAGTATACTAGTATTACAGTAGTTTCCCTTTTGTTTCCTTTTTATAAAAATAGAATGATTAGCATTCCTTCTCTCAAAACCTATCTATCTTCATCATAACCAAGCTTCATGTCCCAAACCAAGCCCAATGAGACTGCTTGAGACCATATATCTCCTTTTACATCTGAAAGCTTTCTCTTCCCACCCCCGAGCTCAGAAACCCTATGGATGACTCATATAAACCTATTCGTGGAGGTCTACATGAAGAAAGGCCTTTTTTCCATCAAGATGATGCAGTAACCAAGATCTCTTAGTTGTAACTAACACAATGAAAAGTATGGAATTGAGTGATGTTTGGCTATAGGAGCAAATGTCTCGACAAAATTGATGCCATACCTATGGTTTATGTGAAACCTTTTGCCACAATATGAGCCCTCTCAATAGAGCCATCAACTTCATGTTTTAGGGTATATACCCGCCTGTAGATTTAGTAAGTTTGCCTCATGGTAACATGATAAGTTCCTAAGTGTTGTTCCTATTTGGAACCAAAATTTCTTCTATCATAGGTTTCTTCCAATGTTGCCCAAAAGCTCATAGCAAAATTTTCTTCTTCAAATCCATTGAACAGAGGTAGAGGATGCTCTTTTCAAATAGTGGCATTGTGTGGTACTCAAGAAAGACAAACGCAGTGGATAGTGTCTTTCATAGAACAGTGCCTATGGGTAGAACAACAGGGGTACTGATCATTACCTAAATCTACTACTGAAGAAGATAGAGTTATTCATGATTGCTCCTGGGTTAGAGTTAGCTGGCCCTTTTTCTGAGCTAGGATCAAAACTTCTTTTGTTTAGCCTAGGAAGATTAACACACTCATGCTTCTTTGCTTGCTATAAGAAATGATTTCGCATATCTACTCCGTTTTTTTTTTTTTTGGGTGTACCTATTATTGAGGATGATTTGTGTTGATGGGAAGATGACAACTCTTCGTATTTCTACTAGTACAAGGGAGAACCTATTAACTCCTCTTACAATAGCAGCATTACATGGTATGGTTCAGAACTCCTAGAAAGTCCAATGAGGGCTTAAAGCAACACTTTGAATTCAATGAGTATTGGTAGGGCGAAAGAGTAAGACTCAAACGTCTAATGAAACTCAAACCCCAAGTTAGAAAAAGCAACTGAATCTGAATCAATAGCATAGTTGAAAATATTTAAAGGAAGCACTCTAGTAACAGAGGCTCTCCTAGAAAAAGTACAACATAAGGGAAAGCAAAAAGAATCTAAGACTTAATAATAACGAAAGAAAACCAATGAAAAGCTTAGCTGGTCACTTTAACCTCTCATCAACGAACATGATTAGGTCCTTATTGCTGCAAAAAAGGGGTCTGTTGAAGCAACTACTTAGACTGAGACTACTATTATTTAAACTGTAACTACCGGGATTAAAGTGCAAAGCTTTTGACTCTTAAACATATTCGCCTTGGATAAACCATTCAATGACTTAATCAGAGTAGAGTAAACCTCTATAATTGGATGGGCATTAAACCAGCTATAAGTGGTTAGGCTTACAACTCAAACTTGATCTCCTATTTCCTAGCCGGGAAACTTCCTCACCAACTTCACTGTCGAGCTTGGGATATTTTGCCCTATCCACTACACCTTATTCAATAGACTACAGGGCTTCAAAAAGGGGCTTATCTTTGTCCTAGTATTAGCTCTGCAAGGAAAATCGAAACATACCATATTTAATTCTAGGGAATAAGCCTCCTCGTATGTAACCTATTCTCGACTAACGGATAAGATATATTAAGAATCATGAGGCACTTCATATAGAAGAAGTCTCCCAACTACCTTTGCCAAAGTATCTCACTCCACAAGGCTTGACTTTTCCTTTGAATCCGTTAAAGGGAGTACTCCTCTTCACAAGGTGAACAAAGAAAAGAGTTTTATTTTTCGATCTGAGTTAAATGCAAACAGAGCCCACTCAGTCCGTGATTGCAAAGTGGTGGCTTGGCTTAATCTAGCTGTACCCACCTATGGAATAAGAATCAGTATATTTACTGGGTCTATTTAAGACATTCTATTTGCTCGCTTGGAAGCAAGTTACTCCACCTCCATCCCACAGGACCAATAAGGGGTAGTATAAGAATATTCACTTATTGTCCATCAACTACGCCTTTCGGCTTGATCTTAGGCCCTAAATCACCCTTCGTGGAGAACCTTACGGAGGAATCCTGTAGTTTTTGTGGCATTGGATTCTGAATAATGTTTGTCTTACTCAAGCCGACATTCTCACATCCACTTTGTCTATTATAACTCGCGTCGATTCTTCCTCTAAGTTGGACTGCTCCCCTACTGATGCGTTTTTACATCTCATAGCTTCAGCAGATCGTTTAGCCCCATTCATCTTCAATGCAAGAGCGCTTGACCAGTGAGCTATTACACACTCTTTCCCTAGTGGCTGCTTCTAGGAAAACCTCCTTGCTATCTCTATACCCTACCTCCTTTATCTTAAAGCGGTCGTTTAGGAGCCTTAGCTGGTAATCTGAGTTATTTCCCTCTCAACAATGAAGGTTATTCCTCTTCATCTCACTGGCCAACCTTGACCCTTATCATTTGGAGGTCATATATAGCGTATTCAGAGTTTGCCTTGATTTAGTACCGCTCTTGTAGGCCTCACTGAAATAATGCTATAGCCCGTAACATCTAGTCAACCGCTACGCCTGAATGCATTTTGGGGACAACCAGCTAGGTCTGGTTTTAAATGGAATTTCACCGCTAACCACAACTCATTTGTTAATTATTCAATGTCAGTCGGTTCAGGCCTCCACTTAGTTTCTTCAAAGCTTCATCCTGGTCATGGATGGATCACCCAGGTTCGAGTCTATAGGTAGTAATAATCGCCCTATGAAGATTCACTTTCACCATTATTCCAGCCCAATATCAAGATAGTCCCTATGAGTTACTAGCTCATTCTTTAACAAGATTACGATCAGAGCCACTCATGCTCCTCCTACTTCTTGAGAGATTACAGTTTCACTCCTCCGATAGGGGTTCTTTTCACCCTTCCCTCACGGTACTACTTCACTGCCAGTCACCTATGACTATGATGCATTGTCTTGTGGTCCTTGTTATTTCACATGGGATTCCACATGCCCTATGCTACTCGGGTCAGAGCATAAGCTAGTGATGCTTTCTGCTATAGAGCTGACACCATCTAGGGTGTGATACTCCACCACTTCACCTAGCGGCACGACGCTTATATTGCTCACCCACAACCCTATTTTCATGATTAAGGCATCTCCCCTTTCTCTCCGTTCCTCATATTTCTTTACTTGAACAACTATCTAAACTTTGGAATTTTCTTATTTTCTCTTTTCTTGACTGCCTATTATTTTAGTAGCCTAACCTTCCCATCCCTTATTAGTTAAACAGTCAGTATCCTCTTCCAAACATTCTCGCTTAAACTTTGGCATTATCTTCATCAAAAAACTAAGCCGCAATCTTGGGATTCTTCATACAATGTAGATTCTTTACTTATTTTGGAAGAAACGATAGAAGCAAGGATTGTGGTACCAAATTGAAGTAATTCGCCGATCAATGTTTTTCTTAGAAGAGGGACTGAAGAAAGTCTTCTATCCCCGTAACGAAGTGAAAGACAGATGACCTGGGCTATAAGCCATACGTTGCTTTTACTCTACCGAGGATCTCTCCATAAGCCTATATTGTTCCCGTAGTAAATTTCCTTGTGGCACTCGAGAATGAAAAGGTCGACCAAAACACAATGCAACTAAGGATATGTATATACCACTACTGTCATTGTTGTTTCTTCGATAACTGTTGGGATCCTTTTAAGGGCCCTTTCTCAACTTTTTATCATTTTTAACTCTATGAGAACTTAAAAGAAATTCCTCTTGGTAGAAGATCCCTTTCCGTACCATAGGTGGCATGTTTAGTTTCCTAGATCTCTAATAATTCCCATAAATGAGTAAATAGGTGAAAGCGCTATTAAGCTGATCTAGTCCCATTTAAAGCTACTATCACTATAAGAAAATCTCGTTTTTGTAGCAACACGATTTACCACAGTATGATGATATTTTGCTACAAAATTTCTGTGGTGGCAACTTACAAAATTGCCGCAAAGTTGCCACACAAAGTTCGTTACAAAAGGCTTTGTGACAAATTTTATTTTGCTACAAATTATATAGCTTTTGTGGCAAATTTTGATTTGCCACAATTTAGAATTTGCTACAAAAGCAAATAATTTGTAGCAAACCTTTATTGCGACAAAATCCATATTTGCTACAAAAACATGCTACTTGTAGCAAAATGTAATTGCCGCGAACTATATTTTGGCAAAATTTGGATACATTTTGCGCCAATTTACGTTTGCCACTAAATTTATCAAAGAGATTGGTACATCTTAAGTACATTGCTTTGTTTTATTATCATACGCTATAACATTGTTTAACGTTTACGAATAATAAAATTATTTAATAATATTTTCACGAATACGTACATATAGTAATCAATAAATTCAAACGAATTGCAATCATACTAGAAATGAAATTGCATTAAATATATAATCATCATATAATATTTGCTCCCATAGTAGATAATAGAATCTTAACATGTGAACAGACTTAATTTGTAATTCCTAAACTACCCCAAACTACAGATGAAAAGATTTAAAATCATCCTTATAAGTGTTCAACGTTTTTTTAGGGAGGGGGTTGTGACATTGTTATAAGAATTGAAAAAATAACAATAAGCTAGGCCTTCATAATCAAGATAGTCTTCCTCAGTTCAAATCTGTAACAATGATGTTCCCCATTAAATAGAACCTGTAATGAAAACATAGAACACTTGAATGAGCATTTAGCCTTCACATTTCATGTGAACTTAAAAACAATTATAGCCAAGAAACATTGCTACTAGTCCCATTGCATAATAAAGTCAACATACGTGTACTACTGTCCTGCTGGAGTATTGTCCATGGAAGAAGATTGAAGCTATTGTGAGGATCTGCTTGAATGTAGATGTCAATAATCCATATAGAACACAAAACTCTAAGTACTTGCAAGCATAGCATCAACAACATATCTCTATCATAAATATATAATACTTATTGTTCTTTAACTGATTACACTAGCCTATGCAAATGACGAAGAACCTAGTCTTTCCTCTAGAGCACGAAGATGAGCATCATAAGACTCATGAATCCCTTTTAATTCTTCAGAAACGCGCCTATTAACTTCAACGCCAATCATATCTTAGATTGCATCCTCATTGATAACTTGGTTTTGATAACTTGTATATACGAGCACCCCCTAACCCATACCTCTTTGATAATGTGATTCTTTTCTATGTTTGAGAACACAAGTAATAGCCCCTTGGGCGGTAAGGTTATCGACTTCATACTTCTCAAGCTCTTTCTAGTGCACTACTTAAAGGACATCATATGCTTTCTCTATATGCTCATCCGACCAAGTTCCGTTTTTCTTTTTTCTTTGAATTTCTCATAATCGCAAATAGTATGGTTCTTCCTTCTCTTCTGCTTCTAATTAATAGTCCTCACTTGAGTCGCCATTAAATGCATTAGTTGGTTTCTGCAACGAAAATCATTCAAAGAGACTTGTTTAAAGTACAATTATATATGATACTTAGCAAGTTACCAATTGGTCTATTAACAAATCTACAAAAAAGCTAATTGCACAGTTCAATATATAGGTATGTATAAATTTAAGTTACCATCTCATAGAAGGTGCTAGCAATTGATTTTGTGCCGACCTTTCCAAGAATTTTCTTATATGTTTGATTTTTAGTGTTTGTCTCACTTCGACGATGTAAGAAACAGGAAAAACCGTAAAGTTAAAAATTAGAAATCGTTGTTATTATTATGTCAAGACTATAGTAAATGAAGATATTCAAATGGTATAATAAAGTAGAGTCTTAAACTCACCCTAAACTTGTCACTATCCAAATAATTTACCAACCATTTCCATTGATCAGGGTCCACTTCTTTGGGCAGATTATCCCGACGATTAGCCACTATCGTATAGTTAGTGTATGCTTTATGTTTCAAGTCATACCGCCACTTTCTATACCGGGGCAATTTAAACATATCATGCATGTAATACAAAATATCGATGATGAAAGTAGTCAGGAAACAAAAGTAGATGACGCAAAATTAGTCTCATAGAAAAAACCTTTAACTTCATAAAGTACTTTATTTTTTTATCAGGCTCTATATCATCCCACTTTTCCACATCCAAGGGCATCAATTGCTTTATCAAATAGCTTGCCTCGCTAATAAACTGAATGCTAAAAAACTTATTTTCAGCAAAGGAGAGTGTGATATTATGTAAACTTCAAAGCACATGATTCTGCATATTCCCCCCTCTCCCACTTTTGTCAAGTAGCATCAACATCTATGTTACTCACACTAAGCTTCTCTCTACGATTACAAGTAACAATTTAAGTTATTTACGAAGAAATCCTACAAATTTCATTCTTTCTTTGGTACAGAGGCCCCAGCAAGCAGTAAATAACCAATCCAATCATAAGGGACCTGCATTTATACATCACTTCTATAGAGTCAACAAGGTTACCAAATACCTAGATGACCATCTATCAAAATAACAAAAGTATTTTCATCCTGTCATTAGATTACAGAGTTTCATAGATCATTTAGAGTGGGTGCTACCATGCCTGGAAGTTTAGGTGCATAAATAGGGTCATTCAAGCCACAACAGAGCACTCAACCAAAATAAAATCAAACGTAAGTTGTAAAATCAAGAACAATTAGATTGATGCCTACATGAAGATGTCCACTATGCACTGATAGATGTAAAACTAGTAAGATTAAACATATAATATTGAATTAAGTTATAGAGTATAACTTACTAAAAAATTAAGATACATAGTACATAAGTAAAATACCTATACGATGAAGCAGTTTTTCTTAGGGGTATCTGCATAACATAAATGCACAATGAGGTCCATAAACTTTAATGTAGAAAAGTCAGAGACCATGTAGGAAACTTTATGAACTAAACAACAATGTAATCATTCATTGTGTACGTCTCATTCCCTGTACATGTTACCAAAGCTATGACCATTATTAGAAGAAGTTCAAGCTGATTTTCACAAGAGAAGTCAGGTCAAGAAAGGGGTTTGTCTGGTACCGCTTCTTAGCTCTAGTATTTGGCTCGATGTGCTGTGAAAATCATGTACATACATAGAGACCTAGCTTAAAGTCCTAGTCTATTTGCATTTAGTCAGAGAACTGACAACTGTAAATTGTAAAGCAAAATAGGACAGTTTATTCGAAAATTGATTTTAGTTTTTGAAAATCAAACCTCACATTGGAAACGAAGGGGCCTATGTGTGATTTTGAAAAAAAGGCCACAGCACTGATTATGATAACTAATTATTGAAAAGCAGACCAATGCAGCCAAGAGGAACATCAATATTTGTTGAGAGGATACTTGAATGTCCATGTAAAAAGTACTAGGTAAGGACAACTAAAGAATTTAAATTTGTAGTCCTGAATACGAGACCAGACAACTCATAATGTTAAGATTAAATATCATATACTCTGTGGCCATCTACTCACTCCTTTCCCCTCACATCTAGATAAGATAAAGCCAAAGCAAAAATAGAACTTCGTTTTTATGGAGGGTTTGGGGCTATTTGGATTTGACAATTATACCTATGTAAATATCCTAATATAACTTCAACTCTCAAATTCAAACAACTTAAACAGCGTCAAATTAGTATCTTTTAACAAGTGAATGATCTCTCTCTTCCCCCCTCTTTACGTAATATGTGAAATAGGATGGTGTAGATGATTGCGGGGAGAAACTTTAGAAGCCGAAACTCCGTAACTATTTTTGAATGCATAGTTAAATGATAATAGTTTTATAGGAACATATACTACAGAGTATAAGCTCATTCCAATTTTTTACCGAGCAAAAATTTTGCCTTATTAGGATGTCTTTGCTTCTGCAATTCAAAGAGTTTAATTAGAAAAGGACCTCCCATGCCATCTCTATATGATTAGGAAATGAAATTTTGAAACTTAGGCAAGGAGAAGTACATTTCTTACTTATTGTTACTTTATAACTCTATTTATGTTTCAATTGGTACAAAATATAGATCTAAATCTCCAATATTGACTTCATTATCCTCTATTCAAGTAGACTGATTTTGTGATATTTTCACCACTTGCAGAAGATGGTCTTAATCACTGTAAATTGAAAATAATAAAGGACCTTTGTTTATAATAAATCAATTACTAACGGCAATATCAAGTCAACCACTTTGCTCTAAATAATTTTATCCTAAGAAACCAATACCGCCAAGATGACAGACATCAATTCCATCCCATTAATGAAGCATATAATTCTAATCAATAAGATTCTTGAATTACATAGAACAATTCAAACCCAATATATTATATTCAACTAGCATTATGAACTTCACATCATCGCCATATAAGTGAAAAGAGAGGAAAAGGATGAATGTTTACCTTCAATTCAAGATCAACAACATAGAATAAGAACAAGACTGGCTATAGCAACCAGCAATTGATGGCAAATATGTTGTTAGAACCCTGACCCAATGAAATTGCTAATGCATCAATAATAGAATTGGTTCTCTCGCTACAACAACAATCCCAAAACAACAATATGCAATAAATCAACTTTGATTCTCCCACTACACAGTACACACTTCAAAAGGTTCCTAAATAGAATCAAAACTTCACCAAATTTCATCATATTAATCAATAAATTCAGCTCCAAAATTAGGGAATAAGTACTCATCAAAATCCCAAAAACCAAACCAGAGATAGGGGGATTTAGAGTCTTGGATATGAATTTGGATTTTGATCTCAAAACCTTTGTTCTCATTCCTGGTTCAGCTATGATGCTAGCCATCATTACAATGGGTTCTATTAGATACAAAGATCTGTGCAAATCTAATTGACCTCAAGTCATCAACCTAATTAAGCTTTGCATACTAACCTTTAAAAGGTTTACCATGCGAGCTACTTGAGCCAATAAGTAACACCAATATCAAAGAATATGACCGAGCATAATTATAGGAACCAACGATAGATGGCAAACACAATTAAACACCATGATTTACTTGCATAATCTCGCCCCACCCCCCATCCCCAACTAAAAACAATCAAGTGCCCCTATTTAATAGGACATCAGCGCAGTATCTTTCAACAGGGCATTAAACTTCATAATCACAAAATATCAGGTGTGATCTATGACTGTTAGTAATAGTCTCGTTGAGTAAGAATTACATAACAGTAGTCCTTGATTTTTTTGACTTTTCCCTAAATGTTACAGTATTCTATAGGCATTAAACTTCACTGCATTGCATATTGATCAATCTTTCTCAGCTACTGAATGTTCAGCCTGAAATAATTACATTTTTATACTCTTTATTACCTAATATTTGCTCGAAATAAAATATTAATTTAGGATTTTAATATTAGTTTTGTTTATTTTGTAGGAATTTGACACATTTGAAGAATAAATAAATTACTTGAAGAAAAAGAGAGAAAATTGAATTAAAATTGGATTGGGTCATAACAAGCAATTGATTGGGGAAAGAAGAAGAAGAATCGGCTCAGTGAGCGGCCCAAACGCTGCCCCCCTTTCTTTCCTGTGGGTTCAGCCCAACAGCTGCAGCCCACATGCTCCCTCTTCTTTCTCTCTTGGCCCAGTCCAGCCTTTTCTTTTTTTTTCCATGATGGGCCGGCCTGCTCTCTTTCTCTTCTGCCTGGCCCATACGCATTCCCAGATCAAGCCCGGCTTGCTTTTCTTCTTTCTCACTTAATCGACCACGTGCTTGGCACATGACTCCCATCCCTCATCTCCCCCTTTAATCTTCTCTCTCCTCAGTGGTTCTTCTTCCCCTGACTTCGACCCCCAAAACCCGAAACAGAGGAGCAACCATTCGCCTTCCTCACCATGGCTACCGTTTCATATTGCCGTCCACTATGCTCCCTCTCTCTCCTCGCCAATTATTATTTCATCATCAATATCATCAATCCAATAGTTTTAGAGGAGTAATGGAAGCAATTGAAGGGGCAATAGTTGGCGTTCTTGAGGGGTTTTAATGGAGGGTCGAAGGGCTGAGCATGGAGACTAGGACAGTTAGCTTAGTTCATTTTGCAATGTTTTTACTTACAATTATCAATTCATCTATAGCCATTGAACGTTTACGTAATTGACTTAGTTTTGTTTGAATCGAAAGAGTAATCTAATTTTGGAGATGAAATTGTGAGTTGGTTGGTTCAAATTTGCATTTTTGCAACAAAAGATCGTGAGTGTCGTTTGCTCTGTTGCTGGGTTCGATTGCTCTGCTAGGCTCATTCGTTCATTGTATTTTGGTTCCATGTTGTTGCTGGGTTCCTTCGTTTTCTTTCCTCTGCTTTATTTATTCAAGACCTATGAAATAATTGCGGCTAAGTGTTGGTAGGGTAAACATGTTTGCAGTTTGGTGCCTCTTACTTTAGCTAGATTTATACGTCACCCAATGGACCATAGTTTCATGGATTTATCCTGTTCATTAAGACTATCAATTTGTGAAATAATTTTATCTTGGAGTTGGGTAATTTAGCATTTACTTTCAATTTCAATGAAAATTTTGATAACCTAATTTCACAACCATCCCTGAGGACGATACCTGTAATTGTTACGGCGATAAACCGTGCGCTTGCGGAAATTCACAACAAGTTTTTGGTGCCGTTGATGGGGATGGCGTTGTGAAATTAGGTCATTTGCGTCGATTTCATTTTTGTTTCGTACCTTTCAATTTTATGTTCATTAGTTTTGTTTTAGTTGTTTTAGTTTAGCTGGGCTTTCTTCTGTTTTTAATTTTCAATTCAAGTTTATATTCTGCTTTTTATTTAGTCCATTTAATTTAATTTTTGTTATTATTTTATGCTGAAAATAAGAGGACCAACAATTTTGATACTTGTGCAGGAAGCAAAAACAGAAGGAAAAATTAAAAAAAAATAGAATGTCTTTATTTTGTGTTTGGGCTTAGTTTCTATTTTCTATGTTAGATTACTATTTGATGTTTTAGTCATTCTTTTATAGCATAGTTTTATTTTTGTTAGTTTATTTTGTTTTGTTTACTTAATTAGTTTATTCTTTTGTTTTTGTTTTAGTCATTGGTTTGTAAATAGTTCCTAGAGGCATTTTCTTTCTTAAAAAAAGTTTAAAAAATTTAAAAAACTCGAAAATCCAAAAAAATTGAAATATTCTTAAAATTAAAAAAAACACTAGAATCCAGAATGCCAGCTTTTAATGTCCCACAATTTAAGCATGACCCCTTCTGGAGCTATTTACCGCGACTTAATGATTATCGTGCTAAATTGAATCAAAATTTTAAAAAATGGGAAATTTGTGAGGTCATTGCTGCGGGTCTAGATTCTAAATCTTGGGGTTATATTGAGTCTATTTATCCTGGAGGTGTACTGGGATTGTTATCCAAAACTCAAGATGAGGTATGGGATTTCTTTAAAAAACTAGCTTGGGATACCTATGCGTTTGAACAAGCTAAAGAAAAATTTGGATACCCAACTCATGGTGAGTCTGTTTTTCATGCTAATCCTTACCTTCTTTATCACTTTATAGATCCACATGACTCCTCTTATTCTTGTGTGTCCCCTCTTTTGTGTGAATATTGTGACTCTTATGATCATGATACTTGTAACTGTCCACATCGTGCTTATATTGATGCTACCTGTGCAAGTGTGGAAAAGAAGATAAATGAATTGACTGATAAGATGATAGAGAACCTGAAAGTGAGAATTGCTAAGTATTCTCAATATTTTAATCAAATTAGGGGGAATTGTAATGAGATTGACTCTAGTTTAAGATCTCCTAAACTTGAAGTTAGTCTTTATGATGATTCTAAATCCTCTTATTCTGCTAGGCCTAACTTGAATGAAGAGATGCCTGTACCTAGTCTAGATTAAGAGAATGACTTCCCTTTGTCTCTATCCCCTGCCCTTGCACCTGAATTTAGCTCACCGACAAACGTCAGTGAGGATGTCCTAATTTCTGTCGACCCACCCGCCACTTGAAATGATTCTTTTGAGTTTGAGGAGGGTGATAAATGTGGGAACCCTAGTGAGTTAGATTTGAGCGTCACAACCGACTTTGAGCACCATAAGTTAGATGAGTCAGACGATACTATTTCACAGGAGTCATGTGAGGAGGAAGCCACACCTATTAAATTGGAATTTAATGATGATATTCTTTCTATAGAATATGAATCTTTTTCATGTGGATTTGATGCCAATGTGGGTTTGGATGTGAATCTGTGTGCTGAATACGAATCTTTTTCTTTTGACCCCATCCACCATGACTTTCTCTTTGGAAACTGCAAGTCTGAATTTGTTGAGTATGAGGCCATTGTCGCTGAACATTTTGATTTAGACCAGACTCCTATGCACATTGAATTTAAAGAACTTGTGGATTTAGGACTCACTAATTTGCCAGGACCATTCATTCATGATGATGTACTTTCTAGGCCAATGACCCACCTGCTGGCTACTGTTAAGCACATCTATCCATTTTCTAATTGGGCCTAATAGTTTGACAAATTGAAGAGGGCCCTCACTTGTGTTGTACTATTGTGGTGGATGTACTCTATTTGGTACCAACTCTCCCATGTTCATTATCTTAATTTTATCGAGAGTTGGTCTTCTGTGTTTGACAAGCTACTTCGTGCTTTATTGGGATTTGATTTAAGTAGCGATGTTGCTTTCGATATGGAGTGGCTAATGCTCTATATGCCTCTATTTGAGTGTATTTCTGGAGGTTATAACTTAGGTGTACTTTTGCACCTGACGTGGTATAATCGTTCCTCGTTATCTCTTCTTTTTATTTTGTTTTCGTTTGTATATTTTGTGCTTTGTTTTATTTATTTATTTTTTTAGAGTCCTGTCATTTTTCTTTCTTTTTAAGTCTTAGTCTTCTTTTTGTATATTTGTTTTTCTTTTTCGTTTTTTTTTTCCTCTTTTGTCTGTTTCTTTTCACTCCCATAGAGAACATTGTGTGATTTAGGTGTAGGGGTGGGGAAACTTTGAAAAACTTTTTTAAAAAAATTGGAACACTTTGAAAATCCAAAAAAGATTTTTGTTTTGTTTTTGGGGAAGTTTTATCTTATTTCGATCAGCTTAAATCTCATGTACTTTGATTTTTAGCTTGCATATGAACTGATGTGCTTAATAGGTCTTTATCCTCGGTGTGTCATTCTTAGCCCTAATTCTAATCCCAATTGTTCATCATCACTGTGTAATCCAATCTCTATTTATTTCATCCTCATTGTCTTAAGGTCTTAGTTTTCCATGATCGACTCTCCCACTTGTTTTTGACACAATGGCCTTGGTTTTCATTAAAAAAGGGGGAAAAGAGAGAAAAACATGAGAATGAGAAAAATTAAAAAAAAGAACTGAAAAAAAAAGAAAGAAAGAAAGAGAAATGAAATGAAATTTGGAATGGCAAGTATCCCTTTGAGGCACACACTACTGGGCGTTACCCTTCGAGGCACGAGCTACTGGATGTTACCCTTTGAGGCAATATTACCACTGGAAAAGCTTACTTCCTAAGTCAATAAATCGATAATGTAGTTTGTGTCAGTCAAGTGGGATTGAGTTTAATTTTGGTAAACTTGAACCCTAGGATGATGCACACAAGCACTGGGATGGATTCCAAGTCTTGATGACTAGTGAAGTGAAATGTTAGTGTTTGATGACATTCATAGGGTAGAGAGCCTTGATGAGTGCATTTTGTTTATATGTATGCTCATATCTTTACTACATGGGTGATTTAGTTAATTAAAATGTGTATATATCTTTCCCCAGTTTTGTACATATTGATTTTTGGAAAAAAAAAAACAAAACCAAAAAAAATTTTCGAGTTTCTGTTTATGTTTTCTTTTATAGATTTTGTGGGCATGTCTTTTGCAAAGCCTCACGAGACCTTCCTTGTCCATTAGGGGTAACCTAGGGATTTAAAGGACTTGTTGCACAACCTAAGTACAGCCGTGATTCCTACAAAAGTGAGTTAGGATTTTATTTTCTTTTTCTAGGATTTTTAATTTTGTTTTACTCGAGGACGAGCAAAACTTAGGTGTGAAGGTATTTGTTCAACCTGAAATTATTACATTTTTATACCCTTTCTTACCTAATATTTGCTCGAAATAAATTATTAATTTAGGATTTTAATATTAGTTTTGTTTATTTTGTAGGAATTTGACACATTGGAAGAATAAATAAATTGCTTGAGAAAATTGAATCAAAATTGGATTAGGTCATAACAAGCAATTGATTGAGAAAAGAATAAGAAGAATCGGCCCAGCGAGCGGCCCAAACGCAGCCCCCCTTTTTTTCCTGTGGGCTCAACCTAGCCGAAACCCAGCCGCAGCCCACAGCTCCATCTTCTTTCTCTCTTGGACCAGACCAGCCTTTTCTTTTTTTTTTCATGATGGGCCAGCCTGCGCTCTTTCTCTTCTGCCTGGCCCATATGCATTCCCAGATCAAGCCCAGCTTGCTTTTCTTCTTTCTCACTTAATCGACCACGTGCTTGGCACATGACTCCCATCCCTCATCTACCCCTTTAATCCTCTCCCTCCTCAGTGGTTCTTCTTCCCCTGACTTCGACCCCCAAAACCCGAAACAGAGCAGCAACCATTTGCCTTCCTCACCATGGCTACCGTTTCATATTGCCATCCGTTACGCTCTCTTTCTCTCCTCGTCAATTATTGTTTCATCATCAATATCATCAATCCATCAGTTTTAGAGGAGTAATGGAAGTAGTTGAAGGCGCAAAAGTTGGCGTTCTTTAGGGGTTTTAATGGAGGGTCGAAGGGCAGAGGATGGAGACTAGGAGAGTTAGCTTAGTTTATTTTGCAATGCTTTTTTTACAATTCTGGATTCATCTATAGCCATTGAACGTTTAAGTAATTGACTCAGTTTTGTTTGAATCGAAAGAATAATCTAATTTTGGAGATGGAATTGTGAGTTGGTTGGTTCAAATTTGTGTTTTTGCAACAAAAGATCGTGAGTGTCGTTTGCTCTGCTGCTAGGTTCGATTGCTCTCTTGGGCTCATTTGTTCATTGTATTTTGGTTCCTTGTCTTTGCTGGGTTCCTTCGTTATCTTTCCTCTGCTTCATTTATTCAAGATCTACGAAATAATTGTGGCTAAGTGTTAGTAGGGTAAAAATGTTTGCAGTTTGGTGCCTCTTACTTTAACTAGATTTATATGTCACCCAATGGACCATAGTTTCATGGATTTATCCTGTTCATTTAGACTATCAATTTATGAAATAATTTTATCTTAGAGTCAGTTAATTTAGCATTTACTTTCAATTTCAATGAAAATTTTGACAACCTAATTTCACAACCATCCTTGAGGACGATACCCGTAATTGTTACGGTGATCAACCGTGCGCTTGCGGAAATTCACAACATTGAATGCTCTAGCAAACAGGACAGAAAGACTTTCCTATCAGGATGCTATTGAGTCCAACTAGGGTCGAATGGGATGGGAGTTAGGGACAAATTTATGCAACCTTGCCACAAAATAAAATTATACAGGGACTGTCGCAAATAGAAACCATACTTGATCACCTTTTCCTTCTGTTCACTAAAATACCAATTCTGGATTTAATGCCTTGTAGTTCTTGATCTCCAACTCTTCCCCAAACTCCCCTAATCAACAGTGGGCCTTTGAGCCCATCTAATGACACATTCATATTTAAATCGTTTGCCTCAGAGGAATCAAAATTCTCTGTCTCTCTCATTTTTCCAATGCCAGAGTTGTTCAAGGTCTCAATATGCATTAATATAAGCGAATTTGCATAAATTAGGTATAGGGTTATCAATATGCAAGTTAACGGCAACTCCAATTGCATTAATAAGTGTACGGTTTATTGTTGTGACACTCGAGAGTGTTGTCCTTAAGGATCAGAATGTAATTAGGTCTCTAATCAACTACTAAGTAATGTAAACTAGTCACACGCTCCTAAATCAAGTAACAATAACCATGAAACCAAACTAGCCTAACAAAAGTCAACTTACTGCCACTATTCAATCCTCCAGGATTCTAAAATTAAGCAATAAGAAACAGAAACATTCAGGAATTGAAAACCCGAGCATGAGTTGAATTGATAAAGTCAAATTACAATCACACTAAATGCAGATCCAACTAGCAACCACGAACCAAAACAAAAGAATCCCATAAACAAGGCAGATCAACACAGTAAGATGGAAACTGAATCATAATGGAAGAGCAAATGAATAACACAATATCTGAAGAAAAATCTTACAAATCAAACTAAAAAGAAACCAAAATCTCACTCGAATTGAAGTAGGTTAAAACTGAATTACATGAATTTTAGTGAATGAAAATTGAATCTAAAACTTTTGAACACAAAGAAATTGAAAGATTATACTCTAGTATCCTCTCTACATCTACTTCTCTCAAATTATATCTGATAAAGAACCCCTTTCGGACCCATTATTGCTTCACTTAATTCCTGAAATAAAATCTTAAAATCGCCAAATCGATCATCATGATAATGATGGTGGAAGGTAACAGATGGGGTTAATGATGATGATGAAAGAGGAGACATAAATTAAAGGAACCCATCTGTTATGGCTAAATGGAGAAGATGAAGCACACAGCAACGTAGCAACAGTGGGGCTCTTGGGATTTCTGGTTAGCGAAGAAATAGAAAAAGAAATGAAGGAGGAGGGGGAGAAGGTGTCACCTGAAGGGCACATGAGATGATTTAATGAGGCTATCTGGGAAACATTTTGGCCAAGCCTGTAGAGGGGAAGAAGAGAGACTGGGAAAGCGAGGGCCTGGCTAGTATAAATGAAGACAATAGGCCACGTCTTGAAGCATGCCAAAAGTGAGAGGGAGGAGACCTCAGGCATGTGCAGCGTGCGTGAGCATTTAAGTGAGGGAGGGGGCTCCAAATTTAGGTTGAGAAGAGAGGTATAATAGGCTCGCTCGGTGAAGAGGGAAGGCAGAGAGAGCTGAAAATGATGGGGCTAGGCCCACAAAGAGGATGGGGAGGAAGAGGTTGTCTAGGCGAGAGGGGAAGATCGGCATGCATTAACTGGGCCTTGGGTGAGGAAGAAGATTCCCCTGAAAACAGAAGGGAAGGAAGGGGGAACGTTGGGCTGCTGGGCCGAGAAATGGGCCTTTTCTTCTTCCCTTGGTTCCTCTATGTCCAACTCCTTTCTTCCAACTCTTTTGGCACATAACTTATTCAATTTGTTTAAATTGTCATATTCCTACATATTAAAAAAACATAATTAAATTTTAATTTAATAATTTATTTTGAGCAAATATTAGATAATAAAAAGGTATAAAATTGCAAAATTTTACGTTGAATAATACCCCCACACATAAAGTTTGCTTGTCCTCAAGTAAAACGAAACAAAAAATGCTAGAGAAAAAAATAAAATTTCAACTCACTTTCGTAGAAATCACAATTGTACTTAGCATGTGTAACAAGCTCTTTAAACCACCAGGTTATCCTTAGTGGACAACTAAGGTCTCGTGAGAATTTGCAGAAGATATACCCATAAAATCTATAAAAAGAAAACAAAAAATTGAAAAACAAAAGTATGGTTTGCTTTTTAAAAGTTCATATATAGAACACAAAGGGGAAAATATATACATTTCAATCAACCATATCACTTTAATAACTTAAGTATTAGATCACATACAAGCACAATATACATATCAAGAAATTATTTAGTCTACACTAATGACATCTATACACAATTTCTTACGCCACGTAGAAAATATGCACAAGCCCGACTAGTAAAATCTCACTTTAGGGATATACTCCCTCTCATATGTTTAAAATATAACAAGATTCATGATAACCCCAAATTTTGACTAGGCTTATATCCCTTTTTGGTTCATTTTCCTGAACACTCCTTTAATTAGAGAGAATTGACCATATAATGCCTCTTCTAACATTGTTGCCTTATTGTAATCCCTTTTTGACTTTTTGAAGGTAATTTGAAGATATTCAAGGAAGAGGGGCAGCTAAAATCCGAAAAAAGGCAAGGCGAGAGCAAGGATGATCACTCAAAGGCTTGCGAGGAGCAAGTGAACAGGACAAAGATGAAGTTTCTAAGGCATAAGGACAGACCATGACTGTCCCACAGTTGATGGCCAAACTATCGCTCACTTGCAGGCCTCCAGGAGATGGCGACGGCCATCGCCCTTTCCAGGAGGTGGCGACAGCTGCCGCCATGGCCCTGGACACCACTGCTAGGCGATGACCAGGGTGTCTCTAGGGCGATCCCTATGGCAATTTCCCAGTTTAGTTACCCTATAAATACCCCATTTGTCCTAATTATGTGGGAGGCTTAATTTTCCTCTTGTAAGCGCACTTTAAACACTGTCTAGGCTCAATTTTGGGGTTAAGATTGATTAGGGTTCTTGGGCTTTTGTTGATTGAAGATCCTGAAGACTTCCATTCTCCATTAATATAAGGCTTAATTTTAGGGTTAAGAGGGTGATTGAGAGACGGTTGCGGAAGGATGTTTCGATTTCAGAGAACCAATTTGGTTTTATACCAGGCAGGTCGACTACAAAGGCGATTTACCTCCTTAGAAGACTCATGGGTCTGTACAGAGATAGAAAGGTAGATCTCCATATGGTATTCATTGACCTGGAAAAAGTATATGATATAGTTCCGCGTGAAGTGGTTTGGAGATGCTTGGAAAAGAAAGGAGTGTCACCCTTGTATATTCGAGTTATTAAGGATACGTATGAGGGAGGTAGAACAAGTGTTAAGATGCCAGGAGGGGTCACCAATGACTTCTTCGTTGGTATAGGCCTGCATCAGGGTTCCGCCTTAAGCCCCTTTTCTTTTCACTATTGTTATGGATGTGCTGACAAGAGGGATTCAAGATGAGTTACCATGGTGTATGCTATTTACAGATGACATTCTTCTTATTGACGAGACCAGACAGGGAGTTAATGACAAGTTGGAGCGTTGGAGGCATACATTGGAATCTAGAGGTTTTAGAGTAAGCAGATCGAAAACGGTATACTTTCATTCCGGTTTCAGTGGAAAGGTAGATGCGGGGGGACAAGTCACCCTGGATGGGAGGTCGATAATTATGGTCGCTAAATTTAAGTATCTAGGCTCGATCATTTAGCAGAATGGGGATATTGAAGAAGATATTAACCAGCGAATAAAAGTGGGCTGGCAAAAATGGAAGTATATCTCAGGTGTGCTGTGTGATAAGAGGGTGCCCTATGATTGAAAGGCAAAGTCTATCGTATGGTAGCTAGACCGGCTATTCTTTATGGATCGGAATGATGGCCTCTAAAGAAAACGCAGGTTTAAAGGTTGTTGGTAGTAGAGATGAGGATGATTAGGTGGATGTGTGGGTATTCGAGGATAGATAGAATTAGGAATGGAGTTATCCGGGACTTAATTAAAGTAGCTCCCATAGAAGATAAGATGAGAGAAACAAGGCTCCGATGGTCTGGCCATGTGAAAAGGAGCAGTGCGGACGCTCCAGTGAGGAGATGTGAGATGATCAACATCCCCGAAGGCAAAAGAGGGAGGGGACGACCAAAGAAGAGCTTGGACGAGGTGATTAGAGAGGACTTGAGAGTTGTCAGTTTAACGGAGGACCTGGCTCAGGATAGGAAGCTGTGGTAGGATAGGATTAGGATCTTAGATCGCAGAGAGTCCGCCCCGTAGTTGTCTTTTGGTGCAGTGGTATAGTGTTGGTAGTGGTTTTTTTCGTATGTCATGTTTGTATGTAGGTAGTACTTTCTTCTGGGAGAAATCATCATTTTCCTACCCCGGGCTGCTAAGGTATATCATCTTCCTCTAATAGTTCGTTCTTATGCTACATAGCTCCAGCAACTAGTCCTTTTATATATCTTGGTCATTCCTTGATGTGTGCCCTTTATTTTCCCATTAAATGTTTTCACAAAATCTTTTCTCTTTAAAATATTTTCACAAAATCCTTTTTTTGTGGGGCTCTTGGATCAACCTCTCTACGGGTAGGAATGCCGGTAGAGGTAAGGTTGCCTACAGCTGGATCTCCCCAGGCCCCGCGAAAGCAGGACCCACACTAGAAGCTGTTGGTGGTGTTGTTGTGTCTCTCTTCTTCTTTAGTAGGTTTTCTTTAGTTTATTTAGGCATGCTTGTTGTCATTGTTGGATTGTTGAGATGATGATTAGTGAGTAGTTTCCTCAACTTGGATTGGGGATTAGGAGCTAGGATGGCATAATAAACATGGTGTGAGCTCATCTTGGCTTAATTTCCAAGTTATTTAGGGGTCTCATTCTCTACTCACCAAGTGTTCGATGAAATGCCAAATGCCCAAAAGGACATTTCGTCTAACACTTGAGGTGAATAATCACACCAAGAGATGGGTAGAATAAGTTTTGGGTATGAAAATAACTTAAGACCTTGTTAGGTGCAAGTTGGCCATAATCAACCTTAACCTTCAAGTCCCTATGAAAATAAGTGGGCTTGGTAATTAAGATTACCCTTACTCTTTGAAAGGAGGTTTGGGGGATTTGAAGCAAGCCAATCACCCCCTTTATGGATCATTTGTCGATTAAGTTAAGTTCAGGAATTCATGCCTAGTATGAATAAGTAGCCACTAGAGACTAATCCATCGACTCAAGTTCTTTCCCACATTGAATTTTAGACTACTATTTTGCCAAACCTTTGTTTTTTTCACTCTCAAACTTACTCTTCACCTCTCCAGATTCAACCTAATCACTAAGTTAGGTACCCTAAAGTTTTGTTCTCAGTGTACGACATGCCAAGTACGCGGTGGTAAACCGTTCACTTGCGATATAAATTTAAAGCTTATTTCTAAACGAATAATTCAATCAACTCATCTTCCAATCATACAACCTACCATAGGCATGCTAAAATTCTCAATTCTCCATCACTGAGATGCAAAATGCAACAAGAACCTTTCAAGGGTTGTAATGGGACAAAAAGTAAAAAGGCTAGGAGAGCGGGAAACGATTTAGGAAAGGAGGAGCTAAAAGTTAAGTATCTAATGAGCAACCAAATTCTTACACTAACTACACCACACACTTTATAACAAAATATCGCATACCTACAAAAGCAACCATTGAAATAAATATACACAACGATAATGAATTCACACCAAACACTCTTATTCGCAACATTTTTTTCGATTTTTTTGAGATTTTTAAAAAATTTTCAATTTTTTCTTTTGGAACCTTTTCTTTCATATTTTTATGACTTTTTACATTTTTTTCCTTCCTTTTTCTTGCTTTTGAGAGAACAATGAATGAATGACATATAACAAAATTATACAACTCAATTTCCAAAAGATCAAAACAATGTACACCCAAAAACTACCCATCATCAAATAATGAATCGTTGCTCCACTGGTCTCGGCTTGAGAATATGAAATGTGCTTATGCCAACGGCTAAAATGAGGGGTACACAACATATGAAAATGGTCAATGTTCAAAGGGTTAGCAAAAAGAATAAAATAGTCAAATCAAGGTGGCAAATTCGGCTATGTGGCTCACAAAACAAAGGAATGCCTCTATTAGGTTACTGTAATGCAAAAGGTAGATTTCATTCCAAAGAGAACAAAAGCAAGTTCTAGAGATGTGACCATTGAAGAGACACACATGAAAGAAAAATATGAGACTAAAAATGATGAATTATTCTTCAGAGCTCAAAATCTCACGAGTTAATCTACCAAAGTTAAGACGACTTATTTTAGAAAATGTCAGGGTTTAGCACTGTATACAAATATCATACTTTGAACAAAGTCCTATCCTGGACACCACATCTATATACAACCTACTAACTATGATACAATAGGACATGATCAATTAGAATTACATACATTTCCCCAAAAAAAAAAACTTTTTGAATTTTAATTTTTTTTTCCTTTTTCCCAATTTCTTTTTCTTCTTCTTTCAAGTTTTTTCAATTTTTCAAACATAGTTTCCCCACTCCCATGCCTAAAGCTCACGATCTCCTCATTTGGAGTGGAAGAAAACATAAAAACTAAAGATAAAAATGTATTTCCAAAAAGAAAAGTAAAGTCAAAAGTGAAGAAAAATGACAAGACTCTAAAACTGAAAAAGAAAACAACAAAAAATAAAATAAAGCAATAAATACATACAAAAGAAAACAAAATAAAAGAAAACAAAAAGAGAAGCGATTATACAAGGTCGGGTGTAGAATTACATCTAAGCCATGTCTTCCTTAAAATAAAACCAAGCTGAAAATTGCTACTCAAATCAGAGCCTATAAGAGCATGAAGTAGCTTATCAAACTGATAAGAACAACTCCCAAAAAAATTATGAAAATGGAAATTACAGAGTTGATGCCAAATGGAGTACATCTAAAACATCAATGCAGCACAAGTAAGGGTCTACTTCAACCTGTCAAATTATTGGGCCCAAATTGTAAACAAAGAGATATACTCAAACTTAGCCAACAAGTGGGTCATCGGCCCAAAAAATTTATCATCATTAATGAACTGTCTAGGAAAAGCAGTGGGTCCCAAGCCCACAACTCCCTTTCTTTCAATACCCTCAAACGTCTAATCTAAATAAGCTATCATATGCACAAAAGTCTCAAACTCAGTAAAGGTAGCCTTAGCGAGCTCAAAGAGATGTTTAGTAATTACGGTGTCTAAAGGAAATGATTCGTACTCAACATAAAAACCCACATCAAGGCTTTCATTTCATCTAACCCGCATGAAAAAAATTCATATTCCTCAAAAAGAATACCATCATCGAATTTTACATTAGTGGGCTCACCCACCGCCATGCAGGACTCTTGTAAACCAATATCTTCTGATTCATCAAAATCATGATGCTTAATTTCAGTGGTGAATGTTATCAGGCTTATGTCAAACTCACTAGTACTATAAAAATTTTTGCCCACCTCAAACTTGAAATTGTCATTAAAAGGGGTAGGTGGATCAGTAGAAATTAGGACATTCTCAATGACATCCCTAGGTGAGCTAAATTCAGGTGCAAAGTTAGGTGATAGAGTCGTAGGGAGGTCATTCTTTTTGCTCCAGGCTAAGAAAAGGCATAATATCATGCAAGTTGGGCCTAGATTGGATGGAAAGCTCAAAATCATCATAAAGACTAACTTTAGGTTTAGGAGATCGTAAACTAGACTCAGTCTCATGCGAATTACTACCCTCCCTATTATGATTAAACAATGACAATATTCAGCAATTCTTTCCTTTATAGTCCCTAACATTTTATCAGTTAACTCATTTATATTCTTCCCAATATTCATGCATGTAGCATCAACATAATCACGATAAGAAAAATTATGAGCATCATGATTAGAAGACTCATAATAATTACGTAAAATAGGAGGCACAGAGGAGTAAGATGAGTCATATGAGTTCGTTAGGTGATCCCAGTGATACGGATTAGCGTGAAAAACATGCTTACCATGACTAGGGTATCTTAACGTCTAGCTTATTCAAACTCATAAGTGTCCCAAGATGATTTTTCAAAGAAATTCCATACCTCATCTTGAGTTCTAAACAACAATCCTAGTAAACCGCTAAGAAACATATACTCAACATAACTTTCAAATTCAGCATTAAGATACACAACAATGGCCTCATCAATTTCCCTCTTTTCAAAATTGTGTCTTAATAGAGAACGATAATTATTGAGTCATGACAGATAACTCTATAAAGATTAATGCTTAAATTTTAGGTAATGGAAAACTAGCATTTTTGAGACCTTTTTTTTAGATTTTCCATTGTAGGGTTTTGTTTAAAGGAAAAAAATTAATGACTCTAAGACACTAATTAAAAACTAGTGACTAAAATAGAAACAAAATATTGAAATAATTAAGTTAACACAACAAAATAAACTAACCAAAAAAAATACATATTACTAAAAGAAATGAAAGTGCAAAACACTTGAACAAGAAGAATTGACATAATACAAAAAGCTGAAAATAAGCAAACACAAACACAAGCATCATTTTATTTTTTGGTTTTTTCTTTACACACAAAAAGGAAGAAACTAAATCAAAAACCTAAAACAAAATACAAGCTAAAAATAGAATACAATAGAAAATCAAACTCCAAATTAGGAACACTATACATAGAAAATTCAACACAATCATAGAGAACATGAATATATTTTTTTGAATTTGTTTCTGTCCCAGAACAGTGGAGAAAAATCAGAGCAGAAAATTAATTTTGAAAATTGCTGAAAATTCCAAAAATGCCTAAAAATCCACCAAAATTCATCTGGACTCCAAAAATCCCTAAGAATCTATTAATATCATAATAACAAAATTAGCACCAGATAAGCCTAGAAAAATCAAAATAGAGTTTAAAAATCCATGAAAAAAACCTGCACAGTTCATATTATCATTTATCTACCTGTCTCTGCACTATTCATAACACTAAAACTCTCAGTTTTGAATTTTTTTCTAAGAAAAAATTAGTCACAAAAAGGAAACTAAAATAGAACAAAATGGCAAATGAAATACAAACTCTAATCACTAATCAAAATCAAAAGAAATGAAACCAAAACAACTAAAACTAAACAAACACCCAAACAAAATTGAAATTAAAAATAAAAAAGTACGAAACAAAATGAAAACGACCCAATCAACTAAACGACGACTCAATTCAACACGCAACCTAATTTCCCAAATTTCATTCCGGGTAACGCCACCAAAAACTTGTGGTGAAATCTGCAGGCAAATGGTTTATCATTGTAAGACTTGAGGGTGTCATCCTTAGGAACAGGAATTTAATTAGGTGTAGGATCAACTAGTAAGTCATTCATACTAAA
This sequence comes from Carnegiea gigantea, assembly GCA_029747015.1. NCBI lineage: Eukaryota > Viridiplantae > Streptophyta > Magnoliopsida > Caryophyllales > Cactaceae > Carnegiea > Carnegiea gigantea. Next base: position 208,676 of record JAKOGI010000896.1, on the reverse strand, counting down.
CTAGATTAAACAAGGACAAATGAATGAACAATTTGAACCAACTCAACTAATCACATGCTCCTAAATCAAGTAACAATAACAACAAAACCAAACTAGCCTAGTTTTTACAAAATTAACCTCTTGCCACTATTCAATCCTCCAAAATTCTGAAATTAAGCAACAAGAAACAGAAACATTTAGGAATTGAAAATCTGGGCATGAGTCAAATTGACAAAGTCAAATTGCAACCTCACTAAGTGCAGACACAACTAGCAACCACAAACCAAAGAGAAAGAATCCTAGAAATGAGACAAATCAACAAAACAAGATGGAAACCGAATCAAAACATAGGAGCTAATGAATAACACAATATCTGAAGAAAAATCTAGCAATTCCAACTTAAAAGAAAGCAAAATCTCACTCGAATCAAACTAAATTAAAACTGAATTACATGAATCTTTAGGAATGAAAACTGAATCTGAAACTTTCGAAGCCAAAGAAATTGAAAGATTGAACCCTAATATCCTCTCTGCCTCTACTTCTCTCAAATTATATTCAAAAAAAAAACCCCTTTCCAACCCCTCATTGCTTCACTTAACTTGAAAGAAAATCTTAAAACCGCTAAATTAACAATGGTGATGATGGAGAGTAATGGATAGGGTTAATGATCACCATGAAAGAGAAAAAAGAAATTGAAGAAACCCATTAGTTATGACTGAACGAAGAAGACAAAGTGAGCAGTAGTGCAGCAAATATGGGCTCTCGTGATTTCTAGTTATCGAAGAAACAGAAGAAGAAATGAAGGGGGCGAAGGCGTCACATGATGGGCACATGAGATGTTCTAGATAAGGTGTCTGCAAAACATTTGGGCCAACCTAGGGAGGAGAAGAAGAGAGACTGAGAAAGCGAGGATCTGGCTAGGATAAATGAAGACGATGGGCCATGTCTTGGAGGAATAGGCCCAAAATGAGAGGGAGAAGAACTGAGGCATATGTAGCATGTGTGAGTGTTTAAGTGAATGAGGGGGCTCTAGATTTGGGGTATGAGGAGAGGTAGAACAAGCCCGCTCAGTGAAGAGCACAGCTGGAGAGAGCTAAGAATGATTGGGCCAAGCCCACGATGAATACGGGAGGAAGAGGCAGTCTAGGCGAGAGAGGAAGATGGCCACCCACGAAATGGTCCTTGGGTGAGGAAGAAGAGGCCCGCGAAAACAAAAGGGAAGGAAGGGGGAACTTTGGGCTGCCAGGCGAAGAATGGGCCTTTTCTTGTTCTCACAGTTCCACTTGGTCTAACTCTTTTCTTCCAACTCTTTTGGAACACAATTTGTTCAATTTTGTTCAATTTATCATATTCTTATAAAATAAACAAAAATATAATTAAATTCTAATTTAATGATTTATTACGAGCAAACATTATATAATAAAAGGGTACAAAATAGTATAATTTCAGGTTGAATAATAGCCACACCTAAAGTTTGCTTGTCCTTGAGTAACATGAAACTAATAATCCTAGACAAAAAAATTAATATAAAACCATTACTCAGTTTAATAGGAATCACGGCTGCACTTAGCATATGAAACGAACTCTTTAAATCGCTAGGTTACCCTTAGTGGACGAGTAAGGTCTCATAAGGGTTTACAGAAGATATACCCAAAAAATCTATAAGAAAAATAGAAAATCAAAAATCTCTTTTAGTTTTTAAAAGTTTATATATACACCATGTTAGGGAAAAATATATACATTCTAGTCAACCACATCACCCCAGTAACCCAAGAATTAGATCCCATATAAACACAATATACATATCAAGAAGTTCTTAGTCCCCACTAATGACATCTATACGCAATCTTTTGCCCCACTTAAAAGATACGTACAAGCTAGACTGGCAGAACCTCACTTTAGAGAAATGTGGAACACTCACACTCATGGGTTTAAAATGTAACAGCATTCACTCAATTCATCTTCCAATCATATAGCTTACCCTAGGCTTGCTTAAATTGTCTATTCTCCATCACTCAAATGCAAAATATAGCACAATAATCAAGGGGACTTTTCAAGGGTTGTAATGGGGCTAAGGGTAAAGGGGTTAGGAGAGGGGAAAATGATTTGGTAAATGATAACTAAAAGTCAAGTAGCTAATGAGCGACCAAACCTTACAGCAACTACACCACACACTATCCCAAAACTTATAACAAAATAAGGCACAGTCCACAAAAGCGACCCATTCGAAATGAGTATACACGACGCCAATGAATTCTAGCCAAACACTCTCATTCACAATATTTTTTCCAGTTTTTTGAGTTTTTAAAATTTTTTCCAAATTTTTTCATTTGATGCCTTTCCTTTCATGTGTTTTCCACTTTTTCTATTTTTCTCCTTCTTTTTTTTGGCTTTTGAAATAAGAATGAATCAATGGCAATAAGAAAATTACACAACTCAATTTTTAAATGATGACAACAATACATCCATACACCACCCCAAAAGATCTGAAATCAACCAGCAATTATATAAAACACTCAAAGCAACCAATCATCCAATAATGAAGTGTTGCTCCACTAGTCTTGGTTTGGAAATAGGAAATGCGTTTAGGCTAAGGGTTAAGATGAAGGGTGCACAACATATGAAAATGGTCTAGGTGTAAAGAATTAGCAAAAGGGGTAAAATAGTCAAATCAGGGTTGCAAATTTAGTTATGTGGCTCACCAAACAAAGGAGTGCCTCAATCATGCTACTATAAAGCACATGCTATATGTGATTTCAAGGATAATCAAAGTAAGTTTTAGAGATATAATCATGGAAGGGACACACATGAAAGAAAAACATGAGACAAAAAATGGTGAATTATCCTTCAAAGCTCGAAATCTCATGGGTTAATTTACCAAAGCCAAGGCAGCTAGCTTTAGAAAATGTCATGAGTTAGGACTGCATAGAAATATGGCACTTTAGACTAAGTTCTATCATCCACACTACATCTACATACAACCTAATAACTAAAATACAAGAGAGCATGATCAATTAGAATAGCCCATACAATCGTCAGAACAAAACACAAATCTTTGTGGATTTTAAATTTTTTTCCTTTTCTTTCAATTTCTTTTTTTATTTTTTCAAGTTTTTCCAATTTTTGAAACATAATTTCCCCATTCACACACCTAAAGCTCACAATGTCCACATCGGGAGTGAAAGGAAACATAAAAACTAAAAAAAAAAGAAAATATGCACATACAAAAAGAAAAGAAGGACTCAAAAGGGAAGAAAAATGACAAGACTCTAAAACTAAAAAGAAAACAACAAAAATAAAATTAATCAACAAACATATACAAAAGAAAACAAAATTTAAAGAGAATACAAAGAGGAATGGCTATAGTAGGTCAGGTGTAGAACTACACCTAAGGTGTGTCTTCCTTAAGTCAAGGAATTTGTAGAGCATCCGCCACTCCATAGCAAGCTAAAAATTGATACTCAAATCAGAGCCCATAAGAGCACGAAGTAACTTATTAAACCGACAAGAACAACTCCCAGCAAAGTCACGAAAATGGAAATTAAAAAGTTGATGCCAAAAACAGTACGTCCAAAACATCAATGCAACACAAGGACCCAGTTCAACTTGTCAAATTGTTGAGCACAAATTGTAAACAAAGAGATATACTCAAACTTAGCAACAAGTGAGTCATCGGCCTAGTTTTGTATTCATCATGAATGAACTATCTAGGCAAAACAGTGGATCCTAAGTCCACAAATACCTTTCTTTCAATATGCTCAGAAGTCTGGTCTAAGTCAGTAGTCATAGGTAAAAAAGTCTTAGACTCAGTAAAGGTAGACTTAGCGGGCTCAAAAAGATGTTCAGTAACTACGAGGTAAAAAGAAAATGATTCATATTAACACAGAAACCCAAATCAATACTTTCATTTTCTTCTAGCCCATATTAAAAAGATTCATATTCATAGAAAGATTATCATCATCGAATTTCATACTTGTAGGCTCAACTACCCCCTTATAGGACTCCTATAAGCAAATCTCTTTTGATTCATCAATATCATGATGTTCAACTTCAGTTATGAATCATGTGATGCTTAAGTGAAACCATCTACTACTCTCAAAGTCTTTACCCAACTCAAGCTCGAAAGAGACATTACAAGGGGAGGGTGGGTCAGCAGAAATTATGGCTTTCTCAATGCCATCCCTAGGTCAGCTAAATTTAGTTGCAAGGTAAGGTGATAGAGACACTGGGAGACCATTCTTTCACTCTAGGCTAGGAAAAGGCACAACATCATGCGTGTCAAGCCAAGATTGCATGGAAGGCTCATAATCATCCCAAAGACTAACTTTAGCCTTCGGATATCCTAAACTAGAGTTAGGCTCATGCAATTTATTATCCTCCCTACTACGATTAAAAGAATTAGAATATTCAGTAATGCTATCTTTTGCTGTCTCTAACATTTTATTAGTCAATTCATTTATCTTCCTTCTAAGACTCACACCTCTACCATCAACGTAATGAAGATAAGGATAATTATGAACATCATGATCAGAATACTCACAATAATCACACAAAACAGGAGGCAAATAAGAGTAATATGAGTTCCTCAAGTGATCCTGGTGATAAGAATTAGCATGAAAGCATACGAGCTATGAGTAGGGTATCCTAAGTTCCCTCTAGCTTGTTCAAACTCAAAAGCTTCCTAAGCTAATTTTTCAAACAAATCCCATATCTCATCTTAAGTTCCAGACAACAAACCTACAAAGCCTCCAAGGCACATAGACTCAACATAACCTCGAAATCAACATTCAAGCCTGCAACAATGACCTCATAATTTCCCACTTTTCAAAATTATGGCTTAATTGAGCGCGATAATCATTAAGTCGTGATAGATAATTCTGGAATGGTTCATGCCCAAATTGTGGGAAATGCAAAACTGGCATTGTTGGAACTCTTTTTTAGAAAATTTCAATTTTGTTTAAATTTTAGGGTTTTCTTTAAAAAAAAAATTGATGACTCTAAGACACTAATTAAAAACTAATTATTAAATCAAAAAACTAGACACTTAAATAATTAAATTAACACAATAAAATAAACTAACAAAAATAAAACTACATTACTAAAAGAAAAGAGAGACCAAAAGAATTAAACAACACAAAGTGATCTAACACAAAGCCTCGAAAACAAGCACAAACACAAAACATGAGCATCATTTTCTTTTTCTGATTTTTCTTTACACACAAAAACAAAAAATAAATCAAAAACTTCAAACAAAATAAAATCTAAAATTATAACAAAAAAGAAAATCCAAATCCAAATTCAAAACACTATATACAGAAAATTTAGAACAATCACAGAGAACACGATACGTTTTTCTCAATTTTTTCTGTCGTGAACAATGCAGAAAATGAAAATAGGAAATTATTTCTGAAAATTGTTGAAATTCCAGAAATGCCTAAAAATTCCATAAAAATTCACCTATACTCTAAAAATCCCTAAGAATCTAATAAAAATATCAGAACAACAAAAGCAGCATTAGCTAAGCCTAGAAAAATCAAAGCAGAATTCTAAAATCCAAAAAAAAACCTACACAGTTTATATTTCCTTCACTTCGCCTGTCTCTATAATGTTCACAAAACTAAAGCTATTAGTTTCAATTTTTTTTTCTAGCAGAAAATTAAATACAAAAAGCAAAATAAAATTGATCAAAACAAAAGCAAAATACAAACTCTAGTTAAACATTTTAAAAAAAAGAAAATATAAACTAAAACAAGTAAAACTAAACAAACACCCAACAAAGTTGAAACAAAAAATCAAAAAGTACTAAATGAAAAGAAAATGACTCAATCAACCAAACGATGATTCAATTCAACACACAACCTGATTTCACAAATTCCATCCTTGGGCATAGCACCAACAACATGTTGTAAAATCTGCAAGTGCACAGTTTATTGTAACACTTGAGGTGTCATCCTCAGGGATGATAATGTTTAGGTCTCTAATCAACCAATAAGTAACTCATACTAAAGTAGATTAAACAATGACAAACAAATAAATTGTTTTAACCAACTCAACTAATCACATGCTCCTAAATTAAGTACGAATGACAATGAAACCAAACTGGCTTAATTTTTACAAAATTAAACTGTCCCGATTCAATCCTCCAAAATTCTGAAATTAAGTGACAAGAAATAGAAACATTCAGGAATTGAAAATCTGGGCATGACTCGAATTGACAAAGTTGAAATGTAGCCATGCTAAGTGCAGACCTAATTAGCAGCCATGAACTAAAATTAAAGAATCCTAGGAATGGGTTAAGAAAATCTGCACACTTGTCATTTTGGTAATGGGAGCAAAAGTTTCAGTGAAGTCGAACCCTTCAACCTGGTGGTCGCCCCGAATAACCAAGCATGCCTTGTAGCGCTGAATGCTCCCATCGGCATTATACTTGACGCGATACACCCATTTGTAGCTTATGGGCTTTTTACCTACCGGGAGATCCTCAAGTGACCAAGTATCATTCTTTTCTAAAGCCTCAATCTCTTCAGCCATGGCTTGATGCCATTGGGGATCTTTGACAGCTTCATGAAAATAAGTGGGCTCAACAACCCTTGTTAGAGCAGCTAAAAATTGTTGATAGGAAGGTGAAAATTTAGTAGATGTGACATAAGGGGCTAAAGGATATCGCCTACTTGAGGATCCTTTTGAATGTGGGATAGCGGAGAAGGAGGAGTCTTTGAGAACGGGATCGCGTGTTGTAGCACAAGTAGTCATTGTATTTGGCAGGCTTCATAGTAGGCCGGCCCATTCGTCGCAGGCCCGTTTGAGGGCTGACAGGACTTGGCGTGGACTAGGTCGATGCTTTAGAACTGGCCTGTGGCGCTACAGGCCACCTGGGGCCTGGGCTTCCCTCAGATGAGACAATGGGCTGTTGAAGGGTTGTTTGTCTGGGCCGAGGACCTGCTGAACTGGGCTCGGCATCTTCATGAGGGGTGGGGCTGATGTCTGGGCCAGAGTTGGACGTAGGCTGAGCACAGAAATTGCCAGGCCCAATAGTCCCCCTTTCACCAGAAGTGGGCTGCGGCACTGGGCTATCGACAGGGGCAGGCCCGATTTGCTTATCAGAAGGATAGGAAGGCACCGTGGCGGTGTCATCAAAGGGAAGCAGATTAGTAGGATGAGGTGTGTAAGAGTGGGTTGATGTGGAACTCATAGCATAGGGAAAAATGTTTTCATGAAATATAACATCTCAAGACACAAAAAAATCTTGAGTTTCGAGATCAAATACTTTCCAGCCCTTTTGTCCAAAAGGATAACCCAAAAAAACACACTTTTTGTCCCCCTTAGTGTAAACTTGTCCTTGACTCTTTTATTTTGTGCAAAGCATAATGTCCCAAAAACTTTAATATGGGCATAGGAAGGTTTCTTGCTATAGAGAACCTCAAAGGGGGTTTTTCCCTGCAAAACCTTACTTGGTGTGCGATTAATGAGATGCAAGGCTGCTAGCACAAACTCACCCCAAGACTTTACAGGCAAGTTGGCTTGGAAAAGAAGGGCTCTTGCTACATTTAGGACATGCTTATGCTTGCGCTCGACTCGACCATTTGGTTGTGGAGTTTCGACACAACTACTTTGGCATAGAATGCCAAAGTTATGATAGAAGCGTTGCATTGGTTTAGATGTGAATTCCGACCCATTATCACTGCGCACAATTTTGACATTGGATTCAAATTGGTTTTTGACCATGGTTATGAACTCTCTCAAAAAATGGCCTGTCTCCCCCTTATCAACCATTAACTAGGCCCAAGTAGGCCGACTCGCATCATTCACTATAGTGAGAAAATAATGGGCCCTGTTAGTCGAGGATTCTCGATACGGTCCCCAAATGTCATAATGAATAAGTTAAAAATTCCTTTCAGCTTTACTAGAACTCAAGGGAAAACAATTCCTAGTTTGCTTTGCACGGTAGCAAGTTTCACATACATTGTCTTTAATTTTCTCAAAATTTACTTGCAAAGTACTGGATAAGTAGGATAGAACTTCATATGAAGGGTGCCTGAGTCTTTTGTGCCATAAGTCAACAGAACTAACTGCCTTCACTTGCCTTGCTTCCACTAATCCCTCTGTGAAGAAGTAGACTCCTCCACTTTGCTTACCCACACCAATCGGAGTCCTCAAAGTATGGTCCTATAAGACACAAAAATCATCATAAAAGGTCACACTACAATTTAGCTCCTTACATAATTTTGGAATGGATACAAGATTGCACTTAAGGGAAGGAACATATAAAACTTTATTGAGTTTGATCCGTTCACCCAACACCGCGGACCCCGCTGGGCTTGCTAGGGTGTGCGTCCCGTTTGGCATTCCTATAGCAATGGAGTCAATTTTCTTGATTTCTTGAATTAGATTCAAGTCTCCCGTCATGTGACATGATGCTCCATTATCAAACATCCAAGGCATATTACCTGAAATTTTGTCAAAATCGGGTTTTGGGCTTTCTATCAAGCTGAGTAATTTCTGTAGTTGATCCTAGGTCAGGCCTAGAATGGCTGCAGCTGCTGTTGGGCAGTGAGTTGCTGCTGGGCCGTGAATTGCTGAGTTGGCTGGACCGAAGGAAGTTGCTGGGCCGACGGCATCTGCTGGACCGAAGACTGCACCTGGGCCGAGCTCTGTTGTGCTACAAGTTGCTGCTGGGCTTTCGTTCTGGGCCTGAACTAAGTGAGCGCTCTCACGCCCGCGCCCACGTCCACCATTTCTGCCTCCTCGGTTTACTTAACCACCACCTCGGCTGCCTCACCCTCGGCCACGGCTGCCCCAGTTTGGTGGATAGCCAATGATTTCATAACAGTTCGCCTCATCATGTCCATACCGACCACAGTGCCTACAAGTTGGTCTTTCATTCATGTGTTCTTTTGCCGCAAAAGCGACCATATTTTCTGATCGATTAACTCTTCCCATCATGACTCTTCTATGATTTTCTTCTTGCGTGACCATATTGAATATGACATCGAGAGTAGGTAACGGGTCAAGTGCCAAAATTTGACTGCGAATAGTTGGGAATGCCTTGTCGTTTAATCCCATCAAAAACTGATGGGTCTTCTCGTCTTGCGCCATCTTTGTAATTTTACTCCCGATTTTGCACTCGCATTTACCACAGGTGCATTCTGGGACTTTAGCATAATTCTCTAGTTCACTCCACATCTCCATTAGTTTTGAATAAAAATCCACGACCTCTAGACTGCCTTGTTTACATGCTGCAAGGTCAGTTTTAAGTTGATGGATTTTAAGGGCGTTGGCTATGGCATAATGCTTACGTAGATTTTCCCACATCTCGTAAGCTGTTTCAGTATAAGCGACACTGGTATGCAGTTTTCGATCGATAACATTAATGATCCACGAACAGATCATAGAGTTGACCATCTCCCATGCGTTTGACTCACTCAAATCTTCTTCTTTTTGTGGTGTTGGCTTAGTTAAGGTTCCATCTATGAAACCTAACTTATTTTTGGATTTTAAAGCTGTTCTCACAGCCTTCTGCCGTAGTTCATAATTTTTCCCATTGAAGATCACTGAAGTAATTGTGACTCCAGGACCTTCTGATGGGTGAAGATAGTATGGTGAATGATTTTCAATTACAAACCCTTTTCCCCCACTCATGGCTTTGATACCATGAAGAATTTAGCTGAAACAAAATTAAGCAAAAGTGAGCAAAAGAAAGGCCTTGGTTGTGGGTTTGCTAAGGGCCGAAAATTATGTCATTAATTTTCCATGTTCTCTACACGTTGACATGGGTATGAATTTTACACATGACCAAAAGCAACCCTAGTGGTCTTTGACTTGCAAAGCAAGAAACAAATTTTACCTAGAATACAAGCACTAGATGATTTTGATAAAATAATATCTTTAGGATACACCTACCTAATTATGACTAAATAATTTCTTAGCCTTATCAATGGGGCAGAACAACACAGCAAGATGGAAACCTAATCAGAACAGAGAAGCAAATGAATAACATAATATCTGAAGAAAAATCCAGCAAATCCAACTAAAAGAAACCAAAATCTCACTCAAATAAAACTAACATTAAACTAAATTACATGACTTTCTGGGACTGAAAACTGAATCTGAAACTCTCGAACACAAAGAAATTGAAAGATTAAACCCTAATATCCACTCTACCTCTACTTCTCTCAAATTATATCCGAGAAAAAACCCCCTTCCAACCACTCATTACTTCACTTAATTCTGGAAATTAAATCTTGAAACCGCAAAATTTATGATGATGATGATGATGATGATGATGATGGAAAGTAATGGATGGGATTAATGATGACGATGAAAGAGGAGAAAGAAATTGAAGGAACCCATCAATTATGGCTAAATCAAGAAGGCGAAGATAGCAACAGCGCAGGAACAATGGGGCTCGAGGGATTTTTGGTTATTGAAGAAAGAGAAGAAGAAATGGAGGAAGGTTGAAGGTGTCACGTGATGGGCACATGAGATGATTAAGTGAGGTTGTCTGGGGAACATTTGGGCCAAGCCCATAGAGGAGAAGAAGAGAGACTGGGAAAAGTGAGGACATAGCTAGGATAAATGACCACAATGGGCCACGTCTTAGAGGAGCATGCTCAAAGTGATATTGAGGAGAGTTGAGGCATGTGCAGCACGCTTGAGCGTTTAAATGAGGGATGGGGCTCTGGATTTGGGCTGTGAAGAGAGGCAGAACAGGCCCGCTCATTGAAAAGGACAAGCGGAGAGAGAGCTGAGAATGACTGGGCCAGTCCTGCAATGAAGAAAAGGAGGAAGAGGTGGTCTGGGTTAGAAAGGAAGATGAGGAGTGTAAACTGGTCCTCAGATAAGGAAGAAAAGGCCCGTGAAAACAGAAGGGAAGAAAAAGGGAACTTCAGGCCACCGGGCTAAGAATTGGGCCTTTTCTTCTTCTCCTGGTTCCACTTGGTCCAACTCTTTTAGCACACATGTTGTTTAAATTCTCATATTCCCACAAACTAATCAAAAATATAATTAAATACTAATTTAATAATTCATTTTGAGCAAATATTGGATAATAAAAGGGCATAAAGTTGCATAATTTCAGGTCGAAAAATACCCCCACACCTAAATTTTTCTCATCTTCTTCTAAAAATGAAACTAAAAATCCTAGGGGAAAAAATAAAATGAAAACCGAACTCACTTTTATAGGAATCATGGTTGCACTTAGCATGTGCAACAAGTCTTTTAAAACCCTAGGTACCCTCGATGGACAAGTAAGTTCTCGTGAGGGCTTGCAGAAGATATACGCACAAAATTTGTAAATAGAAAACAGGAAATCAAAAATCGAAAATCATTTTTGGATTGTAAAAGTTTATATATACAACACAACAGGTAAAAATATAAACATTCCAATCAACCACACCACTTTAATAACCTCACTTTAGGAATATGTGGAACACTCCTGCTTATATGTTTAAAATATAACAAGATTCACTCAATTCATCTTCCAATCATACAACCTGCCATGTCAAAATTCTTAATTCTCTATCATTCAGATGCAAAATACAATGGAATAATTAAGAGGATCTTGCAAGGGTTGTAATGGGGCTAAGGGTAAAAGGGTTAGGAGAGGGAAAAATGATTTGGGACATGAGGAGCTAAAAGCCAAGTAGCTAATAAGCAACTAAATCCTTATACCAACTGCACCAAACAATCTCATAAACTTACAATAAAAAAAGGCACACCCCAAAAAAACAACCATTGGAAGTAAGTATATACAACAACAATGAATTAATACCAAACACTCTTATTCACAGCATTTTTCCCCCTTTTCAAGATTTTTAAACTTTTCCCCTTTTTTTTCCTTTTAGGAACCTTTTCTTTAACTTTTCTTCCCTCTCTGTTTTTTTTCCCCTCCTTTTTTTGTTTTTGAAAAAAAGAATGAATGAATGACATATAAGAAAATTACACAATTCAATTTCCAAATGATCACATTGATACATCCCTGTACCACATCAAAAGATCTGAAATCAACCATCAATAATGTAAAACACCCAAAAGCTACCCATCATCCAATAATGAAGTGTTCTCCACTAGTCTCAACTTGGGAATAGAAAATGTATTTAGATCAAGGGCTAAAATGAAGGGTACACAACATATGAAAATGGTCAAGGCTCAAGGGGTTAGCAAAAGGGGTAAAATAGTCAAATTAGGGTGACAAATTTGGCTATGTGGCTCACAAAACAAAGGAATGCCTCTCTGATACTACCATAACGAACATGCTATATGTGATTTCAAAGAGAAAAAATCAAGTTCTAGAAATGTAATTATGGAAGAGACACACATGAATGAAAAAATGAGATTAAAAATGATGAATTAGTCATCAAAGCTAAAAATCTCATGAGTTAATCTACCAAAGCCAAGACAGCTTGCTTTAGAAAATATCAAAGGTTAGGACTATGTACAAATATTACACTTTGGACTCAGCTCTACCGTGCACACCACATCTATATGCAACCTGCTAACTAAGATACAGGAGAACATGATCAATTAGAATAGTACATATATTCCCCAAAACAAAATAAAAATCTTTGTGGATTTCAAATGTTTTCCTTTTTTTCAATATCTTTCTCTCTTTTTTCAAGTTTTTCAATTTTTGAAACACAGCTTTCCATCCCAACAGCTAAGCTCACAATGGCCTCATCGGGAGTGAAGAAACATAAAAACTAACAATAAAAATACATACAAAAAGAAAAGAAGACTCAAAAGGGAAGAAACATGACAACCCCCTAAAACTCAAAAAGAAAACAATAAAAAATAAAATAAAGCAACAAACATATACAAAAGAAAACAAAATAAAAAGAGAGTAAAGAGAGGAACAATTATACCAGGTCAGGCATAGAACTACCGCTAAGCTATGTCTTCCTTAAAATCGAGAAATTTATACCAAGTCAAAAACTCCTACTTAAATCAAAGCCCATAAGAGCTCGAAGTAGCTTAAAAAATTGACAAGAACAACTCCCCATAATTTACGAAAATGGACATTAAGGAGTTGATGCCAAACAGAGCACATCCAAAACATCAATGCAGCACAATTAGGAGCCCGCTTCAACTTATCAAATTGTTGGGTCCAAATTTCAAACAAAGAGATATACTTAAACTCACCCAGCAAGTGGGTCACTGACCTAGAAATTTTATCATCATGAACAAACTGTGTAGGCAAAATGGTGGGTCCCAAGTCCACAAGTCCCTTTCTTTCATTATGCTCAAAAGTCTAGTCTAAATTAGCAGTCGTATGCGCAAAACTCTCATACTCAGTAAAGGTAGACATAGTGGGCTCAAAAAAGTTGTTTAGTAATTATGGGGTCAAAAGAAAATGATTCCTGTTAAACATAGAAACCCACATCAATACATTCATTTTCATCTAGCCCGCATGAAAAAGACTCATATTTCACGGAAAGAATATCATCATCGAATTTCGTACTAGTGGGCTCAACCATCCCTCACAAGACTTATATAACAATATCTTCTGATTCATCAAAATCATGATGCTCAACTTTAGTTGTGAATCTTGTGATGCTTGAGTCAAACTCACTAGCACTCTCAAGATCTTTACCCACCTCAAGCTGGAAAGAGTCTTTAAAAGGGGCAGTTAGGTCAGCATAAATTTGGACATTCTCAATGACATCCCTAGGTGAGCTAAATTTAGGTGCAACGTGAGGTGATGGAGATATAGGGAGGTCATTCTTTTGCTCTAAGCTAGGAAAAGGCATAACAAAATGTAAGTTGGGCCTAGATTGGATGGAAGGCACAAAATCATCATAACACTAAGTTCAGGTTTAGGAGAACCTAAATTAGAGTTAGGCTTATACAAATTGTTATTATCCCTGCTGTGATTAAAACAATGAGAATATTCAACAATTCTCTCATTCATAGTCTCTAACATTTTCTTAATCACTTCATTATCTTCTTTCCAAGAGTTACACATGTAGTATCAACATAATCACAATAAGAACAATTGTAAATATCATGATCAAAAGACTCCCAACAATCACACAAAATAGGGAACACATAAGAGTAAGATGAGTCATATGAGTTCCTCAAGTGATTTCGAAGATAAGGATTAGCATGAAAAACATACTCGCCATGAGTAGGGTATCCTAAGATCCCTCTACCATGTTCAAACTCATAAGTGTCCCAAGCTAATTTTTGAAAGAAATCCTATACCGCATCATGAGTTCTAGACAACAATCCCAGTAAACATCTAGCATACATAGACTTAACCTTCAAATTCAGCATTCAGAGTCACAATAATGACCTCATAAATTTCCCACTTTTAAAAATTGGGCTTAATTGTGTGCGATAATCATTAAGTTGCGGCAGACAACTCCAGAAAGATTCATGCTCAAATTATGGGAAATGGAAAATAGGCATTCTAGAAACTTTTTTTAAAAAAAATTTTCAATTTTGTTTCAATTTTAGGGCTTTCTTTAAATAAGAAAAATTAATAACTCTAAGACTAATGACAACAACAAAAAAAGACACTTAAATAATTAAATTAACACAATAAAATAAACTAAGAAAAATAAAAATATATCACCAAAAAAAAAAAAAGAAAGACCAAAAGACTTAAAAAATAAGAAGCGACCTAACACAAAAAACCAAAAATAAGCGCAAACACAAAACACGAGCATCATTTTCTTTTTCTGATTTTTCTTTACGCACAAAAACAGAAAATAAATCAAAAACCTAAAATAAAAGAAAAGCTAAAAATAGAATAGAACAAAAAATCAAACTCCAAATTGAGACAACTATACACAGAAAATTCAGCACAATTGCAGAAAACATGAATATATTTTTGCCAATTTTTTTATTCATAGAACAATACTGAAAAATTAAAACAGAAAATTATTTCAGGAAATTCTTGAAAATTTTAGCAATGCTTAAAATTCCACAAAAGTTCACTTACACTCTAGAACTCCCTAAGAATATATTAAAAATTTCAGACTAGCAAAATTAGCACCAGATAAGCCTAGGAAAAAAAAAAAAACCAGAATTCTAAAATCCAAAAAAATGCACATTTTATATTTCCTTCAATTTGCTTGTCCCTGTGCTATTCACGGCACTAAAACTGCTAGTTGTGATTTTTTTTTTTTTCACACTTTATATTCCCTTCAATCTGCTTGTCCCTGTGCTATTCACGGCACTAAAATTGCTAGTTGTGAAAAAGCAAATAAAATTGATTAAAACAAAAAGCAAAATACAAACTCTAGTCAAAAATCAAAAACAAAAGAAATCTAAACTAAAACTAAACAAAGACCCTACAAAGTCAAAATTAAAAATCAAAAAGTACGAAACGAGAAGAAAATGACTGAACCAACTGAACAAGGACTCAGCACACAACCTAATTTCACAAATTCCATCTATGGCAACGGCGTTAAAAACTTGTTGTGAAATTTGCCAGCGCATGGTTTATTGTTGTAACACTTAAGGGTGTCGTCCTCAGGGATGGGAATGTAGTTGGGTCTCTAATCAACTACTTAGTAACTTACACTAAAACAGATTAAACAATTGCATATAAATAAACTATTTTAACCAACTCAACCAATCACATGCTCCTAAATAAAGAAACAATAACAATGAAACCAAACTAGCTCAATTTTTAAAAAATTAAACTCACTGCCACTATTCAATCCTCCAAAATTCTAAAATTAAGCGAATTGGGCCTTGGATAAGGAAGAAAAGACCCGTGAAAATAGAAGAGCATGAAGGGGGAGCTTCGTAGACTTGGCAAAACTGCCCCGAGATCTGAAACCAGAACCAAACGACCCGGACCCATGCCTGACCCGACATCCAAAATATACTCACCTGAAAGTAGATTCGATACCCAAATTGACCCGAACTAAACCATACCCGACCCGTAATTTTCTGCAAAACTGCTTGTTTTGGTATGACGAGCATATTTGGCAAAAAATTGGTTAACCCGAAATCGACCCGAACCGCCATACCTGACTGAAACCGAAGCAACTCGAAATGTCACTTAACCCGAAGATGACCCGACCTATACCCAAACCGAACCGACCTATACCCAAACCAAATTACTCATTTATCAGGTCTAGAGCTTCGGCCGCCGAGCTGAGAATTGAGCCTTTTCATCTCCTCTTGGTTCTACTTAGTCCAACTCTTACATTTCAACTCTTTCGGCACACAATTTATTCATTTTGTTCAAATTTTCGTATTACTACAAGATAAACAAAAACATAATTTGATTCTAATTTAATAATTTATGTTGAACAAATATTAGATAATGAAAGGGTATAAAATTACATAATTTGAGGTTGAACAATACCCCAGACCTAAACTTTGCTTGTCCTCCAGTAAAATGAAACTAAAAATCCTAGCGGAAAAAATAAAATAAAAATCTAACTCACTTTTGTGGAAGTCACGGTTGCACTTACACTACAAGAAAATTGATTTTTTGTAGCAATTTAGTTGTAGCAATTCTAAATTTGCTACAATAATCTAGAAGTAGTAAAATAATTGTAGCATATCTAATATTGCCACAAAAGGTTGAGTGTATTATGGCAATTGGGCAAAATGGCCACAAAAGGCATTTATGTTTTTTACAAAAAGAGGGTCAATTTTAGAGGGAAATTTTCATCCATTGAAAAGAATTCCCTCCTTCCTTTTTGCTATGTTTTTATTATCAAAAATATTTCCCTCCCTATCAAATAAAACCTGTTTGCAATTGAAAAAAAAAAAAAGAAAGAGAAACAAATTGAAGAGCAGCAGGCAAGCAAAACCGTCAGGAGCCCATCTCTGCAAAACCCAGAACTTCCTTTTTGAATGAGCGAACCGCACAAATTAGGGAAACCACACCCAGCCCAGTTGTACGAATTCAACTCGATTTAGGCAGTTGTGGAATTCATCTATGTAATTCATCCATTCATCCATTCATCTTTCCTGAGTTGAATTTATTTTCTTGAAAATCATCTCTCAGCCGTTCGTCGTGCCTCCCTGAATTACTAGCAAGAACTGAAGAAATTCCACTATTTGGTGCGCCGGGTATGTGTAATCTCTGACCTTATTTTCCAATCCCTATCGAAATTTCCAATTGCGTCAAGCTATTTCAATAATTGGAATTGGTATTCAATTGTCTAACTAGAGCATAAGGTCTCAGTAATTGGGGTTAAAGTGATTGTGTTGTCATCTAGAACTGCTGTATTGAAGGTAAGAAAACCATTATTTCATTGCCTTTCTATTTCAGTGCTGAATTAGTGGTTTAAAAATCAACATTAGTTCTTGGTGATTTGGATTATTCGCACACATTGGATGATTCGCACACATAAGGTCTCAGTAAGTGGCAAATTTGAGAATGTTTGATGGGATATCTTATATTTGATTCTGGGTAGTTTTAGTGAAGTTGAATGGATTGAGAATTCTAGTGCAAGTTGATCCTTGTTGCTTCTCGTTATGTTCTACGCTGCAATTTGTTTGGTTATGATATGAATAAGAAGGGCACGCCTTAGGGCTTAACCATGATACCTGAGTCCTTGGGCATAGTTGCGGGAATTATCTTCTTGGTCTTGGAAATCTTGTTTCAGCATTTTAACTTCACTGCCGACTCCAGTTGTCTAGTTGAGTATAATGCAGCATTGGCATCCATCCATTTCATGTTATTGCTGGGATTTGTGGATGATGTTCTTGATGTCCCATGGAGAGTGAAATTGGTCTTGCCTTCATTTGCTGCTCTGCCTTTATTAATGGCTTACGCTAGTCACATAACCATTGTAATCCCTAAGCCCCTCATTATTAAGCTTGGAATGTTTTACATAAACAATAACAAAAGAAGTACACTGTTTGAGTAATGAGTAGTATCCTTGAGTTAACATTATGCCAAGGAATTATTTCCAGGGGAACAGAGTAACCAATACTTTTATCAAGAGTATTGTCTGAAAGAACAGCTTGAGAGGTGCAACTGAGTTTTGTACCATCATATACCCCATCCGTTACCTGATAATCTTATGTCAGTATGATCTGTCATTAGCAAAACAGTCACTAATGATGAATGAATGAATGACTGAAAGAATGAATGAAGGAATGATGAATGAATGAATGAGTAAATTTTCTGTAAAAGAGGACTAAAAATAGATTCAAGGCATTCTAACAATAGTTAACGCAAACATTTACTAGTTACAAGCAGTATAGTAGGAATTTAGGACAACTAGTTTGAACCCTTAGAAAGAAAGAATAAAAGGTTGATATTCGATTTAATTATAGTATTGTATTATTTTATTTCATTTATCTTTTTGTTGGCTTTTTCCTTCTTTTCACCCAAGATGTAATGATTATGGGCATAATGGAGATTATGTTCAAACTAAGATCATTTTTGAAAGAGGGGTTGCCTTTGGGCTTTAATTATCTCTTTTACTAAAGTACTTCTCTGCTTCATCATATCTCGGTTGTGTAGAGTACCTATCTAGTTAATTAATGTCACATGTTACCCCATTTTACAAGCAAAGTATATTTTTCTATCCAACCTGATTCAGATTCTTGAATGTTAAAATTTACAGACAATTAATTTCATCACAGGCGACTTTGAGAAAATCATCTACTGGTCACAAAGCGGTAGCCTCTGGTATGTTCCCCTTCCTCGATATGAATTTGTTCAGTGAAATCCTTCCCTAATTCTGATAGAGGCCAAAAACCAAAAAAAAAACATAATTTGCTGTGGTTGTAAGTTGGTGAGTGTTTATTTGCTGATTTTTTACATATCATCAGGTTCTTATTCCATGATGTTTTAATTTGAATAAGCTATTTTCATAGTATTTGATTGTGCGTATCAGATGAAAGACTGCATGCCCAACTAGATACACCTGTAAGACAAGTGACGAGGACTAGATCAATCCCTACACTCCACCCAGATATATTTTATCTATTCCTCTAATTCTGTATTATTGTACCTGAAAGCCACGAAGGGAACAGAATACGGCCTATGTTACTGGGCTATTTATCTCTTGGACTCTTGGACTTGCTATTTACCTGAGTTAACTACGACTGAATATTTAGATTCTGTTTTTCTACTTTGTTTTTATTTTTATTTTTGTTCTTGGTAAATTTGAGCACTGCTAATGATACTGATTTCCCATAACTCAAAAGGGTCTCAGGCAAATCAAGGGTCTAATCAGCATTTTGATTCCTTTTTTCTGCTTTGTTTTTGATTCTTATTTTTGTTATTGGTTGGAAGGTTGGTAGAAGGATATGTGCTGCTGCAAACATTTGGGATTTGTGATTGATTCATATTTTTAATGTCTAATCAGGGTTGTGCTGATGCATAATTCTAATTCAGTTGGCATTGGTTAGATGAAGGACATGCGTGTTATTCTGCCACCTAAGTGTTATCCCATACGGGTTATTGACACTTAGGTGTGGCCTCAATTTGAAATGTCTATCATCTTCTAACTAGAATTGCTTATTTCTGGGATGTAAACCCTGGTACTCCGGATGTGTAGTCCGTTGAGTTATACTTTTCATTTCTTTCCTATTATTGAAATTTATTGAATGGTTAACTCCGGGTGTGTGGCCCAATGAGCTGTGGTCTCCGGCATATAGCCGTTGAGCTTATTGGTGTCTTTTATGTTTTTGATCGATACAGGGATTTAATGTAAGGCTTTAAGCTGAGAAAATGGTCAGTTTTTAGGCGAAACTCTGCCCGTGTCGCCCCAGAATTTAAGAAAAATACTAATTAGTTGTATTAAGGGTTAATATAGTTGACACTGTCACATAATAGATTATTTTCGTATTGCTTCATTTTGTCTAGGTAAAAGAGTTCAGGCTCAATTAGATGATGTCTACCGCATTAATCAAGGAAGCACTTCATGCAGTACATTAGAAGAACAAAGGATAAGGACAAGATCAACTTCTGCACATGGTTGTATGATTCTTTTCAGTAGTATTATTCCCACATGGTTAGTAAATTATTAGGACAGCGACAAGTTCAGGGTAAGTTCAATATTCTTTTCTATTTTGAATATGTCCATTGACCATAATCCTGAAATGATAATAAATCCAGTTTCTAATCTGTTAAACCTTATGGTTTTTCCTATTTCTTATAGCGTCGAAGTGAGGCGAACACTAAAAATCAAACATATCAGAAAATGCTTGCAAAGGTCGGCACAAAATCAATTGCTAGCACCTTCTATGAGACGGTAACTTAAGCTTATATATACTGGGTACTGAATTGTGGACTTGGTTGTTTCTGAAACTTTTTTTAAAACCAATTTTTGACTTGCTTATTATTGGATGTAATTGCACTTTACATAAGGTCTTTCTAAATGATTTTAGTTGCAGAAACCAATTGATGGATTGGACGACCTCTTACCTGAGGACTCTCAGCCATAAGCAGAAGAGGATGAAGAGCCGTACTACTTGCGCTTATGGAAAATTCAAAGACAAAAGAAAGACGGAACTTGGTGACGAGCATGCAGAGAAAGCATATGAAGACCTCCAAGTAGTGCACCAAAAAGAGCTTGAGAAGTATGGGGTTGATAACCTTACACCCCAAGAGGCCGTTACTCGTATCCTCAAGCATAGGAAAGGATCACATCATCAAAGAGGCATGGGTCAAGGGGTGTTAGCTTTTACGAGTTGTCAAAACTAAGGCATCAATGAAGATGCAATTCAAGATAGGATTGATACTGAAGTTAATAGACGGGTTTCTGAGCAACTAAAAGGCATTCATGAGTCTTATGATGCTCGTCTTCATGCTCTAGAGGAAAGACTAGGTTCTTCATCAAGTGCAAAGGTTCATATAAGTTAGAGTACAATAAGTTTCATATATTTACAATAAGTATCATTTCAGAATTATGAACTAAGCATATACGGTTAACATCATATGATGATTATATATTGAATGCAATTTCATTTCAAGTACGATAGCATTTCATTTCAATTAATTTATTGTTGCATGTATGTATTTATGAGAATGTCCACAAACAATTATTATTTGCAAATGGTGAACAATATTACAATATATAATAACAAAAAAACAAATGCAACCAAAGTTTACCACTTTTTAAGATAAGTTTAGTAGCAAAAGTGCAGTGCCACAAAATGTATTCAAATATCTGTCAAAATATAGTTCGTGGAAATTATGTTTTGCTACAAATATCACCTTCTTGTAGCGAACATGGATTTAGTGGCAAATGGAGCTTGCTACAAATTATATGCTTTTGTAGCAAATTTTAATGGCAATTGAAAATTTGTCACTAAAGCTACATAATTCGTAGCAAACCTAAATTTGCCATAAATGCCTTTTATAACGGACTATCTGTGGCAACTTTGTAGCAATTTTCTAAGTTGCCACAAAAGACTTTTTGTAGCAAAATATCAACATATTGTGGCAAATCTTGTTGCCACAAAAACCAAATTTTCTTGTAGTGTTAGTATGTGCAACAAGCCATTTAGACCCCTAAGTTACCCTTAGTGGACGAGTAGGATCTCATGAGGCTTTACGGAAGATATGCGCACAAAATTTATAAAAAGAAAATTGAAAATTGAAAATTGAAAATTGAAAATCAAAAATCTTTTTTGGTTTTTAAAAGTTTATATGCACAACACATTAGGGAAAAATACATACATTCTAATCAACCCATCACCCTAGTAACATAAGCATTTAATTGCATATAAACACAATCTACATATGAAGAAATTCTTAGTCCCACTAAAGACATCTATTCGCAATCTTTTAACCCACTTAGGAAATATATAGAAGCCTGACTAGCATAACCTCACTTTAGGGATATGTGGAACACTTTTACTTATATGTTTAAAACATAACAAGATTCACTCAACTCATCTTCCAGTCATGCAACCTACCATCGCCTCGATAAAATTCTTAATTCTCCATCACTCATATGCAAAATGCAACATAATAATCAAGAGGACTTTTCCTAGATTGAAACAGGGCTAAGGGCAAAAGGGTTAGGAGAGGGAAAAATGATTTAGGACATGAAGAGCTAAAAGCCAAGTAGCTAATGAGCAACCAAATCTTTACACCAACTGCACCACACACTCTCCCAAAACCTATAACAAAATAAGGCGCACCACAAACAAAAAAAAAAAAAAACCATTGGAAATAAGTATAACAACGACAATGAATTGATGCCAAATGCTCTTACTCACAACATTTTTTTCATTTTTTTTTGTGATAGTTAAATTCTTTCCATTTTTTTTTCTTTTGGGAACCTTTTCTTTCAATTTTTTTTCCTCTTCTTTTCTTTTTTTCTTTCCTTTTTTTTTTCTTTTGAAAGAAGAATGAATGAAACACATATAAGAAAATTAGACAACTCAATTTCTAAATGATCACCAATACATTCCTGCACCACTCCAAAACACCCAAAATAAACCACCAATTATATGAAACACCCAAAGGCTACCACCATCCAATAATAAAGTGTTGCTCCACTAGTCTCAGCCTGGGAATAGGAAATGCATTTAGGGCAAGGGCTAAAATGAAGGGTACACAACATATGAAAATGTTCAATGCTCAAAGGGTTAGCAAAGGGGGAGGGTGGACAATTTTGCCGTGTGGCTCACAAAACAAATGAATGCCTCTATCGTACTACCATAATGCACATGCTAGATCTGATTTCAAAGAGAAATAAATTAAGTTGTAGAAATGTATCATGGAAGAGACACACATGAAAGAAAAACATGAGACTAAAAATGATTAGTTAGTGTCAAAAGCTCAAAATCTCATAGGTTAATCTACCAAAGCCAAGAAGGCTTACTCTAGAAAATATCCAGTGTTAGGACTGTATAAAAATATCACACGTGGGTATAAGTTCTATCATGCACACCACTTTCATGTACAACCTAATAACTAAGATAAGAGAACATGATCAATAAGAATAATACATATATTTCCCAAAACGAAACAAAAATCTTTTTGGATTTCAAATTTTTTCTTTTTTATTTCAATTTCTTTTTCTCTTTTTTCTAGCTTTTTCAATTTTTGAAATATAGTTTTCCTACCCCCACAACTAAAGCTCACAATCTCAAACACTAGGGGTGAAGGGAAATATAAAAACTAAGAATAAAAACATATACACAAAAGCAAAAGAAGACTCAAAAGGGAAGAAAAATGACAAGACTCTAAAACTCAAAAACAAAATAATAAACGATAAAATAAAGCAACAAATGTATACAAAAGAAAACAAAGTAAATTGAGAATAAAGAGTGGAACGATCATACGAAGCCAAGTATAGAATTACACCTAAGCTATGTCTTCCTAAAAATCGAGGATTTATGGCGCATCGGCCACTCCATACCACGCTAAAAATCTCTACTCAAATCAAAGCCCATGAGAGCACGAAGTAGTTTATCAAACTGGCAAGACAACTCTTAATAAAATTACAACAATGGAAATTAAATAGTTGATGCCAAATAGAGTACATCCGAACTACCAATGAAGCATGTTAGATTTAAACACACAAGGATACAAGAGGGGGGTGAATTGTGTCTTTCGATTTTTTGAATTGTTTCAAAAACACTCGTGAGAACAATTTGAAGTGCATGTTTCTAGTAAGACAGAAACAAAACTTCTTTCAGAACACTCATGAGAACTGATTGGAATGCGCGTTATCTGTGAAACAGAAGCGAAAGTAATTGCGGAAATAGTAAAGGAGACACAATATTTTTACGTGAAAAACCACCTCTGGCCCAATGGAAGTATAAAAACCACGACCTACCTCAGTAGTATTTCAACAAACACTTTCACCAACACGGGCGACGTAACTTAGTCTCCCCTAAGACTCTAGTTACAAACACGCATCCAAGTTCTTTCAAGACTTGGACAAGCTCACACAGACAACACGTCCACCGTCTCACTAAGTCTCCTAAGAGGCCACGTCCAACTTGGATAAATATTCACGGACACAATGTCCACATGTCCCCTGAGAGACTACGTCCAACAACTTGGATAACCTCCAATCACGATGACGGAAACGAGATAAAAAAACACCTTACTTGAATGCTTCTACACAAGTTGAGTGTAAGGTATCATACAACTCCTATTATTCCAATAATGAAGACTCGATTAAGCGCACACTTTGAAGGTTTTTCTCACAAAAAAATTCAAACTCAGAAAAGCAATTTTAGCACTTTATCAATCGTGAAAACCCTTGAAAAACCTTACCTGAAGAGATAAGAAGCGAGTGCTAATATACCCATGAAAAAGCAAGGATTTGATTTCTATAATAACTCTGGAAATACTCAGTATCTTAAAAGGAATTAAATCCTTCAAGAATTTTTCTTTTTAGGAAATCATATCTTTTAAGGATAAGATAAAATCTTTTGAAAAATCTTTTAAGAGACCAATATTATTTAGGAAAGTACTCTTTCTAAAACACAATATTATCAAAAAATCAATCCTAAATATATTAGGAATTTTGGTAGTAGGAAAACTCTTAAAAATCTTTGAAAACTGATTTTTGCACTCGCTGCCCTCAGAGCAGTGCAGACCTGTTTGCTCAATTGTTTTGAGTAGTGTTCTGAGTCAGCTTAAACAATTCCTTCAAGGTGAGTGTTAAGTCAAGTTCTTCTTTGGCATATTAACAAGAATCTAGACAAATATAACTAGTAATTAGCCCTAAGATTCTAAAGACTCTTGTACTCTGCTGATGATGTGCGCATGTATCAACTTTGATGACTTCAGCTTCTTCGGCCTATTCTTCAGGGTGTTTGCAACTTCTGTCGCTTTCAGCATACAATTTTATCACATAGCTTCAAGCACTTGAAACTGATCTCCAGGATGTTTGTAATCTGTCTTATCACATAATTCTAGCGCTCAACTCAATCCAAGCATAGTTAGCACATTTGGGTTGTAATCATCAAAACCTTATGTAAGATTGATTCAACAAATTCCCCTTTTTTGATGATGACAAACCAAATGACCGTCAAAGGCGAGACATGGCAGAGGCCAAAAACATTAGTGCCAAACTTTAGTTTAGGAAGCCAATTCACATTAGAGAGAATAACAAGAATAGGAAGGCAGTTTAAAACAGGCAGACCAATCAAAATGTGGTCATACTTATCTTCGCCCTTTTGACATCATCGAAAAGGTTGAGGGAACCATCTGCATAAATTCAGTAGGGATGCACCCACCACCACGGGTAATGAGGGAAATGACTGCGATACACTAAAGTATATGGTGCAGTAATGATATTGGCCATCCGAGTCACGCACAAAGAGGTAACACATGCAACAGGCTAAGTTATAGCATAAATGTAGATACTATCCAAAAACTGTCATAGACCGTTAGTAGGCACATACATAACCAAGTGTTTGAAAAAATATTGTTGGAAATAGGGAAAGGAACAGGTTCAGGTAGAGGAAGGTGGATGAGGGAATTTGGCTGTGAGGGCAAGAAGGGCACTCAATAAATCCTCATGACGTTTGGCATTGAGAGTCTTTTCCTCTGTAAGCACTTGCTTTGCTTCAGCTATCTCTCCTTTCAATGTAATCTGGTCCTATAATAGTGTATCAATTGTGGGAGCACTGGATGTGGAGGCTTCACTGGGAATAGGTTCAAGTGGTGTTTGGAGCCCCTGTTCTGAAGTTGCACTGCAGCCTTTTGTCACTTTAAAACCACAACCAATCAACGTGCTATTGCCAATCTCATCACTGACCTGAAAACCTATTTTCTTCTGCAAGGGAATCCCAAGTTTCTCAAACACTGACTTCAGTAAGAATCCATACCCCATGTTATGATCCTTAGACGTTTTGGCAATTCTCCCAATATGGCTAATCATGATTGCGGGCAAGTTAATTTGCTCACCCCTATCCAACATATCAGTGTAGCACATGTCCTTGAGATCAGCAAGGTTACATCCCGGACCTTAGGGAACGATGTTCTTAATAACAAATCAAAATAGTAATTGATGCAATGGCATCATTTCCCCCTTTCGCACAGAGCGGGACTCAATCAGGTAGGGTTTTGGGGCTCGCTTACGAGTCAATTCCAACAGTTGCTCTTCACCTAAGACGCTCTTGTCCTCTCACACATATACATCAAAACCTTCGGAGGACACTCCAAGTGACTCACCTAACTTCTTGGCATCAAACTGTAGGTCGTGGTCATTAATTGTGCTTGTCACCACTCCATTGGTGATAATATAGTTCGCATAGAAGTCAACCAAGTCTAGAGCTGAACATCCTCTTTTAGTATCCGTGAACAAGTCTAACTATCCTTGAGCTTCCAACTTCTCTAAGAACACCCCTGCCCCCTGTTCCTGAAAGTATAACACCTTAACTACCTTCCCCTAAACCACAGATTTCTGAAGAAAATGCTCATATCTCTCAGCAAGTGTCATAGTGTTTCTAATTTTCTTCCTCTTGGGTGCATTAGATTCTTCAACCAGTTCAGATACTTATTCTAGGGAAGCCCGTTTTTGTGCAGGTTTCTTAGATGGAACTGGTTTGAAGTGTGTTTTGGTGGGTGTTTTGGGACTTCGTTGGAGCAGCTCGCTTGAATCCACAAAATTGGTTCATCCTTATCACTATCTTCAGCATCTTAAACAACAAATTCATTATCAATATGCTCAACATCATAATGCTTTGACTCCCCAACTGATTCGGCCTCATTCCCCCTTAATCTAGACTTGGCCACAACCAGGTCATACATCACAATCTCTCAAACAGCAATTAGGTGTACTAAAGGTACCATAGCAGGGTTCAAGTCTACTGATCTTAACTCCAAGCTCTTCAAGGATCCAAAAATAGAGGGAGTAATTGAAAAAGAAGGTTCCCATACCAATCCAGATTGTTTATGGTGATAAAGGTGTCAGTGATGTTCCCTCAGAACTCATCCAATTTCCTCCCCTTTTCCTTGATAATTGGTCCCGTAGTGATCTTGGGTGAGAAGCCTTGTGCTCAGAGGATTCTTGACCACCACGAGTTCTTGCCATTGTGAGGATTTGAGGTGATTTGGAGTTAGGGTTTTGAGGGGGTTTAAGGAAAGAGAGGGAAATCGGGTTCTTGGTGTAGAGAAAGAGAGATGGACGGGTTTTGGAGAGAGAGAGTGTTTTGCATATAGCACATCATTACACTAGTTACGGCATAAATTATAGGTTAGGTGTAATGAAAAAGGAAATTTCGGTTTCCAACATTCCTTTAATAATGCCGCTTGGTCAGCACATGATACAAACAGTGGTCAGGTCTGTTCCTGGAGCCTATTCTTATTGTTAACAGTTCGGTGTCTCAGGACACTAAGGGCAATATCATTAGACCTCAACGAGTGTCAGCATGTTACTTTCCACACATATGCCAGTAAAAGCACAAGAATTGAATGCATCCATTGGAACAATGTATTTGGCCTAACGACCCTTAACTAGTCAATCATTGGGGTTAATTAAGCATGCTCAAGCTCTTTTAATCAACCCAATTCAAGCCTATTCCTTTCAAATTGATCTCTACTTAGTGCCTTGGTAAAAATATCAGCAATTTGTTTATTAGTGGCACAAAAATTCATTGAAATCACGCCCTTTTCAACATTGTCTCTCAAAGAGTGATGACGTATGTAAATATGCTTAGTCCTTTTATATTGACATGGGTTTTTAGCAATGTTAATTGCACTTATCTTGTCACAAAATATAGGAATACACCCAGTGTCAATACAAAATTCCTTAAGTTGTTATCATATCCACAACAATTGAGCACAACAAGAAGCAGTTGCCACATACTTAGCTTCTGCTGTGGACATGGCAACAGAGTGTTGTTTCTTGATTACCCAAGAGACCAAACAAGGTCCAAGAAAATGAGTTATACCTGAGGTGCTTTTTCTATCAGCCAAAATTTAGCATGATCAGCACAGCAGGCACAAATAATCGATCCCTTCCTCTTGATTATAGCCCTGAACCACTAGCCTAGCCTTGTTCTGAGTGGTTGTTCCGAACTCATCCAACTTGTCCTTGAACACCTACTTGGTATCAATTATTAATCTGTCTTTAAGCCGTGGTTCAAGATGCCAAACCTTATTCCTTTCGAACTGATGAAGCTCCTCTTGCATAGCAGTAACCCAGTAAAAATCTACAAGAGCTTCATGAACATTTTTTAGCTCAATATTAGACAAAAAGGTATAGAAAGCACAAAAGTTTTTGAGTTTAGATCTGGTTTGCACCCCAGTGTTGATATCAGTTATAATCTGGTCAAGAGGGTGCAAACTCTGGTGCTTCCAATCTCGTGGAGTAAATGGAGCCGCAGACATATTCCAATCTATCCTGAACACTTGATGAAACAGGTTTTGGATCTGTTCTGGTGCCTGTCCCCACAACTGTTCGAAAAGGGTCAGGTTGAGTGGGTCGGTTCTGTCCTAAATCAGGTTTAGCAATACTTCCCTCTGACTGGTTTACTCCCTGCCCACCTTTCATATTTCCATATCCAGGACTTATTTCACCTTCAGGAGACTTACCATTATCCACCATGGAGTTTTGAGTGAGCAAAAGGTCTTTTCTTACAAGACCATTTTTGAACTCTTCATCCTGTATATCATGGTCAATCAAGGGGTTAGTTTCATCAAACGATACATGCACATTGTTATGTTGCTTCCCTCTCAACACAACATCTCAGTAATGATATTGGTAATCAAGTATTGATCAAAAGAAAACCCAACGTAATTACCTCTAGCACACAATTGAGACACACTTTGCAAATTATGTTGTAAACCATCAACTAAGTACATATTACTAATAGAGTGAGAGAGCGATTTACCTATCTTACCTACACCGATAATTTTTCGACTTGCCGTTTCCAATTGCCACTCTCCCTTCATCAAAGGCTGTAAGTGAGAGGAAGTTTGATCTATCTCTAGTCATGTGTCTTGAGCAACCACAGCCCAAGAACCATAGTTGGTTGCCTCCTCTTACTTTAGCCTGCAAAACAGCTAAGTGTTTGCCTTGGGAACCCAAATCCACTTGGGTCCCTTTCTTTTCTTTGCCATGGAATTTAACTCATCTTTTCTAATCCATATTTATTTAACATACAATGAGTTTCTTTCCATGGCCCTTTTTCTTAAGGAGCAAGCATATCGATAATGACCAGTTTTTCCACAATGATAACAAATCTTATTTTCTGGCAAACCAACATACTTCTTGTCTACTGGCTTAGTAACACGTCTATTCACAAAACCTAAACCTTTTCTATTTCGGTTATGATGAGTATTAAGCCAGTTTAGAGCTTCTGAGAAATTGTTCAAGCTAGTTTAGAGATTCTGAGGAACTGTTCCAGCGCCTGTTTTCATTAAAGTCAGTTTCAGCTCTCTAGACTTATTCTCGAAGCTGTTTGTTGTCATTCATCTGGGATTCTAGATTATGCTTTAGCTTTGAAGACTCACTTTCCAGCTCTCTGATTTTAGTGTTGAGTTCTTCCTCTTTCTTATCACTCAGGTCCTTAAGGATGTCTAATTCTTTACTTAAAGCAAGAGCCTTTTCATTAATTTCATGTTTCTTAAACATGAGAGCCTTATTCATATGTTCAAGTTCTTGTCTTTTTCTTTCTAGTCCCTTAACATCCTTTTCTAAATCTGAGCAGGTACTTTTAAGCATGCAATTTTCAGAAGTTAGAGCTTCACATTCCTCCATCAATGAAAAAATTTATTTTTCAAGCTTTTTCTTGCGAAGATTACGTACCTCCTTTTTGAGACTTTCACCATCAGAGTCTGAGCCAGATTCACTTCGAGCCATGAGAGCCACTGCTTCTTCTTCATCCTAAGAGTCTTCTTCTTCTTCTGAGTTGTCTCCCCAAGCTGCCATCATTGCTTTGGTGAACCATTTTCCAACATTAGTCAACTGAGTTTTTCTGCCTCTGGTTCGGACCTGTTCTGACCTCTGTTCTTCCTTCAACAAGGGGCAATTCTTCACTACATGATCTTGCCTTCTGCACTTGAAACATCCTGAGAACTGATCTCAATCACTGTTTTTAGGCTTGCTGGTGTTGCCTTTTTTGTACACACTTTCGGCCTTCTTGAAAAATTTCTTGAATTTTCGTGCAATCATAGCCATTCCTTCTTCATCAAAATCTGAGCTATCACTTTCCCTTGCCTTTAGTGCAAGCCCACGATCTTTCTTCACTTCCCCCTTCATCTGAGAGTTTCTCTTTAGTTCATATGTTTGTAAGTTCCTAATAAGCTCATCCAAGGAAATCTCATTCATCTTTTTTGCTTCTTGGATTGCAGTGACCTTTGATTCCCATGAATGAGGTAGAATTCATAGGATCTTCCTAGCTAACTCTTCGGTGATAAAGGATTTTCCCAATGATTTTAACTCATTAGTAATATGGGTGAATCGAGTATACATGTTCATGATTGTTTCTTTATCATTCATCTCGAATAGCTCATATTTCCTCACCAGCAGCTCGATCCTGGATTGCTTGACTTGATTGGCTCATTCGTGAGCTACTTGAAGGGCATTCCAAAACTCTTTTATGGATTCACACTCTGAGATACGAGTGTACTCGTCAAGTCCTAGTCCAAAATATAGCAGCTTCTTGGCTTTGGCCTTTTTCTCCATCTTTCTAGAATCATCTGAGTCGAATTCCTTTGGCTTCTTAGGAATAGTCTTCCCATCAGTTGTGACTTTCATTGGAATGTAAACACCATTCACAATGGGCACCCACAACTCATAACCCTCAACTTGGATATAGTTCTCCATTCGATTTTTCCACCAACTGTAGTGTTATCCATTAAAGTATGGAGGTCTGGTCACAGATTGACCTTCTAAGATTCCTTATGGTGCACT
The DNA here is from genome assembly GCA_029747015.1 of Carnegiea gigantea. Lineage (NCBI taxonomy): Eukaryota > Viridiplantae > Streptophyta > Magnoliopsida > Caryophyllales > Cactaceae > Carnegiea > Carnegiea gigantea. The sequence goes on along the minus strand of JAKOGI010000896.1, from coordinate 177,933 downwards.
CATTCTTGCTGGATCTCTCTAGGTGTTAGCATAATTTATGAGAACCTGCTCTGATATCAATTGTTAGATTTAAACATACAAGGACACAAGAGGGGGGTGAATTGTGCCTTCCGATTTTTCAAATTGTTTCAAAAACACTTGTGAGAACAATTTGAAGTGCGTGTTTCCAGCAAGACAGAAACAAAACTTCTTTCAGAATACTCATGAGAACTGATTGGAATGCGTGTTCTCTATGAAATAGAAGCGAAAGTAATTGCGGAAATAGTAAAGCTGACACAATATTTTTACGTGGAAAACCACCTCTGGCCCAATGGAGGTGTAAAAAATCACGACCTGCCCCAGTAGGATTTCAACAAACACTTTCACTAACACGGGCCAAATTCGTTACACTATGTAACACACGTGGCAACGTCACACACGTAACTTAATCTTCTCCAAGACTCTAGTTATAAACACACAACCAAGTTCTCTCAAGACTTTGACAAGCTCACACAGACAACACGCCCACTGTCTTCTAAGATACCACGTCCAACTTACACAAATATTCACGGGCACAATGTCCACACGTCCCCTAAGAGACCATGTCCAACAACTTGGACAACCTCTAATCACAATGACGGAAAAGAGATTAAAAAAACCTTACTTGAATGCTTCTAAATAAGCTGAGTGTAAGGTACCATACAACTTCTATTATGCCAATAATGGAGACTCGATTAAGCGCACACTTTGAAGGTTTTTCTCACAGAAAAATTCAGACTCAGAAAAGTAATTTTAGCACTTGATCAATCGTGAAAACCCTTGAAAAACCTTACTTGAAGAGATGAGAAGCGAGTGCTTATATACCAATGAAAAAGCAAGGATTTGATTTCCATAATAACTCTGAAAATACTCAGTATCTTAAAAGGAATTAAATCCTTCAAGAATTTATCTTTTTAGGAAATCATATCTTTTAAGGATAACATAAAATCTTTTGAAAAATCTTTTAGGAGACCAATGTTATTTAGGAAAGTACTCTTTCTAACACACAATATTCTCAGAAAATCAATCCTAAATATATTAGAAATTTTGACAGTAGGAAAACTCTTGAAAATCTTTAAAAACTGATTTTTGCCCTCGCTGTCCTCAAAGCACTGCAGACCTATTTGCTCAATTGTTCTGAGCAGTGTTCTGAGTCAGCTTAAACAATTCCTTCAAGGTGAGTGTTAAGTCAAGTTCTTCTTTGGCATATTAATAAGAATCTAGACAAATATAACCAGTAATTAGCCCTAAGATTCTAAAGACTCTTGTGCTCTACTGATAATGTGCGCATGTATCAACTTTGATGACTTCAGCTTCTTCGACCTGTTCTTCAGGGTGCTTACAACTTCTGTCGCTTTCAACATACAATTTTATCACATAGCTTCAAGCATTTCAAACTGATCCCCAGGATGTTTGCAATCTATCTTATCACATGATTCTCGCGCTCAACTCAAACCAAGCATAATTAGCACATTTGGGTTGTAATCATCAAAACCTTATATAAGATTGGTTCAACAAAGCACAAGTAAGAGCTTACTTCAACTTATCAAATTGCTAGGCCCAAATTGCATACAAAGAGATATACTCAGACTTAACCAGCAAGTAGGTCATAGGCCTAGAAATTTTATCATCATGAATGAACTGTCTATGCAAAATAGTGGGCCCTAAGTCTACAAGTCCCTTTCTTTCAGTATGTTCAAACGTTTGGTCTGCATCAGTAGTCGTGGGCACAAAAGTCTCTGACTCAATAAACGTAGACATAGCAGGCTCAAAAAAGATTTTCAAAAATTATGGAGTCAAAATAAAATGCTTCATATTCGACATAGAAACCCACATAGAAAGAATATCATCATCGAATTTTGCATTAGTGGGCTCTCTAGCACTTTATAAGACTCATGTAAATAAATATCTTCTGATTCATCAAAATCAAGATGCTCAACTTCAATTGTGAATCATGTGATGCTTAAGTTAAACTCACTAGTTTTCTCAAAGTCTTTACAAACCTCCAACTCGAAAGAGTCATTAAAAAGGTCGGGTGGGTTAGCAGAAATTAGAACAATCTCAATGACATCCCTAAGTGAGCTAAATTCAAGTGCTAGGTCAGGTGATAGACACCTATTGAGGTCATTCTTTTGCTCTAGGCTAGGAAATGGAACAACATCATGCAGGTCATGCCTAGATTGGAAGGAAGACTCAAAATCATCATAAAGGATAACTTCAAGTTTAGGAGATCCTAAACTAGAGTCAGATCATGCAAATTGTTATTCTCTCTACTATGATTAAAACAATGAGATCATTAAGCAATTCTCTCCTTCATAGTCTCCAACATTTTATCTGTCAATTTATTTATCTTCTTTCTAAGACTCACACATGTATCATTAAGATAATCACGATGTGGACAATTATGAACTTCATGATTAGAGGACATGCAACAATCACACAAAATAGGATGCACATAAAAGTAAGATGAATCATATGAGTTCCTCAAGTGATTCCAATGATAAGGATTAGCATGAAAAACACACTCGCCATGGGTAAGGTATCCTAGAATCTCTCTAGCTTGTTCAAACTCATAAGTCTCCTAAGCTAATTTTTTGAAGAAATTCCATACCTTATCTTAAATTCGAGACAACAATTCTACTAAACCTCCAGGATACATTGACCCAACATAACCTCAAAATTCAGCATTCAGACCCACAACAACGACCTCATAAATTTCTTACTTTTCAAAATTGGGCTTAATGGAGCACGATAATCATTAGGCCGTGGCAGATAACTCTAGAAAGGTTCATTCTCAAATTGTGAGAAATGGAATAAATGGCATTCTTAAAACTTTTTAACAAAAAATCAGTTTTATTTCAATTTTAAGGTTTTCTGTAAAGGGAAAAACCAATGACTCTAATTAAGACACTAATTAAAAACTAATGAGCAAATAAAAAAAGACACTTAAATAATTAAGTTAACATAACAAAATAGACAAACAAAAATAAAACTTTATTACCAAAAGAAAAGAAAGGCCAAAAGCCTTGACCGACAAGAAGTGACACAACACAAAAAACTAGAAATAAGCACAAACATTGTTTTCATTTTCTGATTTTTCTTTACATGCAAAACAGAAAATAAATTAGAAACCTCAAACAAAAGAAAAGCTATAAATAGAATAAAGCAAAAATCAAACTCCTAGTTCAGAACACTATACACAGAAAATTAAGCACAATCACAAAGAACATAAATATATTCTTTACTATTATTTTCTGTCCCAGAATCATGTGGAAAAATCATAATAAAAAATTATTTCTAAAAATTGTAAAAAAATTCCAGAAATCCCTAAAAATTCCATAAAAATTCACCCAAACTCTAGAAATCCCTAAGAATTTATTAAAAATATCATAATAGCAAAATCAACACCAAATTAGGCCAGTTAAAATCAAAATAGAATATGAAATTCTAGGGGAAAAAAAAACCTTCATCGTTTATATTTCCTTCAGTCTATGTGTTCCTGCAGTGTTCACACCACTAAAACTGGTAGTTCTGGTTTTTTTTTCCCTAGCAAAAAATTAGTCACCAAAAGCAAACTAAAATTGAACAAAATAAAAATCAAAATACAAACTCTAATCAAAATAAATCTAAACTGAAGCAACTAAAACAATTGAAACTAAACAAACACCCAAAAAACGATATCAAAAATCAAAAAGTATGAAACAAAATGAAAATGACTCAATCAACTAAACGATGACACAGTTCAACACACAACTTAATATCATCTTCTCTCCTAAATCCCTCAAAAAACTCGACAAGAATGCCAAAAACTTGTTATGAAATCCGTAAGCACACAATTTATCATTGTAACACTTTAGGAATGGGAACATAATTAGGTCTCTATTCAACTACTAAATAACTTATACTAAACAAGGTTAAATAATGACAAATAAATAAACTATTTTGACAAAACTCCACTAATCACATGCTCCTAAATCAACCAACAGCAATGAAACTGTTTAGTTCTCAACCGAGTAAAGCTTTGGCCTTCATTACATTAGATTTTAGCTCACAAATAACCTCTAGATTAGCTAGTTAATAGTGTTTTATGTTTTGTAAATAAAAATGATAGAAAAAGCCCAACTTAGAGCAAAGCTAACCCATCTTGAAGCCTAGCTAAGGGGAAGTGCTAAATCCAATAGGGAGTGCTAGGATTCAGCAAGAGCATGCTACAAAATAGGGTGTAGAAGAAAAGCCAGGCAGAAATCTGGCACAGGGGTGGCACAACCATTCCCCCTTCTACTCTATCTTTTTTAAGAACGATGATGTAAATGCTTTAAAAAAGGGGGTTTTGGCTCTATTAGGTTAACCTAGGTATTAGCAGCTATTTTTCCTCTCTAGCTTAGTTTTGTAAACTTTTTCAACTCCATTATTGAAAACCTAGAAAGGTTAAGTCTTTGATTGAATTTATTGCAATTTTCTTATTTCTTCCTTTCATTATTGCATAATCCCAAAGGATTTAAAACCTAAGTCCACATCTCAAAACTCAAACATCCTTTCTTTTGATTCCCCTTCTTTTATTTTGATCATCAATGCCATTAGGTTAGACTAAGTTCATGCAAACTTGAAGGATCATTGCTAGAGGAGCTAATCAAGACTTAACAAAGGCATTTAGCAATTGATCTTCATCATCAATGGATGCAAAAGTAGGGCTAATCTTCTCTCTTTTACATTTTTTGTTGCAATGTTTAAGGTTAGTAGTAGCTTAAGTTTTTACGTGGCCATATCGAGCCCCTATCACCCCGTTTTTACATTCTATATGTTTCCAAATGTGCTTAGTGATCGATAGTTAGGTCATTGATATTATTAGCTTTGAATCCTCATTACTAGAAAAAGTATATTAAATTTGCATGTTAGAGCAGTTTAGTGTAGTTAAATTAAAATCCTAATATCTCAATTAAGTCAATCTTAAGCTAACAACAAATCATCTCTTAGGATGACTTTTTACCCTTTCTCACCACCTAAAAATACTACTAATAAACTGGCACTGTTGCCGGACATGATGGCATTAGATTTTCTTTTGACTTAGACTTAACTGTTGTACATAGCTTAGTGTTGGTCATTTAGAAAAAAATAATTCCAAAAAATTAGAAAACAAAACCAAAAAAAAAAAGAAAAATGAGAATGAATGAGTGCTTGGACAAGGTCGCCTAGTTGTGGAAGGTTAATTTATGTTGAAAGTTCACCACCTTACACCGAGGCAACCCTAACCATAGCACTTGATTCCGGAGCAATGGCAAAGGAACAAGCTCAAGGGCCTCCTTTTCCTCCTCCTCTGGCTTCAAGGGGCCTAAACCAAATCTTCTACCCACCAAGGTCCACTAATCCCTCTTGTTTTCAAATCCCATCACTTGGTGGGGATGTCTAATTCTATTTTAGTCCTCACTATACGACCATGCTTCCCAAATTCGGTGGAGATGGTGATGCATACCTATTCCTAAGTGAATTTGAGGAAGTATACTCAATGGTGCAATTCCTAATCTGTCCAAGACACTGTTAGGTTGCATTTCATTCCTTTTGCATTAAAAAAACTTAGCAAAAGAGTTGATGCATAGGCTCCCAACAAACTCCATTTCTACATAGGATGGGTTTGTGAGGGTTTTCTTGGGAAAGTCTTTCCTGAGTGGTACAATCATGAAATTAAGGAATGAAATCAAGCACTTTGTCCAACTTAAGAAAATATCCTTTTGGAAGTGCTTTGAAAGATTTAAGCTCTTGCTTGCTCAATGTCCACACCATCGTCTAGAATGCTCGCGATTATGCCAAATCATTTATGAAGGCCTTGACCAAGCCACTAGAACCATGGTGGAATCTACGTGTCAAGGCGGTTTCTTGAACAAGACTGAAACTGAGGCATAGGACTTCTTAGAAGAGTTAGAGAAAAAGAGGTTACAATAGGAAACCACTAGATATGAGAGTTTAGGTGCTATGATCAATAGCCAAAAGAGAGGGATTCATGTAGTGGTGGATGCCACATACATTGACACTAGATTTGCTACCCTTGAAAATATGCTAAAGGGTTTTGTGTTGTCCCAAGCATAGATGAACTTTCCCCTTCCCTAAAGGGTCTTATATTCTCAATGTCAATCCACCAATCACTCGCTAGGTGCATTGTCCTCTATTTGCTCAATAGTTGGCTACAAGTCAAGAGTAAGGTCAAGTTAATGAGCTTTCGAAAGGCCAAAATTTGATGCCTACTCTTCTAGTTTTAACCCGTAGTTGGCTAAACATCCCAATTTCTCATGGACTAGGCCTAATGCTTTGATGCCCAACAATTAAGGTGGGGGTTTTTAAGGAAACTCTCATCTTCTGCATATCAAAATCCACCCTTCCAAGGGATATACAATACTCCTAGAGGACCTCTTCCTCAACCACATGTGGCTCAATCATATCCCCCTCCCAGTTATAATAAATTGGATAAAGTGAATAAGAAAGTTAATGACATGGAGAGGATGGTTAGAGAACTTCAGGAGTCAAATGAGAAAATGATGATGATAATGAGCGAACTTCGCACAGTTAGCCATGTCTAATAGGGAAAAGGGGGTTTTTCCTAGTCAACTAGAAGTGAACCCAAGAGGGAGATCCACCTCTTTATTTGAACCTAATGACATTCAAAAAGTGAATGTCGTAATTTATTTACAATTGGACAAAAAGGTTGACACCAATGTAGTGAGCAAAATAAGAATGATTCCCCTTCCACATCATATTCTCTCCCTTCCCCTCAAATGGTGATATGCTTCCTTCCCCAGTTGCTTCAACCATCTAAGGAGGTAGATGAACCCAACGAGAGTGAGTCAATCCATGATTCTACCTCTCCTAGGGATTCTCTTCTAAGACCTGACCTCTTGCCCAAACTAATTAAAGGGCAAAAGGGTGCAATCTCATGTTCATACAATTAGAGAGACTTTCTCCCAAGTCAAAATCAATATCCCTCTACTTGATGCGATACAACAACGGCCCCTCATGCTCATTTTCTTAAAGACTTGTGCCTCTCTAAGAGAGCCACCAATATCCCTCAAGGGCCTTTTTGGGCTCTAATGTGACCTCAATTATTTCAAACCAAGTGCCTCTTAAGTGTAAGGACCCGGGATGCCCCACAATCTCAATTGTGGTTGGTAATGACAACATGACCGGGCACTTCTTGACTTAGGTGCTAGTGTTAACCTTCTACCCTCTATGATGCATAAAAGGTTAAGCTTAGGGGGGTTAAAACATATAAAGATGGTCCTTCAATTGGCCGATCATTCCACTAGGCTCCCCAGATGAACGGTTGAGAATGTGTTGATTAATGTAGGGAAATTTCTATTTTCAGTTGACTTTGTAGTTTTAGAGACTAAGGTTGTGATGAGTCCCGAAAATAAAATATCGATCATCCTAGGTCGACCATTCCTTACTACTTCTCATGCTCTCATTAATTACAGGGATGGGAAAATGAAGTTGCATTTAAAAATATGACAATAGAATATAATGTATTTAACCTCCAAAAGCAACCAAGGTGGTTTGCTGACATTGAGCACTATACCTTAATTAGGTGGGTGACTTTTCATTGGGGGGGTAGAGTATGATCATGAAGAGGAGCTAATACGATGTGGGTTTTAGCTGTTTTGTGCAGAGTATGAACCCAAATTGATACGTTTGCACATGTATCGATTCTTTCAGCCCTCTCTTGTCATCCTTCTTTATCTCATGGGGCACCTCCTAGTGTGCCAGCATCTTCTTCGCTTGAATTAAAGCCCCTTCCCAATACGCTCAAATATGCATTCTTAGGTCTGAATGAAACTTTCCCTATGATAATTGCTAATAATTTGCATTTGGATCAAGAGACTTAAGTCCTAGACTTGCTACGGGAAAACCAAGAGGCTCTAGGATGGACCTTAGGAGATATTAGAGGCATTAGTCCCACCATAGTGCAATACTGAATTCCCCTTAAGGACAATGCCAAGCCCTGCGGGGATAGACAAAGAAGATTGAACCCTACCCTTCAAAAAGTGGTAAAGAAAGAAATCCTAAAGTGGTTTGATCATATAACACCAATTTATCATTATTGACATGAAAAAAACAAAAAAAAAACCATTATCATCATCACCATGTGCACAACTTACAAGAATGGCCAAAATTATGTTGAGATGTTGGGCTTATAGCAACAAAAGTTGAGTCGGCCAATATTAGTGGGAATGCTTAGAACTTGAGATTACGAAGAATACCATTTTTTAATTATTTTGACTAGGAAATTAGTTGATTACAATGCATCACATTAGGAAATTATAATACATTCACCTTTCTATTCTAAATCTTTGTGCCACAAGAAGGGCCCTTAATCTTACATCGAAGACGCCCTATAAATATCAAATCTCTTCCTCACTTTGCCAAACATCATCTATTGTTTACCACAGACACACTCTCTCTTTCTTTCTCTCTCTTCCTACTGAGCAAAATTAATGGAATAGTGGCACTTTGACCCATGTAAGTGAAGGATTGAGTAACATGGTTGTGGTCGACCTATTATTACCTTTATGGCTTTGTTGTTAAGGTTGTGTCCCCTACTCGTCATTTATTGAGGGCACATAAGGCTTTAGATCTCTTCAACTGGATTTGTGGAAACAATCGCATAAATTAAGGTACAGTATGATGGTTATACCCTTATGGTTGTGTCGTTTTACTAAATCTTTGTGACTAATGAAGTGTGTCATGAAATAATTGTTTTGATTGTTTTGTCGCATTAATGGTGGACCATCTTATTGCTTTACTGTATGTTGATCAACGAAGTTTGGGCTTCCCAATCGGTCCAAGTAAAAGCATATACATTTAATGATCGTAATGGAGATTAAATCTTTTACTGTTAAATGTATTACTAATGGTACGTTAGGCCAATAATGTTGGGTGCCACCATAAGACAATTAAAGGAGCAAATGCTTGAACTCTATTTACTTAATAAAATGTTTAATTGTGCACTGATTTATTTTACTATATAACATCAACTTGTACTATGCTCGTTTGCCTGACTGTTTTTATATTTTGTATTTTCAAGTTCATCTAAAAAAGGATTCAAGTGTTGGGAGACATCACATGTAAAAGATATAGGCTTATATTTATAGCGTTAATTATTTATATAATACACAACTTATAGTAATGGCTCTATTGAACTATACAATCGAAGCAAAATGATTAGTTTCTTATTACTTCTTTTCTTGTTACAACCAATGTTATTATTGATAGTATGAGCCTTGTGTCACCTCTAGGTTACATAGCATAGCGTCCCCATCTTTTAAGCTTCCGCATAAATAAGACAATTTCTAAAAGTAATTCTTGGAAAATGTCGAGGAGTTAAAGATGGTATCAGAGCCATATGTTTACAATAGGAGAATAAGATATGGAATAAAATAAGTTGCCATAAGATTGAGTAGGCACAATACATTGGGTATGGGTATTACACTGCTATTATATAATGGTATGTGTATTATATTGTTTTAATTTTGCATGGCTACCATCAGTTTTATAAATTTACAGGTATGCATCTTGAGATTAAATGGATATAGTATGACCTTCTAGGTTTATGATTTGTAGTGAATTTGATGGGTTGCATGTTTATGGATGTTGAGCTTCTTTGAATGAAGTTAGAAGGGTATATGCATAGATATATGGGATGCATGAAAAGTGTATTTGAGGAACCATTTGAAGGTTCTACTAAGTTGTGTGGATCATGAAAAGTCTAGTATAATAATATGCACAATGTCAGCATTATATGCAAGAATACATGTTTTTGTGTAGGATGATAAAGATACGTTGTTGATGTTTGAACTTTTTTTAAAAACATGTTATGATACCTATCAATATTATTTGGAAGGGAAGTCTACAGGTCTTGTAAGTTCTTTAATATGAGTGACCATAGTTCTTGTTATTTTCTTTGGAGACAGTATATAAATCAAGTAAGAATTAAGGATGGAGAATATGTATACGTAATGATTTTGACATCGTATGACTTATTTTATATGTGCTTATATTATGATATAAATTAAAGAGTTAATAATGCTTGTTCAAGCTATGTGACTCAGTGGGAATACATATATATGTATAAATATAGTTCTAGTAGTTCTACATGCTACATAGGTTAAGTAATAGAGACACGATATCAGTATAAGGTGTAATTATGATTATCTTGATCACTTGGGAAGCGGATTACAAAAATTTGAAGAGTTTGTAGGATGACCGTGTTGTGAATATTTGGAATGGGACCTAATTACCCAAGACATAGTCAGTCAAGGCTTTTAAGAGCTTTAAAGAAAAGGTCTAAAGGGTTCAATAGTTTGGGGATTAGAATATCCTTTGGGGTTGTAGTCAATTTTGAATTATATGGGATACGTGACTAGTTAAGTGAATAATGTGTTTATCATAATTAAGTGTTTGATCGTTCTGGGAGAAACATAGAAATACTTAAACCATATGAAATTATGTTTATATTTGATTATAGTTGATGGTTTTTTACTTATGATAAAAGTGGGATGCTTACAGGGAAGTGTGTACGTATGAAATTGTAAAAATATTTATAGATTTTTCGTAGTATGATATTTTTGATTTGGGTGGTTCTCTTTTGATAGTCTCATGTGGCAATATATTTTGCTACTTTGCATTATTGAAACCCTAAGCTAGCTTATATTGATCCATAGTTGATTAAAATTATGAATATTGGCTAACCTTTTGGAGTTCGTAGTTCATCAAACGAGTGACATTTCATTGAGAAGATAATCTTTTGAGGTTGGATTCAATGTTGGATTAATCTATGGATGTGGAATTGTTTTTATATTTGATTATGGCTAATAGTCATTTACTTATGATAAAAGTGACACAAGATATTAAAGTCATGATATATCATTTCTATGAGTGCCAATATAGGGTAAAAGTTCATTTCCTAATTTGAAGGTATGTATGTGATTATATATAATGTTGAGTAAAAAAACCAGGTACCCGGTTCTGAACCTGAACCCGGTTCGAATCCACCGGGTCCATACCCAAACTCGGTTGAACTAGGTCCAGGAGTGGTTCCAAAACCCTGGAACTGGTTGCAGCTGGGTCCGGAGTCGAGTCCTGAAAACTTGGAACCAGAACCAGACCCGTTACCCAGTTACCAAGTCCAATTAGTTTTAAAAAAAATATGTAAGTTATCTGGTTACCCATTGACACCAGATGTTATTCTTTCGATGCCGCTATAATTTCCGACTATATGTTGATATTACTAAATCTTTTTGTTAATGTATAATACTATGAGAAGATGGTATTTTTTTAATGCTTGGGCGAAATGAAATATTATTTGTTAGTTAACAATTGGACTGTAATACATGATAAATGTCTAGCTGCCATTCCATTAAATTTGATTTTGAATGATCGATTAGCTAGCTTGTTGGGTGTATTGATTCTCTCACAAAGTCACAACTACTACCCAAAAATTTAAATGAAATAAAATAAAATAAAATTACGAACCGGGTACCCGATTCTGGACCCGGCCCCAACCGATTACGGGACCGGTTCTAAATTTTTGGACCCGGTTCCTTGAAAATAGATAGGGTACCCGGTCTTACTCAGCCCTAATTATATATATGTGTTTCATTGTCACTTTGGCTAAGGTTACTTATATATTGGAACATCCAGATAAATGTTAAGATAAAATTTAAGGTTGGAAAATACATATGATACTTGGGATGTTATATCAGGTACCGCATACACATGAGTAGTAGTATAAGGGGAATTATAGCATCACTTGATCTCAAAGAAACTATAAATATAGTTGTCTTTATTGTTTATGAGTTAAATAGGAGAGGCTTTATACCTATGTGAAGGGTATTGTTTTGATGGAACTAGATAGAGGCTAGAGAGTCTATAAGATAATTTGATCATTTGTAAATTTTGGGGGTGTGTTACATAAGGAGGACTCAATTGTGACCCAAAATCAAAAGGAGATCTCAATTATTAAGCTCAGCATATAGAGATGTGTATCAAAACATATGACAACATGGTTGGATTTAGAGATTTTTTTTTTCAACGGTAGGGCTTGATTGGAGAATTTTGACAATGAGTAGCAGTTTTGATGATGAAACTTTCTTTAAGAGGGGAAGGATGTAATGCCAATTTATCATTATTAACATGAAAAGAACAAAAAAAGCATTATCATCATCATATGTGCACTCACAAGAATGGGCTAAATTTTGTTGAGATGTTGGGCTCGTAGTTCCAAAAGTTAAGTCGGCCAATATTGGTGGGAATGCTTAAAACTTGAGATTATGGAGAATATCACCACTTAATTATTTTAACCAGGTAGGGAATTACCTACCAACAGGAGTCATGGACACCCTTGCAACCTTCCATTCACGCGGCCCAAATAAATTACCTACCAACATTTTAAAAAAAAAAAAAAAACCTGTAAAGACTTGGACATTAATTAAATAAAAAACCCACAACTCAACTCCTTCCCAATCTGACTCTTTCTCATAAGTCCTCTCATGCTAGAATTTTGTTCTTAGTAAAATTGGTTTGTTGCTCACACTCATTCACACAGAAACCTTGCGTTCTTGCTTGATTTCATCGTTGAGTGTGTCTTTGTTTTTTCCCTAAAATTTCATACGAATCAATCAAATTCCATTTTATGATACTTGAAAAATAAATAACCTCAAAAGAATAAAAAAAATAATGCAAGTGGTAGTAGAGTAAGTGGACACCCCCATTTTGAATGTCAAGATCTGCTACTGTTTGGGCTTCCCGATCAGTCCAAGTATGCGCATATATGTTCAATGATCATAATGGAGATTAGGTCTCTTATTGTTAAATGTTTTACTACTGGGATGTTAGTCCAATAATGTTGGGTGGCACCATAAGATAATTACAGGAGAAAATATTTTAACTCCGTTTGTTGAATAAAATGAATTTAATTGTGCACTGAATTATTTTACTATATAACGTCATCTTGTACTAGGCTTGTTTAGCTTACTGTTTGTATATTTTGCATTTTCCAGTTCATCTAAAAAGGAATCCAACTGTTGGGAGGGACCATGCGTAAAAGATATAGGCTCACTATCAACAGTGTTGATTATTTATATAATACACGACTTATAGTAGTGACTCTATCGAACTACCAATCAAAATAAAATAATTAGTTCCTTGTTACTACTTTTCTTATTGCAACCAATGTTATTATTCATAGTATGAGCGTTGTGTCGCCTTCAGGTGACACGGCATAGCACACCCGGCTTTTAAGCTTCCACTTAAATAAGATAATTTGTGAAAGTAATTCTTCGAAAATGTCAGGGTGTTACAGATCATGATATTATTTACCCCCACCTTAGATAATGAGTGGGTGAGTCTCGTCCAAGTCATTCCTAAAAAGTGCGGTGTCACCGTGGTCAAGAATAACAAGGATGAGCTCATTCCCATAAGAATCCAATTCGAGTGGAGGTTATGCATTGACTATAGAAAGTTAAACTCCACCACTAGAAAGGATCAGTTCCCATTACCCTTTTTGGACAAAATGTTAGAAAGGTACGTCGGATAGACTTTCTATTGCTTTCTTGATGGGTATTCCGGCTATACCTGAATTCTCATTACCCCCAGAGATAGAGAAAAGACTACATGCACATGCCCTTTTGGCACTTATGCCTTTAGGAAGATGCTTTTTGGTCTTTGCAATGCCCGGGCCACCTTTCAAAGGTGTATGATCTCAATATTTTCCCATTTAGTCGAGCAATGCCTTAAGATTTTCATGGATGATTTCCTTATATATGGAGACTCCTTCGAGGATTGCTTGATTAATTTCGAAAAAGTTCTAAGAAGGTATTGAGATAAGCATTTGACTCTTAATTGGGAAAAGTATCATTTCATGGTCAAGAAAGGGATACTTTTCGGCCATATTATCTCATGTGAGGTTTCAGAGGTATATAAGGCAAAAGTGGAGTTGATTGCAAACCTCCCCCTCCCCACTTGTGTAAAGAACATAGATCTTTTCTAGGACATACCGGTTTGTACATGAGATTTATCAAGGACTTTAGCAAGGTTGCTAAGCCCTTGTCCTCACTTCTAGCCAAGGATACGCCATTCCACTTCTCCAAGGTATCTGAAGTGGCGTTCACGAAGCTTGAGGAGGCATTGACCACAGCTCCCATCTTACATCCTCCTGTTTGGGGAAAGTCTTTTGAATTTATGTGTGATGCGTTGGACTATCCGATTAGGGTAGTTCTAGGATAAAAGATTGATAAGAAACCCCATATAATTTATTATGCGAGTCACACCTTGAATAAGGTGCAAGTGAATTATTCCGTGACTGAAAAGAGTTTTTGGTAGTAATTTTTGGATTTAAAAAGTTTAGGCCTCACCTCATAGGGTCTCATGTCATTGTTTTCACTGACCACGCTGCCTTGAAACATCTCGTTGAAAAGAAAGGTGCAAAACCTAAGTTAATTAGATGGATTACACTCCTACAAAAATTCGATTGCGAGATTATGAAGGGTTCTGAGAACCCAGTAGCAGACCATCTCTCTAGGATAGTGACTAGCGATGCAAGTGAGTCCCCTATTTGTGATCGCTTCCCCGATGAGCAACTATTTAGGGCTCATATGGAGCAATGGTTTGCCAACATAGTGAATTATTTGGTGATCGGGGAAATGCTTAAGAGTTGAGCAATGATGATAAGGCCCGTTTTCTTTCAATGGTTTGGTTCTTTATGTTAAATGACCCTTACTTGTTTAAATACTGTCCGGATCAAATAATTAGAAGATGCATCCCCGACGACCAAATTCACAGTGTCCTCTCTTTTTGTCACGATCAATCTTGCGGGGGACATTTTTGTGGGAGAAAGATCATGGCAAAAATTGCTCAAAGTAGGTTTTATTGGCCGACCCTACTTAGAGATGCCCATGATTATTGCAAAAGATGCTTGCGTCGCCAACAGTAGGGCAAGATAGGTAGAAAAGACATTATGTCACTCATCTCTATCATTGTATGGGTCATAGATTTTATGGGTCCGTTCCCAAATTCATTTAGGAATGAGTACATCCTTTTGTGCATGGGCTACGTGTCTAAATAAGTGGAGGTCATCCCCACAAGGATAAATGAGTCGAAGGTGGTTGTAAGATTCATGAGAGAGAGCCTTTTTGCTAGGTCTGGGACGCCTAGAGCAATCATTATTGATCAAGGGACCTATTTCGATAGTAGGTCCTTTGGTGCACTACTAAAGAGGTCTTTTATCCTTCACCGCCTTACAACCCCTTACCATCCCTAAATGAACAATCAAGTAGAGGTATCTAATAGGCCAATCAAACAAATCCTTGGAAAGACCATAAACAAAAATAGGAAGGATTGGGCGGGCAAGTTGATAGAGGTGATGTGGGCCCACTGCATGGTCTGTAAGACCTCCTTAGGCATGTCGACTTATATGGCGGTTTATGGGCGTCTGTGCCATCTACACGTTTAGCTCGAGCATTAGGCTTGGTAAGCAATTAGGTCCCTCAACTTCGACTTAAATTCTGTCGGTGAGGAAAGGAAAGGAAAGGAAATTGAGCTTGAAGAAATTAGGAGAGAGGCTTATAATAACACCCGCTTAAGCAAAGAATGAGCCAAGGTCTTCTATGATAAGCTCATCCATAGGAAAGAATTCTCCCCTGGGTAAAAGTCCTCTTGTATGATTCCCATCTTCATCTATTCTCGAGAAAACTTAGGTTTAGGTGAACCGGTCCCTACATTGTAGTAGAAGTTCCCCCTCCGGGGCAATTAAAATCAAGGACCCCACCAAGGACAATGTATTTAAATTCAATGGGCATATATTGAAACAATTTTTAGAGATGCTAAGTGATGTGGAGTGTCTCCTCCTCCATAAACATCTTTTACTTGAGCAGTCACAGTCTTAACTCCTTATATACTTGTGTATAGTGTATATATGTGTGAGCATTGTGTGCTGAAAAATTTAAAAAGCCAAAAATAAAAAAATGAGAAAAAATAAGAAAAAGGTGAAAAAGATGAAAAGAAAACGAGTGAAAAAATGGCAAAAATGAAGGAAAAGTGAGGTCAGAGGAGACAAACAAAAAAAAGTGAAAAAAATCAAGGCCATGAAGTGAGAAGATGAATATTTTCGGGTAACGATTTGGCACTAGGAGTCCTTGCCAAGGGCACCCTCTTGCCCCTTAAGCAACACAAAAATAACGCTCACAGAGATTTGGCATGGTGGACCCTTGCCAAGGGGCACGTGTGTGCCATAGTAGGAAGTTTAGGGTGCCGACCAAAGTTTTGGAATGGGGCCGCTGTGCCTAGTGACACGACTATGCCACCTCCTGGCAGCACTAAACCTGACTTTTTGGCCCTTTTTCTTCATTTCTTCTTCTTCCCCCTCTCCAATTTCTCACTCTACCCAACACTTTATCACTAACCCTCATTTCCTCTCTCACTCTCCACTCAAATCATTCCTAAATTCTTCAAATTTTTCACACATTTCATCCATAATCTTCCCTTTTCTGCTAAAATCTCTCTCAAATTCATCATCTTTCTTCTTCTCCACCCACTTACTTTCTCTCTCTAAATCCTAACCTCTATTGTTAAGGCTGAAGGTTGTAGAGAATGAAAAATTACCTTTTGCCTCCATTTTTGCACTAGGGAAGCTTGATTTTTCTCTCAATTTGAACAAATAGGCAAGAAAAGAGTTAGTGAATCCTCACCAGCTCTATCTCTACCCAAGAAATCTTTAACGGCTTCCTCATCCTCCCAAGCACCTTCAAGAAGTAATGGTATAAAAGACGCATACACTTTGATTCTTCCTCTTAGCACTAGGGATTTGGTATTTGTGAATGAAGAACAAAAGTTGAAATATGAGACTTTGACTATTAGGAAGACTAATGAAGAAAAGTTTTGGCATGTTGATTCTTTGAGGGCATTGGGAATGCTTGATGATGTTGTTGCTTTACTTAGCAATTTGGGTTAGGTGGAGCATATGAAAATGAGTTGTGTGTCATATGACCAAGTAATACTTGAATTTTTTTGCGCTTTGCATATTGATTGGGCTAGATCATATGGGGGTCAAGAGGTGCTCATTTTGTTTTTAATGTTTAACACTGACCATAAAATGAGTTTAAGCGAGTTCAATGGGTTACTTCGCCTTCCAATTTATCCAGATTCATTTAAGAAAGCTCCAAGTAGGTGGAGACCCGATCCTACTTAGTTGAGCATCACATGCTCCAAATGCAAATTGTATACCAACAGGTTTGGATAACCTCGAGTCTATGACCCTAGGTAAGCCAAGGCCACCGACAAATGTAATGTTAATATCCGCTACATACAACATTTAATGGTTAATATAATATTTAGGCGTAATGATAGCTAAAATGTGTGTAGGAAAAAGGAGTTGTTTCTTATTTGGTGTTCCTTGTGGAGCACTCATGCGGATATCGGGGCCTTCATCATCCGCTACTTTATTGAGGTGTCCAAAATGACTCGTCAGAATGTGATAGGTGTGGGAGGCAGCATCACCATAATTACCAAAGCTTTAGGTCATAGGCAAAAATTTAACACTCTTGTGCCTTACTTCTTAACAGTGAACGTTAATTTTGCCACGTTAACCCATATGAGCATAATTGATACAAAGGGTGGCATCAACAAATACCCTTACCACAAACAAGTTCTCTTCACTTTTCCCGATGTGGCCTAGAGCACCATATCTAACAAAAGAAATTAGAATTATGAGAGGGTGATTGTTTGTAAGGTGGTGTCACCTAGGGAGAGGGATGAGGGTGATGATCAGAACGAAGAGGATAATGAAGATGATGAGGGCAAAGGTGAGGAAGAGGGGCACGAGGCCTAAAAATCTAGGGGAACCTAAGTTGAGGATGACCCAATGTAACAATCCCAACCCTAATCACAATAGCAACAATGGGAGGGTCCTCTTTAACAACTCAAATGCCATTTAACTCCACTTTCCTCCAATATTTCTCTAACCTCCAACTGGAGGTAGCCGATCATTGAGAGGGTTATAATGAGGTCTATTAAGATATTCATCGTATGATTAGATGCATGAAGTATATTGAAAAAGGGGATGATGTATTTTAAATGAACTATGGACTACCAAGAAGAAACGGAGATGAGATGGAAGTGATGAGATGAGGAGCGAACCATGGGAGAGGCTCGAAAGTATGAAGAGGGGAGGCAAATGAATGAGCTTCTATGGCAACAATTTGAGGCCATCCAATCATTAGAGTAACCGTTCCATCCTTTCCCAGGTCATCAAGGGAGCTCGTTGACATTCACGCCATTTCCACCGCATTTTTTGCCACTACCTGGGCCTAATGGGGCTCAATGACTATGAGTTGTATACCCCACCCCTCCCTTGCTCTTCACTGCATAATATATTTTGAAGAGGTCATTGAATATGGATATTTGTTGGGGGTTATCTCATTTAGTTTATATGGTCACATGTATTCATCTCTTCTCTCCCCTTCCATTATTGTTGGTATGTTATGATTGTGAAGGCCATATGAGGAGAATTTGATTGTGATTCGCCTTGTGAATTATGGATGATGTGTGGATGTTGTGATTGTGCAATGCACATATGGTGGATTTGAGCATGTTTAATGGGCTCCGAGGAGTATAGGCAATGTACATAATTGTATTTAGAGTAGTTATGCATTTGCATTATATATATGAATCCATGTGTGGCCATTTTCATTTTTCTTCAAGGCATTCCACCTTTTTTCCCTTTTATGTATACTTTTCTTGTTCTCTTTGACTTATTCCTTTTCCTTTTCTTTCCTTCTTAGGGCTCTTGTTCCCACATATTGCATTTGTATGATTGATGAGAGGAAATAGGCATTCTTTGTGCATGATTGTGGCCACATTAGCCAAAAAGTCTTCCTTCTACATAATTGTATCCCTTGCTACCCCTTTTGGGCCTTACCTATCTCTATTCTTATTGTGACCCACTCTATTAGCATTTGGCCTTGAACATTGTCCTTACCTAAGCCGAGGCTAATGAGTATCACTATGATGAAGGGGTGGGAAATGATTTTGAGGGATTGCATATTTGGTGTGGTATATGAAGAAGGAAAGGATAAAGTGATGGGACTAACTTGAGTCCATGCAAAATTGAGAATGCATATTTGGATGAGAACCTCCTTGCCAAGAGAGGAAAATGATGAAGAAAACCAAAACAAAATTGAGAAAAGAATGACAAAAGAGAAAAGAAGAAAAGGAAACAAAAGTCTTGGCATTGATAGTTTATACGATATCTAGAATACTCACTGAAGTCCAAAAGAAACCAAAGCATGCTAAATCAAGCTAATGGCCTACCTATAACAGCACTTGACGCATACATAAAGCATTATCTCTTTTAAAAGTCCATATTCTTACCATCCACAAATAATATAGTTTTTTAAACGTATTTATCAATCACACATATGCTTCAAATTTAATCACAATTTCATAAATATCCCGAATGATCCTTCAAATCCAAAACCAAATCCAAATCCAAGTCGAAACTAATTTCATAACATATCCAAAGTCCAAATCCAAGCCAAACCAATTTCATAACATATAACATATTTTTAACTTAATGCTAAACTTTTTAGTTTAGGAGAAATCAATTCATGGCCTACACAAAGGACAATTACAACACAAGGGTGACGAACACATCCTAGCGGACCAACCATAGCTCATTCATCTGATACCAACTAGGCACCTACGCGCTAGAGGACGTGAACCTCCCACAAACACAAACCACGGAGTCACATCCATATGCTAATAAGTTTAGGCCGAAACCCTCCTCACCAGGGACCCACGTGGCTCACATAACACATGAGGCCGACATTCATATTCCAAGGGGATGGTCAGAACCTCTCCCACTGCACAACCTAAACATAATGACATTCACTACTATGGTTAGAGCTCTAGACTGTCATGTAATAGCCTTAAGCAACACATGAACCTTTTTCCCCCAAAAGAACATAACTTAATGAAATTATATAACTCATATAATAATATTTTTTATTATTCAAAGAAAATCAATTCCACAATTTTAAGAAAAACACAGTTGAAACAAGGCATAATTTCACCCAAAATAATTTTTACAAGTTTATGATAAATCATAATAAGACCTTACTATTTTAATGCATTAAATCATCACAAACATGATAAAGATTTAATTTATGCATACTAATAGCCATAACAATGCCAAACATGGCATTCCACTCAAAAATTCGTAACTCGCAGAGTACACAACCAACATTCATAAAACTTTGCATACAAATACAACATAGTATGAGGCATTTATCACAATATTTTCATAATTTTCCCTGAAGCCAATCCTCTACAAAAATTAAAACAGGGCAATTTCAATCAAAGATCACACCCCACAAAGTACACATCCAAAATTTATGAAACTTTACCTAGAATTGGCATAAAACAAGTATATTCTACATTAAAAGTTTCATAATGTTTTACAAACCTAATAGCTCACAGTAATTAAAACATTATCTGAATTTCTGCACTAATTAATGAGGAAGTTTCAATCAAAAATTAATATCTTGTAAAGTACACATTAAAATTCACGAACATTTTCAGGCAATTGGCCAATACCATAGGTAATCTATAGTAAAATTTTTGTCGAGCTAATAATTCACAGCAATTCAAATGGTACGTGAGATATCTGAAAATTTAAAAATTCAACCAATTTTTTTCCTATCATCTTGCACTTCTGATACAAATAATCAATCCAAAAATCCATATTTTAGCATATCTATGAACAAAACCACAACATAAATATCAATCCACAATATTCACATAACCCTAAAATCACAAGTCACCATGAAAACTTTTGGTGGTGAATTTCTAACAAATAATTTTAGGGTTCTAATCTATTAAACTCTAAAACATTAAATTTATAGCTTCAATTCTCAGTTGATTCTCAAATTCAAGCATAAACCTTCAAATTAATCTTCCCCTATTGACCCCCTTGAAACCCTTATATAGATTTTGAATGAAATAGAAATTTTAATTTGATTGAATCATGTTGATTACCGTGATATCTTGACTACTTAATGCTTATTATCTTGATATTGCTAACAATATGGGATTATGATTCTGTATGTATCAAATATCAAGATTTGCCTAAAGTATGATAACATCTTTTGATCTTATATTGTGAAAGATTATGCTACTAAAAATTAGCTTCTAAATAATTTTATTAGTAAAGATCAACTCAAAATAAGGTTAATAGCCATTAGAAATCAAGGGATGAGCGTTAAGTAAAGTTGTAGATTTCAAGGGCTTGAAAGACTGACTTCGAGGCCTTGAAATGATATCAAATATCAACCTTCCTTGTTTGATGAACTGGTCACCTTCTAAATATTCCGTCAACCTCTGCACCATCTATTTGTTATAAATTGAGAGGAATTTGCAGTTGAAGGAGACAACAAGAATGAGCACAAATGATAATACGCACTTGAATACATTGGGCCTTGATTTGCTATTCATTCAATTAAGTTCTATTATTCAAAGTTATAATTAGGTGGGATTATAGAGTTGAAGGGTCAACTCTACCAAGCCTTGTTGAGCGTGACAACTTAGGACTTGGACCTTAGAGTAGGTGTACTTTAGAATTATAACTATCCCTCCGAACAAAATTGGATTAATCCTAGAGTTAGGAAACTCTAGGCGGGGACTAAGCCTGGTTGAGGCTAATCTTGTTAAAAAATACTGGTGTTATATCCACATTTACTTTCTGTAATTATTTTTCGATTAATTTGTGGCTTTGATCATCACCTATTCACCCCCTCTAGAGTGATTCAATAGCCTTTGAGTTTTCATCCCCTTATCAATTTTAAAGTTAGAGAAGAGCAAGAATTACTCAATTTTAATCAAATTCCTAATTCTCCTTCCTTTTTCTTCTCCTTCTTCTCCTCTCCTCTTTCTTCTTCTTCTTTTCATTCCTCTCCTCTTCTTTGTCCCCTCTCTCCTCACTGACCGTGTGTGTGTTTGGGTGAGTTTTGGAAAGAAAATAATCCACCGCCCAACCGATAAACATGACGAATAAAATCCCCCGCCTTTTTTATTTTATTTTCCCTTTTTTTGGGTCAATTCTTTTTTTTATGACTCCTCGTTCATTTTTTTTAAAAAAAAAAAACAAAGTCTTAGTAGTACAATAACTCAACTAATTATTACCCAAACATAATAATACTAATACTAACTCCAGCACATACATACATATTAAACATAGATAACCCAAAATATGTACATAAAATATAAACTACCACTTAAGTCAAAATTAGCAATGAAATTTCAGGGTATTAGAAAAAGGGTATAAAATAGCATAATTTCAGGTTGAAACAAGACAAAGGTAAAATTTTTACTGCAAGTGTATAGCTGTCAGTCGTAGTACTTGAGTGTCGAATCCACAGCACTGAAGTCAAATCTAAGCCACTATAACTAAAAACTAACCCATTTTAACTAAACTTAAAGCAATAAACAAGCAAAACAAAATTATTTAACTAATAGTGATTGAATCTAATCTAAAAATGATTGCATTTACGAATTGAACAACTACTAATGAATAAAATTTTCAAAATAATTCAAAAAGTGGTGAATTTTAATCACCAATGGAAGGGGATAGAAAACGAAAGCAGTTACCAGGAATAGATAGAATTGAAAGTAGGAACTGAACTAAATAATCAAACTTTAACTTGAATTACATCTGAAGCAGTTGAATCACATGTTTGGAGATAGAGAATCAGACTAAACTAATCTACTTCTATATTGTAAACTAAAACCTAAGCTATCATAATGGTGGCTTTCTTGATGAATTTTGGTATCTAAGACCTCCTTTTATAGTGGTGATAGCCTTCATTCACTTTACAAATACTAGGAAAGTTATCACAATTTTGAAATCCACTTGATTTCCAATTTTCACTTGGCTACAATTTTCCAAAATTAGCTCCAACTAGTCTTGCAAGCCAAGCAAATGACTATAACATTTTACGAAATCATTATTTTTTGCACAAACACACAAAATCCAAATAAAATTCAAAAATAATCTCAATTAACTGTAAAACTAAGTTATTAGAATTATTTAATGATCACTTTTTCGCTCAAACATATAGCAAGGTGGATCACTAGAAGCTCACAATCGTCAGCACCTATGCCTCCGAAGAAGTAAAGAAAGCTTATAAATGACAAGGCAAAGGACATGGAATTTCAAAATAGATGAATTATGTAAGGTAAAAATTCTAGCTTTTGTCTGTCTATTATTGACTTATCCATAGACTAGTTCAAAGATGAGGGAGAATCTTACTTTGAGATTTTTTATGATAGAAGAATGTTAGCTTGTGAGAGACTGACTGGGACATTCTGATTAAGGCCAAATTTTATTTTTCATATGTCTTACAAAGGATGAACTACGAGACTTTCTTTGATGTGGGTACCGAAATTTATCTACTCGTAGGTAAGTTGTTCATGGTAATTTGAAGAAAGAAGGTCTTAAGGGATATGAGTTCTGCACTACAAATGTTAATGGACTCTGATTTTTCCTTTACCCTAACAACCTAGACCAAGTCTTCAACTTGAAACTTATCTTTTTTAAAGTATGTTACCAACTTTTCTTTGAATGTGTCAAAGCATCCCTTGACTCTTATTCAACGATTCCTTTAAGCCAAGATGGTAAAAAATAACTTTCTTATACCTAGTTGGACTCAGAACCTATATTACTTCACTATATCCTTGTCTACAATGTCGATCCTATAGGGAATACTAAAGTGATGCCTTCATACAAAGCTCTTAGCATGGTTCAGCAAATTATGTCTTATCATGATGAAATTTTTTGGAAAATAATTCTTGAATACATTGAGAAAGGTAAAGAGGCATCCAGAAATGCCCATTTCCCTTATGTCAACCTCCTAACTAAAGTAAAGAACAACCCTTGAAACCCTCTACGCCTACCTCAAACCCTAATGTAGTCACTTCTTCCCTTGAGATTCTAAATCTACAAATCTCTAGACTTGCATCTATAGATATCAACTTGGGAATTGTCTGACTAATGAGAAGACTTATGTATATTAATGGAAGAGGGAAGTTACAGGGCGTAGATATCTAAACAAATGTCTATAGGTTTATACTATGAATTTTTGGAAGTCATTAAGGTGCAACCTGCAAGGGATCCAAATTCGGTGTTTGAGCATATCATAAAGCAAAATCTTGATGACGATATCAAGGGTACAAGTTATTCTTTGAATTGTATTCATGACCCATTTGTAGAGGATTACTAAAGGAAGCTAAAAGAGGAAAAGGTAGGAAAAGGGAATGAAATAGGACTTAGTCAACCGAGCACAAGAAAGAACACATGACTATGAATAAGGAAGCACTAGAGGCAACTCCATCCTGACAATGTTGAATCCTCCTAGTCCAAAGTAGCAAAAGAGCCCATTATAGCCTAGGCTATCTAATAAGTTCATATCAAGGAATTATCATTTCATGTTCCCTCTTTAAGACAACTTCAAGATTTTTATGGTGGTTTACAAAACAATTCTCTAGTTCGGTTTGGATTTTAGACAATTGATTTGCTGGCTGTAAATTTTAAGACAATACCCCACACATTATCTTGATTTCATCCCACCTTTTGATGAAACTTAAAGGGGAAGAGAATTCAGGATCTTTTTATCAGGTACTAGTAGTTTCGGCTAAGGATGACCCTGGAATCTTGTAAGAAGAAGTAGTACTCAAGTCAAGGTTGTGACTTGATAAAAATAGTGTGACTTGGTGTCCCTTTGTTAGCATTGAAATCCTAATGCTTAGATGTAATGAATTGTATTGATAATCTATTTATGTTCTATGTGCTTGTCTCTACCTATCTACATTGAAGTGGTTAAAATGCTCATATTTGTTCCCATATGATAATTGATGTGCTCATAACATGCTATTGCATGCTATAGAAGACATGTTCATACTCTAGGTGTTTAGAAAAAGTATGCTTTGTATGGTCACTATGATCAAATGACACCACTCTTAAAAGATTAAGGGGGAGTAATCTTTTGCGAAGTCTGATGCATTGTTTACTTGATTTTACAGCGCGCAGATTTGTTTATCACTGTCATTCGCTCTTATTTTCTCATAAATAACAAATGTTGCCTTTCACCAAAGAGAGGGATATTATAGAATCACCTCAATATGATGTGATTATAAGCTTACAATGTCTCTATGAGTTTTCCTTTCAAGGAACATTTATTAGGATGTATGAACGGCTTAGTTATGAGTAAATAGTTGTTGCATTCTATCGCTTTGTTATTGATCTCAAAAATTCTATTGACAAGTCCCCTAAATCATTGGTTACCTAAAATTTTAGCCATAGTGTTCAGCCACATTCAATTCTTACTATCAAGAACCTTGATAGGCATGTTAGAAACAAATCCTTATCAGAATCATAAACTTTTGTGACATGAAATTCACATAAATCAGATCAAAATGAATTGTTTGATATTCCGATCAATTGAGTTAAAACTGAAATTTGCGTACATGTAATTCCATGTGAGGAAATCATAGCACAAATCATTAAACTGATTTGATCATTAATTGATAAATATTTGGCTATGGATTTTGCCCTAAATAGAAGTGAATCACCACACTTGTTTAAACTAGCTTAGTTAAATGATTTCTGATTTAATTAAATGATAAGCTTAGTAGTCATTCATGGTTCCTTCCTCAAGATGCAAGATGTAAGATACAAGATTAACTTTGTGGTTTTTATATGTACATCTGGTTACAGTTTGAAAGCATATAAAGCGGATTCAGATGTATTCCAAAACAAGCAAGGGCCAAAAGTGCTTTATACTAAGGCATAGCTGCAGTCAACCTTGCTAAAAGTGGCAAATGTCAACATCAAGGTTTAGAAAGAAGCTCATCTACTTTATCAAAATAAGAATGAAATGGCTAGCACATTAAATGAATGTTACGACAGCTCCTTTTGAATTCAAAAAGAAGCCCAAAGAAGACTGAACAGCTATCGACATAACGGGCATCAGTCAAGGCCCTTGAGCTAAGATGTAGCCATTAGACTAGCATCCAATGGAATATTCTAAAACATCCAGCAGCTACATCAAGATCTAAATCTCGCTGTCTATAAATAGAGACCTTGTTGAAGAAGAGGAGTATGCAACACACAAACACAGAGTTCAAATCTCATCCTAAGTGGTATTATACTCCTAAGTGAACTATTTAGAATAATTGTAATCTTTATACACACATTTGAGTTTTTCCTTGTGGGGAAAGAGAGTTGGGAGAATCCTGCCCATAAGAATTAAATAGGGCGGACTGGAAGAGTCATTTTTTCAGAGTAGATACTATTAAGTTTAAACACATAAGGACACAATAGGGGGGATGAATTGTGTCTACCAATTTTTTGAATTGTTTCAAAAATACTCATGAGAACAGTTTGAAGTGCATGGTTCCAGTGAGACGGAAACAAAACTTCTTTCAGAACGCTCGTGAGAACTGACTGAAATGCGTGTTCTCTGTGAAACAGAAGCAAAAGTAATTGCAGAAATAGTAAAGGAGACACAATATTTTTACGTGGAAAACCACATCTGGCCTAATGGAGGTGCAAAAACCACCACCTACCTCAGTAGGATTTCAACAAGCACTTTCACTAACATGGGCCAAGTTCGTTATACTATGTAACACATGTAACAATGTCACACACGTAACTTAGTCTCCCCCAAGACTCTAGTTATAAACACACATCTAAGGTCTATTAAGACTTGGACAAGCTCACATGGACAACACGTCCACCGTCTCCTAAGAGACCACATCTAACTTGGACAAATACTCACGGACACAATGTCCACACGTCCCCCAAGAGACCACATCCAACAATTTGCACAACCTCTAATCATAATGACCAAAAAGAGATAAAAACACCTTACTTGAATGTTTCTAAATAAGTTGAGTGTAAGGTACCATACAACTCCTATTATGCCAATAATGAAGACTCGATTAAGCGCAAACTTTGAAGGTTTTTCTCACAGAAAAATTCAGACTCAGAAAAGCAATTCTAGCACTTGATCAACCGTGAAAACCCTTGAAAAACCTTACTTGAAGAGATGAGAAGCGAGTGCTTATATACCCACGAAAAAGCAAGGATTTGATTTCCATAATAACTCTGAAAATACTCAGTATCTTAAAAGGAATTAAATCCTTTAAGAATTTCTCTTTTTAGAAAATCATATCTTTTAAGGATAATATAAAATCTTTTGAAAAATCTTTTAGGAGACCAGTTATTTAGGAAAGTACTCTTCTAAAACACAATATTATCATAAAATCAATCCTAAATATATTAAGAATTTTGGTAGTAGGAAAACTCTTGAAAATCTTTGAAAATCGATTTTTGTACTCGCTGCCCTCAGAGCACTGCAGACCTGTTTGCTCAATTGTTCTGAGCAGTGTTCTGAGTCAGCTTAAATAATTCCTTTAAGGTGAGTGTAAAGTCAAGTTCTTCTTTGGCATATTAACAAGAATCTAGACAAATATAACCAATAATTAGCCCTAAGATTCTAAAGACTCTTGTACTTTGCTAATGATGTGCGCATGTATCCACTTTGATGATTTCAACTTCTTCGACCTGTTCTTCAGGGTGTTTGCAACTTCTGTCGCTTTCAACATACAATTTTCTCACATAGCTTCAAGCATTTCGAACTGATCTCCAGGATATTTGCAATCTGTCTTATCACATTATTCTAGCACTCAACTCAAGCCAAGCATAATTAGCACATTTGGGTTGTAATCATCAAAACCTTATATAAGATTAATTCAACAAATTCTCCCTTTTTGATGATGACAAACCAAATGACCATCAAAGGTGAGACATAGCAGAGGGCAAAAACATTAGTGCTAAACTTAGTTTAAGAAGCCAATTCACATAAGAGAGAATAACAAGAATAGGAAGGCAACTTAAACCAGGAAAACCAATCAAAGCATGGTCATACTTATCTTCCCCCTTTTGGCATCATCGAAAAGGTCGAGGGAACCATCTTTATAAATTCAGTAGGGATACACCCACCACCACGGGTAATGAGGGAAATGACCACGATACACTCAAGTATATGGTACAATAATGATATTGGTCATCCGAGTCACGCACAAACAGGTAACAAATGCAATACGCAAAGTTATAGCATAAATGCAGATACTATCCAAAAACTGCCATAAACCGTTAGTAGGCACATACATAACCAAGTGTTTGAAAAAATAGTATTGGAAATAGGGGAAGGAACAGGTTCAGGTAGAGGAAGGTGGAGGAGGAAATTTAGGCTGTGAGGGCAAGAAAGGCACTCAGCAGATCCTCGTGACGCTTTGCATTAAGAGCCTTTTTCTCTGTAAGCGCTTGCTTCACTTCAGCTATCTCCCCCTTTAAAGTGATCGGATCTTACAACAGAGTGGCAATGGTAGGACCACTGGATATGGAGGCATCACTGGGAATAGGGCCAAGAGGTGTTTGGAACCCCTGTTCTGAAGGTGCGCTACCGCTTTTTATAATCTTGAACCCACACCCAATCAATGTACTGTTTCCAATCTCATCGCTAACATGAAGGCCTACTCTCTTCCACAATGGAATCCTAAGCTTCTTAAACACTGATGTCAGCAAGAACCAATACCCTATGTCATGAACCTTGGTTGTGTTGGCAATTCTCCCAATATGGCTAATTATGATTGTGGGCAAGTTAATTTGCTCACTCCTATCCAATAAATTAATGTAGCATATAGCCATGGGATCAGCAAGGTTGCGTCTCTGACCTTAGGGAACGACATGTGTAATCACAAACCAATACAACAACCAATGCAAGGGCATCATTTCCCTCTTTCTCACAGACCGGGACACAGTCAGATGAGGCTTTTGGCCAGTCTTTAGGTCAGTTCCAACAGCCGTTCTTCACCTAAGATGCTCTTGTCCTCTCTCGCATATACATCAAAACCTTCAGAGGACACCCCAAGTAACTCACCTAACTTCTTAGCATCAAACCGCACTTCATGACCATTAACTATGCTTGGCACCACTTCATTGGTGACAACACAGTTTGCATAGAACTCAGCTAAATCTGGGACCGAACACCCTCTCTTAGGATCTGTGAATAATTCCAACCATCCCTGGGCTTCTAACGTCTCTACAAATGCCCCAAGCCCCTGCTCTTGAAAGTATGACACCTTAACTACCTTCCTCTAAACCACAGATTTCTAGAGGAAATTCTTCATATCTCTGAACAAGGGTCATTTTCTTCCTGACTTTCCTTTTCTTTGGTTCATCAGACTCTTCAACCAGTTCAGATACTTGCTCTGGGACAACCTGTTCATCCTTATCACTATCTTTAGCATCCTCAAAATAAAATCATCACCCATACATTCAAGATCAAAAACCATGTGATTCCTCAACCAACTTGGCTTCATTCCCCCTTAATCTAGACTCGGCCACAATCGGGTCATATACCACTAACTTCCAACCAATAACTGATTGTACTAAGGGTACCATATCAGGGTCCAAATCAACTGCCTTTAACTCTAAGCTTTTCAAGAATCCCAAAATAGAGGAATTAATGAAAAAGAAAGTGAGGGAGTATTTTTCATACCAATTGAGGACACTTGTGGCGATGGTGCCAGTGATTCTTCCCCAAAATTCATCCAATTTCCTCCCCTTTTCCTTAATAATTAGTCCCGTAGTGATCTTGGGTGAGAAGCCTTGCGCTTAGAGGATTCTTAACCACCACAAGTTCTTACCATGGTGAGGAATTTTTGGAGTTGGGGCTTAAGCAGGTTGAGGAAAATCGGGTTCTTTGTGGGAGAAAGAGAGAAGGACAGATGGGTTATGGAGAGAGAAAGTGAAGGTATATGAGGTGCCCGAAAATTGAGGGAGTTTTTAGGGGAAGGTTATTTCGGCCCTTCTTGAAAAGAGAGAATGTTTTGCATGCAACTCATCGTTACACACTAGGTAGGGTATAAATCATAGGTTAGGTGTAATGAAAAGTAAATTTCAGTTTCCAACAATCCTTTAACACCACCACTTGATCAGCACATAATACAAACAGTTGTCAAGTCTGTTCCTGGAGCCTGTTCTTATTGTTAACAGTTCAGTGTCTCAGGACACTAAGGGCAATATCATTAAACCTTAACGAGTGTCAGCATGGTACTTTCCACACATATGTCAGTAAAAGCACGAGAATTGAATGCATCCATTGGAACAATGTATTTGGCCTAACGACCCTTAACTAGTCAATCATTGGGGGTTAATTAAGCATGCTCAAGCTCTTTTAATCAAACCCAATTCAAACCTATTCCTTTCAAATTGATCTCTACTTAGTGCCTTCGTAAAAATATCAGCAATTTGTTTATTAGTGGCACAAAAAATTCATTGAAATCAAGCCCTTTTCAACATTGTCTCTTAAGAAGTAAAGGCGAATATCAATATGCTTAGTCCTTTTATGTTGACAGGGATTTTTGGCAATGTTAATTGCACTTGTATTATCACAAAATATGAAAATGCAACCCGTGTCAACACCAAAATCCTTGTGTTGTTGCCGTATCCACAACAATTGAGCACAACAAGAAGCAGCCGCTGCATACTCGGCTTTTGCTGTGGGCATGGCAACTGAGTGCTGTTTCTTTGTAGACCGAGAGACTAAACAGGGCCCAAAAGAAGTAGCCATACCTTGCGATAGGTGCAAACGTTTCTTCATAGTCAATCCCTTCTTTTTGATTGTAACCTTGGACCACCAGCCTGACCTTGTTCCTAGTGACTGTTCCCAACTCATCCAACTTGTTTTTGAACACCCACTTTGTTTCAATAATTGTTCTATCCTCAGGTTGTGGTTTAAGGCGCCAGACCTTATTCCTTTCAAACTGATGAAGCTCTTCTTGCATGGCTATAATCCAGTCAGAATCTACAAGAGTTTTATGAACATTCTTAGGCTCGATGTGAGATAAAAAGACATAGAAAGCACCAAAATTTCTGAGCTTAGATCTAGTCTGCACCCCTGTATTAATATCAGAAATAATTTGGTCAAGGGAGTGTAAGCTTTGGTGTTTCCAGGGTCGTGAAGTGAAAAGATCCATACATCCGCTTTTCACTTTCTCCTGGCTGTTTGCAGAAACAGGTGTGAGATTAGGTCGGAAGCCTGTTCCCATTTCGGTCAGAGAAGTCTGGGATTGAGTGGGCTAGTTTCGGTCCATATCAGGGTCAGCCAAGCTTCCCCCTAATTGGTCTGCTTCCTGCCCACTTCCCTGACCATTAACTTCAGTAAGTGGTTCATTTTCAAGCATCTTACCATTGTCTTTTCTTATAAGTCCAAGATCAAAATCTTCATCCTGTACATCATTCTCAATCAAGGAATTAGTTTTATCAAATAATACATGCCTCTTCCCTCCTCTACTTGTGATCCTCATAGGACCACACAAATCAACATGTGGTAGTTCAAGAGGTCGGGAAGTACTTGACTTGAATGCAATTCTAGTTTGCTTTCCTTTAGCACAAACATCGCATACCTTGTCATCATTGTATTTGATAGAAGGTAAGCCAAAAACTGGACTTTTAGACACAAGTTTGTTTAGTAAGGAAAGACTAGCATGACATAGCCTCTTGTGCCAAAGCATATTATCATCATCAAGAATACTCAAGCAAGTCATATAATTTTGGGAAAGTTCAAGAACACATGTTTTATAAACATTGTTGTGTCGCTTCCCCCTCAGCACAACTTCTCCAGATTTGATATTGATAATCAAACATTGATTTGAAGTAAACCCAACATGAGTACCTTTATCACACAATTGAGACACACTTAGCAAATTATGTTGTAAACCATCAACCAAGTACACATTACTAATAGAGTGAGAGAGTGATTTACCTATCTTACCTACACCGACAATTTTTCGACTTGCCGTTTCCAATTGCCACTCTCCCTCCATCAAAGGCTATAAGTGAGAGGAAGTTTGATCTATCTCTAGTTATGTGTCTCGAGCAACCACTATCCAAGAACCATAGTTGGTTGCCTCCTCTCACTTTAGCCTGCAAAACAGCTAAGTGTTTGTCTTGGGAACCCAGATCCACTTAGGTCCCATTCTTTTCTTTGTCATGAAATTTAACTTATCTTTTCTAATCCATATTTGTTTAACATATAATGAGTTTCTTTCCATGGCCATTTTTTTCAAGGAGCAAGCATATCGATAATGACTAGTTTTTCCACAATGATAACAAATTTTATTTTCTGGCAAACCAACATACTTCTTGTCTACTGGCTTAGTAACACGTCTATTCACAAAACCTGAACCTTTTCTGTTTCGGTTATGATGAGTATTAAGCCGGTTCAGAGCTTCTGAGAAACTGTTCCAATGCCTATTTTCAATAAAGTTAGTTTCAACCCTCTGGACCTGTTCTCGAAGCTGTTTGTTGTCATTCATCTGGGATTCTAGATTATGCTTTAGCTTTGAAGACTTACTTTCCAGCTCTCTGATTTTAGTGTTGAGTTCTTCCTCTTTCTTGTCACTCAGGTCCTTAAGGATGTCTAATTCTCTACTTAAAGCAAGAGCCTTTTTATTGCTTTCATGCTTCTCATACATGAGAGCCTCATTCATATGTTCAAGTTCTTGCCTTTTTCTTTCTAGTCTGTTAACATCCTTTTCTAAATCTGAGTAGGTATTTTTAAGCATGCAATTTTCAGAAGTTAGAGCTTCACATTCCTCCATCAATGAAAAAATTAATTTTTCAAGCTTTTTCTTACGAAGATTACGTACCTCCGTTTTGAGACTTTCACCATTAGAGTCTGAGCCAGATTCACTTCGAGCCATGAGAGCCACTGCTTTATCTTCATCCTAAGAGTCTTCTTCCTCTTCTGAGGTGTCTCCCTAAGCTGCCATCATTGCTTTGGTGAACCGTTTTTCAGCATTAGTCAGCTGAGTTTTTCTGCCTTTGGTTCGGACTTGTTCTGACCTCTGTTCTTCCTTCAACAAGGGGCAATTCTTCACTACATGATCTTGCCTTCCGCACTTGAAACATCCTGAGAACTGATATCGGTCACTGTTTTTAGCCTTGCTGGTGTTGCCCTTTTTGTATACGCTTTCGGTCTTCTTGAAAAATTTCTTGAATTTTCGTGCAATCATGGCCATTCCTTCTTTACCAAAATCCGAGCTATCACTTTCCCTTGCCTTTAGTGCAAGCCCACGATCTTTCTTCACTTCCCCCTTCATCTGAGAGTTCTCCTTAGTTCATATGTTTGTAAGTTCCCAATAAGCTCATCCAAGGAAATCTCATTCATCTTTTTTGCTTCTTGAATTGCAGTGACCTTTGATTCCCATGAATAAGGTAAAATTCGTAGGATCTTCCCAACCAACTCTTCAGTGGTAAAGGATTTTTTCAACAATTTTAACTCATTAGTAATATGGGTGAACCGAGTATACATGTCCATGATTGTTTCTTTATCATTCATCTTGAATAGCTCATATTTCCTTACCAGCAGCTCGATCCTGGATTACTTGACTTGATTGGTTCCTTCGTGAGCTACTTGAAAGGCATTCCATATCTTTTTTGCGGATTCACACTCTGAGATGCGAGTGTACTCATCAGGTCCGAGTCCAAAATACAGCAGCTTCTTGGCTTTGGCATTTTTCTCCATCTTTCTAAAATCATCTGAGTCAAATTCCTTCGGCTTCTTAGGAACAGTCTTCCTATCAGTTGTGACTTTCACTAGAATGTAAGAACCATTCACAATGAGCATCCACAACTCATAATCCTTATCTTGGATATAGTTCTCCATTCGATTTTTCCACCAATTGTAGTGTTGCCCATTAAAGTATGGAGGACGAGTCACAGATTGACCCTCTAAGATTCCTTGCGGTGCACTCATCTTTTTAGGATCTCTCAAGGTGTTAACCTAGGTGTGAGAACTCTGCTCTGATACCAATTGTTAAGTTTAAACACACAAGGACACAAGAAGGGGGTGAATTGTGTCTACCAATTTTTCGAATTGTTTCAAAAACACTCGTGAGAACAGTTTGAAGTGCGTGGCTCCAGTGAGACAGAAACAAAACTTCTTTCAGAACACTCGTGAGAACTAATTGGAATGCACGTTCTCTGTGAAACAGAAGCGAAAGTAATTGCGGAAATAGTAAAGGAGACACAATATTTTAATGTGGAAAACCACCTCTAGCCCAGTAGAGGTATAAAGACCACGACCTACCTCAGTAGGATTTCAACAAACACTTTCACTAACACGGGCCAAGTTCGTTACACTATGTAACACACGTGACAACGTCACACACGTAACTTAGTCTCCCACAAGACTCTAGTTATAAACACACATCTAAGGTCTCTCAAACTTGGACAAGCTCACACGAACAACACATCCACCGTCTCCTAAGAGACCACGTCCAACTTGGACAAATACTCACGGGCACAATGTCCACACGTCCCCTAAGAGACCACGTCCAACAACTTGGACAACCTCTAATCACGATGGCGGAAAAAAGATAAAAACACCTTACTTAAATGCTTCTAAATAAGCTGAGTGTAAGGTACCATACAACTCCTATTATGTCAATAATGAAGACTCGATTAAGCGCACACTTTGAAGGTTTTTCTCACAGAAAAATTCAGACTCAGAAAAGCAATTCTAGCACTTGATCAATCGTGAAAACCCTTGAAAAACCTTACTTGAAGAGATAAGAAGCGAGTGCTTATATACCCACGCAAAAGCAAGGATTTGATTTCCATAATGACTCTGAAAATACTCAGTATCTTAAAAGAAATAAAATCCTTCAAGAATTTATCTTTTGAGGAAATCATATCTTTTAAGGATAAGATAAAATATTTTGAAAAATCTTTTAGGAGACCAGTATTATTTAGGAAAGTACTCTTTCTAAAATACAATATTATCAGAAAATCAATCCTAAATATATCACGAATTTTGGCAGTAGGAAAACTCTTAAAAATCTTTGAAAATAGATTTTTGCATTCGCTGCCCTCAGAGCACTGCAGACCTGTTTGCTCAATTGTTCTGAGCAGTGTTCTGAGTCAGCTTAAATAATTCCTTCAAGATGAGTGTAAAGTCAAGTTCTTCTTTGGTATATTAACAAGAATCTAGACAAATATAACTAGTAATTAGCCCTAAGATTCTAAAGACTCTTGTACTCTGCTGATGATGTGCACATGTATCCACTTTGATGATTTTAGCTTCTTCGACCTGTTCTTCAGGGCGTTTGCAACTTCTGTCACTTTCAACATACAATTTTATCACATACCTTCAAGCATTTTGAACTGATCTCTAGGATGTTTGCAATCTGTCTTATCACATTATTCTAACACTCAACTCAAGCCAAGCATAATTAGCACATTTGGGTTGTAGTCATCAAAACCTTTTATAAGATTGATTCAACAGATACTTTGGAGAAACCACTTCATGAGGTACTTAGAGGGCCTATTGTTTTTCAAGGTCAATGGGTGGATGCTTAATTGTGTAAATGTCAAAGTAGATTAATACAAGTTAGTTGAATCCTAAGAAAGCGTCTTCAAGTGGAGACGTAGCCTAATTGGAGGGGTAAACCTCGTTAACAAACATCATGTGCTTTATATTTTGTTTTGTTCTTAATATGCTCAATTCCCTTGCTCTGCCTACTCAGTGTCCTTGGGAATATTGTTCGGCATCCTTGAGTTTGCTATATTTTGATATTATCTATGCTTAAGTTTTTACTTGCAATGACTTAGTGTCACCCTACTCGCCTCCCCCTCTAGGTGCTTCAACGTAACTAACTTAGGGCCAACAATTTCTAAAAGTTAAATCTAATTATTTAAATACATATATATACATAATATAAGTTACCAAACTATGCCCTATGCCTGAGCTCAGCATGGCTGGGGTGCAAATGTGTTTTCCTTAGCTCATACACACTTTGGCCCAAATTGCATTCAATGTCTCTTTGAATGAACAAATATAAAAACCACATTTTCTCTCTTCTCGTTCTGTGCAGGACAAAGAGTGCAACTCCTTATTCTTCACTTGCAACCTTCCCAAAGCTACAAAATTTGAATTAAATTCCATCATAAATTAGGAATTACAAATATGATTAAGATATCAACACAAGTCGATTCAAATAATTTAACATTTATTCCTTTAAACAAATTTCTTTATGTTCAAGTTGGGCTAAGTGGATCAAAGTTGAATTGATAAATAAATCTTATGTAATATATTAAGTTATTGTGAAATGATTGACATAAATTATAGAGCAACGTAGCAGTTGCATTTAAAAATTATAAGAGGGTTTCCCCCAAAATTTAATAAGGTTTTTCTCTTAGGTAGTGTTTGGTTGGGGGGGGGGGATGGTTTTCCAACTTTCCGTTGTTTGGCGTAATAAAGGATGGAAAACTATTTTTCAAGGAAAATGATTTTCTCCCAAATGGAGAAAAATGATTTCCTTTTGGAGAGGATGGAAAGTTGATTTTCTTTCTTCAACTCTTTGATGATATGATCAGTTGAAATTTAGGCGCAAAATTCGATTTCAACAATTTGGATTGAAACTTAACTATTCGATGCGAAATATTAAAATAAACTCAAATCTAAATTTTTAACTCAAATTTTTTTTCATTCGATCGATATTTATCTCTACTACGATAATCTAATCGACTTTTTTTGCCACTAAAACAATTCAGTCAATGCGCCACTAAAACAATTTAACGGTTTGGATCGAAACTTGATCATCAGATAGAAAATATTAAAATTGGCTCAAATTCAAATTTTGAGGTTGATATTCTTTCATTTGGTTAATATTTTCTTCCACAACAATAATTCAATTGATATTTTTCACCTCTTAAATAATGCATCAATGTTTTTCACCATTAGAATAATTTCAATAATTTAGATTGAAACTCAATCATCGGATATAAAAGATTAAGATAGACTCAAATCCAGATTTTGATCAGGACATTCCTTCATTTGGTCAACATTTTTCTCTGCCACAACTCAATCGACATTTTTCACCACTTAAATAATTCAGTTGATGGTGTTCGTCACTAAAATAATTTCAACAGTTTAGATCGAAACTTGATTATCCAAGAGAAAGTATTAAATAAGAACTCAAATATGAATTTTAAGCTCAAAACTACGATCACTTCATCAATATTTTTCG
Organism: Carnegiea gigantea; assembly: GCA_029747015.1. NCBI lineage: Eukaryota > Viridiplantae > Streptophyta > Magnoliopsida > Caryophyllales > Cactaceae > Carnegiea > Carnegiea gigantea. The sequence goes on along the minus strand of JAKOGI010000896.1, from coordinate 140,727 downwards.
CTATTTAAACAATTCAATTGACATTTTTCTCTTTTTCATGAAAAATTATTTATCTTGTACCAAACAACGGAAAATATGATATGAAAGTCAATTTTCCTTGGAAGAATATTTTCCACAAAAAATGATTTATTAAAAAATTATTTTTCTTCCAACTAAATACTACCTTAATTAAAAAAAAAAAAAGTGAGTTACATTTCTGAAATTGCCAAAAATGTTTATCACAATATAATAACTTGCAAGATTTGATGTTATGCTAATATGACAAGTGCGGTCCGCAATAGGGTCGAAGAATTTTATACTTTTGAGGATCGAAGCACTAGATTGGATCAAATTATCCAAAAACAGATCTAGTCCATTAAGCTAAAATAAAAACTGACCTCAACAGAAGTCGGCATAATTTATCCCTGACGTTTCTTTTTTGTCTCAGTGAGCTACAAACAGCAGTGTGATTTATCCCCAACATCATCACCCAGACTTTAGTCAACTGACACGCCTAACCTCACCATTACCTACGACAAGCTACGATAACCATGAAACAAGCGCCATTCAAGAAACTACGATAAACTACTAACATTATCGAGGAACATTAATTTGGGAGAACATGATTCTGCCACCGCCCCTGGACTCCTCGACGACAGCTGGTAAAAAAACCACACGCTCTAATTAACACACCCGAATGTAAATCCGATAACTTATTTGCAGATCTAATTAACACATCAATTTTTCACGGTTAATGCACGAGTAGCTTGATCATTTTTGAAAAACATATATACATATCAGCATGTAGCTTCTTTTCCTTTCCTCTTTCTTTCTTCTTTAATTTTTTTTTTTTTTTAAAGTTTGCCTATCTGTCAGTTATTAGCGGGGATCGACTAATGATGAAGTGATCTTTTTTAATTGCCGAACAAACAAGCTAATCCGGGAAAACCAGTAGGATCAGGATGTACACGAAAAACTGCACTCCACTACGCGACATACAGCACAAAACGGCAATTTCTTATATGCTCCCAGGAGTACATACTCTCATTGTCCATGTGTACATATTTTTTACACGTATATTTGTCATATATTCATTTTTAATATATATTTGCTGATGTGACTGTTAAGAGTATGTGCTGATAGGAGTATGATATACATATTGGCACAAAACGGCCTAATTAATTAGTATTTTCCAACTAATTGTGATTCTGTCGGCTGTGATAATTATGATTCGATCAGATGGATAAAATTATCGGGTGACTCGCAAAGCGAATCAAAGTTGAATTTTTTCGACAATTTATAATCATCGTGCTTTCCTCACAAACAAACGAAAAATAATCGTGTTTCGTAACATAAAGATATTTAGCATAATGTAATTACTAAGGATTTTGATAAAGACGTGTAACATGTGTAATATATTATTAAATATTTTTAATCACCAAAAAGGGGAAACCGTATTGCATATTATTCATTTAAAAGGTAGACTTGGGAGTGGAGTCCTAGAAGCACTCTAGATTGTTGTAAAAACTGATATAATATTGTCCAAATTATTACACCAATATATACAACATAGTCCGGAGAAGAAGGGTATTTTGTGTAATTGGGCCAAGTACAATCTACATTGTAACCACTTTTTTAAAACTCTTTTTTTGTTTTTTTTTTTTACATTATAGTAAATATGAGTAAGCTATTTGACTTCCTATTTCAGGAAAGACCCAATAGGCTAACCAACTTAGGAGAAGAGGGATAAAACTGTCAAGGCTCAGCCCAACCCACTGCCCTCCCTCTTCGAATGAATTGACAAAGAAAGATACCGCGAGATTTGAACCTGGGTGGGGAGTGTGGGGCAAATACAATCACGTCAATTTGCTTGTGGCTTTTAAAACTCGTGTACGGCTCAAAGAATATGAGCATGTAATTACAATAAGATGTTACAATTATTTATGTGCGTGAGGACTAGAAAAAGGATATGTAGTGGTGAAGTCAGGAATTTCGGAGAGGGATGTTGGCATAATTAATAGTACATAATATAAAATTTAATAATAGTTATAAACTAAAATTAAATAACTATTACATTATATATAATCTAATTATACTCGACGAGACCTCATATTTTTGCACTATCACTCAAGTTGACCAGCATAAGCCAAGACTTGAAAGTTGAGACTAGTGCACTATCATTGAACAATGCATTCAGATCTACGTGAAATTTGGACCATGTTTCATCCGTTTCACAATTCATTTAAACCCTACAAAAATCCCAAAAAAAAAAAAAAAAACAAAAAACAGCTTAAAGAATGCATGCACTTTCATTTCAGGTGGACAATGGGCACGAGTTGCCCCGATGAAAAAAAATTTTTTTTCCCTCTTTGAGGGCAAGGGGGGGGGGGGGGTTTCGTAAGCTTTTCACTATAACAGTATAATATTAGTTTATGAATAATAATGAATATTTTGGTGGTTACACTTATCTGAAGAGACGTGAAAAAACTAGCATCATAGTGAAGATATTCAGGTTCACAAGCTTGGATAAGAAAATAGAATAAATTCAGTTAACTAGATTTTTTTTTTTTTTTTTCATTTGAAACCATCAATGGCTAGCTCTATCACTCATGTGATTGTCCATAATGCAAGATGGTCCAGGACAGTGAGAGAGTTCATGGAGGTGTAATTAGGAGCGCATCTTAACACAGTGCATTTAGGCGGCAAAACGCATGGAGAGATGGTCTGTGGTGATGGCAAAGAGAATGCTTGTTAGCAGGAGGTGGAATGCTTAGTATGCCACGATTAGGATTTTCTTTTTCGTTGGTAAATAAGGGTTGGTAAATGAGTGAAATTAGTAAAAAATAGTAGAAGGGGACCGAAGTTGATAGAAGTTAGTTTTTTTTTTTTTTTTTTTTGAATGATTGGTAGGGGGGTTGACTAAGGTTAGGGAAAATTGGAAGAAATTGATAAAAGTTGGTAGAAATTTATAGAAGTTGGAGAATGTTGGTAAGAAATGTAATTAAATAGGGATTTCTTTGTAAAAAATTTTGAAGGACATTGGTAGAATTTAATTAGAGTTGAAAAAGATTGATTAGAGTTAGAAATGATTAGAATTTTTTTGTAAAAGTTGATAGAAATTAATTGAAATTGGTAAGAGTTAGACCCTGTTTGGCAAAATTAGCGGTTCAAGTAGCGAATAGCAATTCAAGTAACAGACAAATATTTAGGTAGCGTACAGCGTTTCTAATTTAGGTCCTATTTGGCAAAATTAGCATGTTAAGTAGCGGATACGGGGTTCACGTAACGGATAGCTGTTTAGGTAGCGAAAGCGTTTCTAATTTAATCATTAGCAGATAGCTATTTAAATGAGCAGTTGAAATAAATGTGTCCAGTAAATTTAGCTGTTGGGTTGACTGATTAATGTAAATTGACATAAAAGGATAAAGATAATTTCCAAAGATAAAATTTCTAAAAATATTTTTTTGTAAAAAAATATGAAACGCTACTTTTTAACGCGAAACGTTAATACCATTAGCTTTTCAAAAATACTACTTAAAACGCTAAACGCTAATTGAAATGCTAGTCAAAATACTATGTTACCGAACATTAAGAATTACATGATGAGGGTATTGACTTAGTCAAAACACCAAACACTACCCAAAACGTTGTTGCCGAATACGCCCTTAGCTGGTAGCGAATAATTGTTTAGATGAGCAGTTGAAATAAATGTGTTCGATAAATTTAACTGTTAGGTTAGCTGATTAATATAAATTCACATAAAAGGATATAGATAATTTTCAAAGAAAAAATTTTCAAAGGATATTTTTTGGTACAAAAATATGAAACGCTACTTTTGAATGTAAAACATTAATACTATTAGTTTTTTAAAAACGCTGCTTAAAACACTAAACGCTACTTAAAATGCTAGTCAAAATACCATATTAGCGAACAATGAAAATTACCCGATGAGTGCATTCATTTAATCAAAACACCAAATGCTACCTAAAACGCTGTTGCCGAACACGCCTTTAATAGAAGTTGGTAAAAATGGATTTACCAACGAAGGAACCAGGCCCAGTGAAATTATAACAATTTATGCACGCAAAGAAATAGAAGAATCCATCACGACAAAAAGATTGAGCCAGAACAAAATTTTGAACAACGAAGGGAGAAACTAAGACTTCGTTTGGTCCTAAAAAAATTTGGTGGAAAAAAAAGTTGAAGGGAAAAAAGTATGAAGGAAAAAAAGGGAGGGAGAAAATGAGTTTTTTTCTCTTATTTGGATTGAGGAATAAATACAAAAATTTGGATGAAAAATTGAAATATTGAACTACTTAAATTATGCTGATGTCATCTAAACAATGTGAAGTTGAAGGATGTTGGGAATTTTCCTTACAATTTTGTGAGAAAAATTTTATCACTTATTTCTAATAATTTTTCCACTTAGCTTTTCCCCATGTTTTTTTTATTTGTGATTTTCTCTAAACCAAACACAAGAAAAAAAGTAACTTTTCTAAATTTTTTTATTTTCATCAAATTTTTCAAGGTTCAAACGGAGCTTAAAGGTCAGAATTGAAGGATATTGAAATAGGAAAACGGGGCCCCTTTAGGTTGAATAGGAATCACATTCACCACTGCAAATAGATAGATTTCATGAATAGCTTTTGAGAATATGCGTCTATCTCCAGTTTAACCTAATCAATTATCGGGGGAAAAAAAAAAACGAAAATCTCTGCCTTGAATATGCTTGGGCAACTGTCTAGGTATTTAGGTATAATGTAATTTATTATTTATTTTTCATTTTTCTTGGGGGCCGGTGGGGAAGATAAACGGGGGTCACTCTGTTGGCTTTATCTCAAGGAACCCAATAGAAGTAGAATGACTCAGGAAAGGGGTGAAACCGGTCCCAATGGCCCGTTGTAGACTTAGAGAACCATAAACAACAGGGAACTGCTCCTTGCAGTCGCAGGAATTAATCTTAGGGTTGTCATTGAACAAGGCCATAGCTACCAAGTAGGCAACGCCCAACTTGGTGTCTTAGTACAATGTATATGATGTAAATATGGTAGTTTTTTTGGTAATAGATCATTTTATTCCCCCCCCCCCAACCCCCCCCCAAAAAAGGGAGCCCATATAATGAAGGCAAAAGATAGCAGCTTCTTGACCACTTGTAAATTGTCATACAGGATGAGTGCTCTCTATGTGCAGCAGAAGAGGAAACTCATATGCCCATTTGGTTTTGTTTATTTACTCTTGCTCAAGTACTTAAAGTCCCATGGTGTCGTAAAACGTTAAGTGCGCAAACTCCCTCCAGGATTAAAGTTTTGTATCATCGTATACTTGCATAGAGATCATAACACTATCTGGCTTTTCCTTGGATGGAATCTATCATATTTGCCAAACCTGTACTTTCGGTGGAAAATGAAAAAGGAGTGAGAGAGAGTGGGAAGAAATGAGAAATTTTGGGGAGAGGTGGGAAGGGGCAGGAAATAGTTTCTGCTTGCGAGAGTGGGAGGAGAGGGAAATATTTTCATGAAGTAGGGAAGGGTTGGGAAGGGGTGGGGAATCCAAATTTATCCACGAAGCAGGGTCAGTAGTTAAACTCCAATCCCGAACCGTTTAGTTTGAGTCAAAGCAAGCAGATTTTTTTGCATGGTAAGCAGACTCCCTACTGAGCCTACAGTCTAGTGCTAAATAGTTGCCATTAGTACCCATTTGCCTTCCCTCAAATCCCTCCTCTTAGGAGTACTTGGCATACCACTCAGTATTGGACAGGTAACTCCAATGGGAAAAGGCATGACAACCACCAGAGCATTGGCTCGGTTGTTGCTAGAACAACCACATGCTAGAACATTGAACATAAAAAAATAGTGTGAAAGATGCCAGAAATCAATCAATTCTGAAGGGGAGTAATGATATCACCTAGTGCCTTTAGAGTGGTGGAGTAGACTATTCCTATCTTCAACTGCAAAAATTACCGTCCCAAAATTTTCTCTGTGACAGCACAGCAGTTCCTTACCAGTGTTAAGCAGCTTCAGCAGGCCTTGAAATAACAGGCCTCCAGAGAAATCTCAGCATTTGTTACCAAAAGTTGTGAGGCACAACAAATGCAGAGGGTTCCTTCTGTACGCTGGCATCCAAAGTGCGAGAATACCTCTTAGATCGGTGTAGCTTCAACTTGATGGCAGGTACCTTCTTCAATATGCTCTTCCATATCAGTTGAACAGCATCATCATCCATGGATGGATACCTGAACTCAAAGAACCTCTCAACTTCTTGAATTTTCCTCCACATTCGAGTCCACTCTTCCTTCCCAATGCCTCTGATGAGATTTATAAGAAACTTCTCTTTTAAAGCATCAGAATTTCTCACAAAGATGCAAAATTCCGAGTAATCAATGATATCCTCAAAGGGGAGCTCGATTTGATCGCTGATAATGACAGGGACACAGTGGCTGGCAATTGCATCAAAAAGACGGTTCGATGATGGGGTGTCACCTGCTATGTTGAGGCAGTATTTAGAGGAATGCATCCCTTGGGTAGCATTACTCACACCACCATGCTGAATGCTTCCAAACGTGAAATGCACATCCGGTTCATCTCTTAGTAGATAAAATAGCTCTTGCCTTATCAATCCACCCTACAGATAGGGAACCCACTCATGAGGATATTGACAAAGAAAGGAGAAGATGAAAAGAAGAAATCACAAGTAAAAGTTCCAAGAAAACAGATTAACTTTCAGAAACACACAAAATAAACTACAAATGAGAAAATAAAAAGTTCACGGGTAGAGATGCAGACGCTTTAAAAAAAATTTTTAAAATGCTTCAAAGTAGCTGAAGGCCAATCAGCACATATGGTGCCTGCACCATGGCATACACAGTCAACAAAGAGTTCAATGCTAAACTCGACAAATCTATGTGCAAGTAGATGCATACAGGGAAATACTTTAAATTTCAATCCTTTTTCTATCTTTACTTATTCTTTCCTAGATAGATAAGCGTCATCCTTATTACAAGCAGAAAGTTTATGGCAGCCTTAAGAGACCGCAGGAAACGTTTAAATTGACATCAACTATGTACTTCAGCAGACAGACACATACCAACTGCTAAGCATCCTTCCTCTCACATGTACAACTAAAGTTATCACATTTATGGTAATATAGTTTTCCCACAGAACGGTCAGATTTATTTACAGTTTCAGACTTAGTTTTAAAAGGTGCGAGGCGCATAGAGCCCCAAAGCACTAGGCGCAAGGCGCGAGGCAAAGGCGCAAGCATCACGGATGAGAGGCGCACTTCTATGCAAAAAAATTTTGGAAGTCATTCACATTTCACAAAGGATATTGTATAGAAACAAGTTAGATAAATGCATTACAAAAGTAACTAGACTTCAATATAACTACTAACACCACAAATAACCTTAAGGTATGTTATCTTATAATCGCAGTTCCCCAAAGCACACACTTACTGTACAACCATAGCTCACCTTTTAGCTCCCAAGAAAAGAAAAGAAGAAAACAGGTAACGACAAGGCCGAGAAAAAGAAGGAAAAGGGGGAAAATACAACCTTGCATCCTTGAGGGGCAGCTCATCGCCTCCAAGGCGCTGACCGTGTAGCCTCACATCGAAGCGTGACTAGGCGTGCATCAGGCGAGCTTTGACTATGGTTTCAGTGCTCAAACAAACAGAAAAATTAAAACTTTAAAATTCAAAGCCGCATTGCTTGGATTTCGTAGGAAATGTCCAAGATGGGTCCATTAGGAATTTTAAGTATGTGATATTCCTATCATATGTGAAAACATATCACGTACATGGTTCTAATTTCAGATGTTAGTTATGGGACAGATATACCAGGCAAATTGGACAACTGAGATAACAAAGGAAAAAAGTTTCACTCAGAAAACAGGTTATTTGGCCCACCTGACAGGCCATGTCAGGCCAAACCCAATCGGCGGAGATACCTAAGCCCAATTAGTAAGGTAGGTTATTTGGGGTTCTCGTAATATTCAGATATGCTAACAGTTTGTCAAATAAGCTAGTCCAGAAACTGTAATTAATATTCATGAGACAAATTCCAGATTGGTTTGAATTGAGTCCGTTGAGATTCTGGTCAACGATGTGATGCTACTTTTAGGACTGAGTTGGGTCAGATCTCATGTTATGTTGATAGAGTAAACAGGAAAGTGTCAACGTCACATAGTCAACAGAAATTAGCACAACAGGTCTTTGTACTTGGCTTCCATAAAGTCCAGAAGAGAGAATGTTAGCTTAGGCAGGAAAGAAGAGAAGAGATAACCAAGGATTAACATTTAACAAACAAGAGAAATCAGCAGATGCTCATGACAAGCAAAAGCCTCAGGTAGAAAGCATGATCCCAACATCATAATATGATCAATATAAAGACCCATAAATTCATGCCTCCTATATTTGATTAAAATAACAAAAACAAAGGCTTTTCTAGTTATGAATGTCCTGCAAAACATTATTGTTATTTCTCTTGGACGTGACATTGGGTGCTATTTTAAAGCAAGATCTAAACCCTGCAACAAACTGAAATTAATTATAAGAATGTTAGACCATGTGGAAGTGTGTCTAACTCACATATGATAAGGAAATTGTGGGCAAAAAGCCAAGAAAGTTCTGAGAGTCACAGATGTTGCTGTCCAACATGTTACTCACAAACATAAAAGGCCTTAGTATAAATCATATGATCTGTGCTCCTCATGCGGATTCCAAATCATTTAAGAATTCAGATCCACATTGATCCAGCTTCTAGAATTTGAAGAATCTTAAATTAACCATATCTATACAGATTCGAACTGTTAATCCTTCTTCAGATTCCAAGCAGAAAAAAACAGGAGATCGAATCAAACTAATTGAATTCTTCTTAACCATGAACTTGGCACATGGGTTTTGTGAAAATGCCAAGATGCTCAAGTAATATAAGCAAATCAGCCAACTCGACTAGCTCTTAGGACCCAGCCATCTGAACCATTCAACAACCTTACTTGAAATCTTCTCAATCCTTACCAGTTACTGTCATCCCTCCCTCAAAGAAATAATAAGATTTCCATGCTTCAACTCTATTTGGAAGAAGTGAACACTAAGGCTCTCTTCTGTCAAAGGGAAGAAAGAAAGGAAAATTTCAACTTCTCCCCCTCCAAATCTCATTGCTCAACAAACCAAAATAGAACAGAACATTATACTGATAGGCCGTTCTTATAACATCCACAAGGTATCTCCACTTTGTTCCCTGCACATCTTCATCTCCATTACTATACACCCAGGCATATGATATGTAATAGAATTTTGAACCTTTTGCGGTCCAGATTTGTTCTGCAGATGTTAAACTCATCAATTGACACAAGTGGAAGAAAAAAAAAGGTTCACCTAATTGTAATTCCTACAAAATGTCCTGTCTATGGCACAACTATTCCAGTCAACAGAAGCAAACAATGAAAATCAAGAGCAACCAGATCAACAATTAGGAAGATTGACTATGTCGTTACCAACTAGCAAAATAACAAAAGGTTTTGGGGAATCATATTTAGAAGTGATTCAAGTGACTGCCTATTATACTGCTCATAGATTAATGAGAGCCAACAAGACCAGAAAGTCGATTAATTATGGCACTGTTTCCAACAGGCATATCCTGATTATGAGCATATATAGTGAAAAAGTAGTCATTCTGTGGCACAAATTCAACAGTCATTAGAAGCAAACAATCACTTTGTTAGTAGTTTTGGAAATCACAACAGCGGAACCCGGTAGGGAAAGCATACTTCATGGAAGAAGGTGCTGAAACAGAATATCAAAAGGTCAACTTACATCTTTTCTGTAAATGGCACCTTGGAAATACAGTAATATTGGACGGCTATCAAAAGTTGAGTTGTCATTTACAAATGATTTAATAACATGCCTGTAAGGAGCAATGACATCTTTTTGAGCATTTGCAATAGTTGGTGGATACCTCCCGAAATCTGAGAGTATGAACGTTGCAGGCCAGAGTTGATTCCTTGCATACAATAGACTATTCGGATGGTGAGCCATAATAATGTGGTCCACTCCCCCTGATCTTTTCCACTCCTCGTGAGATTCTAAGTACTTGACCAATTTATCCTGCATGAATTTGTCATGGCTATGTCTCTCTTGCTTCCTAGTCCTAGAATAGATGTTGAATGACAATGATGAGAAGAAGGGAACAAATATAACATCTGATTTACTTGAGTCATACACTCTCACAGCTACCCGAGAAGGTGAAGCGCCTGAATATTCTGAAAAGAGGAGATCAAGTGTAAGCCAATATTCTATGCTGTGTTGCAAATTCAGCCCTCCAAGATAAAGAGGGACATGTTTTCGTATATCTGGCCAAACACTAGGTCCCTCAGGCTTCCAATCCAAGAGGCCAAAGTGGAATTCAGGAGGCAAATCATACATGAAAACCTTGAGAATTTCTTCATTATCACCCCATTTTGCACCTCCTCCAAAAGCGTATTGGTTTTGACATCCAACACTTGAATTGTCAGATACAGTGTGGTTTTTCAAACTAGGTAACAGAACAAAGCGTGAACGACCTGCTGACTGCAATAGAAAGAACCAGGAGACTATGAAGAGAAGGGATACCACAGTAAACAAACACAACAACGAGTTCCGACAATGAATTCTCCATGAGGGGGAACTCCTATCTGCCATTACAGCTTTAGTGCCCAACCAGGAACACAAATGTTTTTCAGGCAACCAGCATTTGCACTACAGGTTATAAAATCTACACAACTATACTATGGGCTAAAATTCTCTTCTGTGGAATAGTATTGACAAGGGAGTTGAACAACCCACTAGATCAATCACTAATCAGAACCTCAAAATCATCCAAGAAGACTTCAATCAAGATTCAATAAACCATCATAGTCAACTGAAATTTCTGACAAGAAAGTGCTCTTCCCAATGAGAAATACCAAATCTTCTTGGATTGCACATGGCATTGGGACCATTTTAATCAAAACAGATCTCAGAAACGGAAAGTCCGCAACAACATTGTTGGAAAATCAAATCAGAAGATAACGCAGATGGGGCAGAAGGAAGCTCCAACTGAGGAAATATGGGAACTACCCCAGTATGAAAAACCAAGATTAAGGGCAATATTCACTATTCAGGGCAAACAGATTAACGGGGAACGCAGGAAGTGATTGGTAAACAGAAATCTCAAGTGAAAACAAATGGTGAGCGTACCGCGAATTGAACGCGATCCAAATGACCAAACTGAAGGATGGTGATGGATAAAGCTGTTCCTCCCTCACTCTCTTCCCCCTCTTTCCTTGTAGTATGCGTGCGTACAACATGCGAGTTGAACAAGCGGGAGAACAGGCCAATGAGGTCTCCACTGAAGAACCGGGCTCTGATTTCTGTGTCTTTCTCCATCGCAATTAACGGTTGATTTTTCCTTTTTCTTTTTGCTTTGCTTTTTCCGTTTATAATACAAATTTTGGGTGCGATCGTATCACATTAGAGTTATTCTGAAATGAACTCTTTTGGTGGAGACCTTTCGAATATTTTGAGATAACTGATAATATGTTCTAAAGTAATTTTTCAACTTATAAGTGACTGATAGTTTATTTGATGGTGACTTTTATCACAGTTACTCCAAGCTAAACTATTAGTCCTAATGCCTAATCTAAATCTATAACAGAAGGATAATGGATTTGACTCGCCTCTTCTTAATTTTAGGGGCTAGGGGCTAATCTCTTTCATAACCTTTGATCTTAATTGCAGTTCCATTTCAACCATTTAACATCACTGGAATTTAAAAAATTAGAAATTAGGTATTCACTCCTGCCATGTTTCTCTACCTCTCTCGCGCACGTTTTTCCCTCTCTATAACTGCATCTACATGCCCATTCTCCCCCTCTGTCCTTGGCAGTTAAGTTATTCCATTTATTTGGAGAACAAAATAACTATGTATGACCCCCCCAATACTGATTTACTTTATGAACCCTTCTTGTCCATTTCTCTCTCTTCAAATCTATGATTTTGACGAATAACCTCAGTGGAACTACTGAGAATTTTATGCCTTTGTTTTTTCAATTTTAATTTTTTTTTATTTTAGTTCGTGAATCTCATTTTACAATAAGCAATTAAGGAAGGGAAATCGGACAAGATATTGAAGCTAAAGGGATGTAGGGACCATATGCAAACTACAAGTGATATCAAGTAGGGAATGTGGATGCAACAATGTCTGAATAGCCGACCCAATACTAGTCGCGTGATGTGGCAAGTTTCACTTATGGTAACTTCATAGCAATAGCTGAGGCCAAGATCAATAATGTCAATACAAAAGTGTCAGAAAACTAAATCATTGAAGGAACTTATGATTTGTTACACATAATATAGATGCAGGCAAGTTCAATTTATAATAGATTGAGTAATGCTTCCAAAGGTCATACTGTTACTTATATTCTTCGCGATGTTAATAGGTGGCCTATAGGCTTCCTCAACTGAATTTTATAGAAATAATAGTTTATTTTGGATGTTAAGCAGTGAGATGTTATTGTTGATGTACTTATAGAGGATAATTTGAACAAGTACAAATGTTTGAGTTCCTTTGTATTAAAAAAGGGTATTCATATTTTTTATTTTGAATTATAATCATCAATGCATTACTAAAATTTTGCTTTTTTAGCTAGTTCATCCCTTGAATTTGAGTTTGATGACGTGCTCTTATGGACTATCAAGATTCAATTTTGACTACTTGATCTAGAAGAAATTAGTCTATTATGAATCTACATGATAATTTTCTCTATTTTCCTATCTCCATTATTGTCCTAACTCATAATTGTGTATTCTTCTCATGTTTACGATAATATTTTCTTTATCTAAATTTCAAATATACTAGTTAGTCTCCAATTAAGACCGACTCCTCAATTGATAACTTTTTTTTCTTCCTCCCTCATTTTTCATTGCCATCTTACAGCCTATTCTGTCTTTTGGCATTTTCAATATTCAATCTTTTCTTTGGAGGGGAAGAAGGGGTCTGGTCGTTCTCGATAGCACATTTGCTTATGTTTGATTAAAAGGTTGGTTGTAAATTTAATATCATAGTTGATAATAAGTTTTTTTTAATTATTAGTTGATAATAAGTCTTTACAACCTCAAGTTTTCATGATATGTCTACTTTGAGAATGAACTACTGAGTTTTACTCCCATCAAGACCTAATAAATGCAAGGGTTAGGATAATAGATCATCGCTATCATATAACCTTATTTTTGGCTCCACTAGAATTTTTTTGGGGGGAGGGGTGTTGTTGTCAATAGCACATTTGCTTATATTTGATGGAAAGTTTGGTCGTAAACTTAATATTGCAGTTGATAGTAAGTCTCTTTTTTTTAAAAATTGTTGGATGATAATGAGTCTTTGCAACCTTAAGTTTTCATTATTTATTCGATCAAGACCTAATTGATGTTAGGAAAATACATCGTTGGTATCATAACCCTATTTTGTTTCAATAGGACATTTGCTTATATTTGATTGAGAAAATAGGTTGTAAATTTAATATTATAGTAGCTAGTAAGTTTTTTTTTTTTAATAATTATTAGTTGATAATAAGTCTTTGCAACCCTAGGTTTTCATGATTTATTCCCATCAAAGCCTAATCGAAGCAAATGTTAGGAAAACACATCACCATTATCATATAACCTTATTTTTGGTTCCATTAATTTTTTTGGGGGAGGGGGTGTGGAGTTTAAGTCAAAAAGGAGTAGAGGTTATGTGATTTGGGGGGAGTAGGGACTAGTATTGCGTAATGCATAATCTACATTGTACAATATTAATTGAGTATGTGAGCAATCCAACTCAAAAAAAAAGCCCCTAACATGTGGGAACAATTTCACGTGAGTATTCTCTTCCTTTTTCTTTTTTTTTGGGGGGGGGGAGGGAGGAGGTGTGGGGTTGTTCTCCGTAGTGTTTTTTTGGTATTTGATTGAAATTTGGTTGCAAATTTAATATTATATAGTTGGCAATAAGTATTTTTTTTTTTCCGATTATTAGTTGATAATAAGTCTTTTCAACCTTAAAGTTTCATGCATGATTGATTCCCATCAAGACCTAATGTTATACAAGTGATAGGAAAATATATCATCATTTCCGTATGACCTGTCTTTAGTTTCACTAGAATGATTTTCCTTTTAGGGAAGGGGGCAGGGTTAACTCAGAAGGGGCTAGAGGTTACGTGATTTAGAGAGATTAGAGAGTAGTATTACATAAGCATAATCAGTAGTGTTAATTGAGTCTATGAGCAATCCTATCCCCAAAAAAACAGCACCCATGGCATGCAGAAAAAATTCAATGGTGGACTTTTCCCCTTTTTTGGGTCTGATGGTGTTTCAATGGTGGATTTTCGTAGAAAATGTGATTGATTGTTTGATAGCTAATTTTTAGATTTTATTTACCGTTTGTAGGCAATTCTCTGAAAATTGACTCTAAGCTAAAGGGAGATAGTGAACAAAGAGTAGAAATTAGGGAGTAATGACGATTTGTAGATGGAGGACACAAGTCTTTCACATTTTGGCTGCCCCTTGATGAGACTTAAGTGTGTTTGTCTCTATTAAATTTTGGGTTCATTCTCTTTGTTTAAGAATTGAATTGGTGTATTGGGCAAAAAATATTTATACAAGTTTGTCTTTTGCATATGAAATTTCAAATATTTATGTACTTAATGGAATCTTTTATGAGTGATGAATCCGAAATTTGTTTAGCTTCGAAAATTTGGGAGTTCCCATTGCCTCTTCCATTGAAATATGCCTCAAACATTAACAATGAGGAAATAGGTATTAGATTATTGTATTTTCTTCCCCCCCCCCCCAATGCTTGGGTAATGTAATGCAAAGGATGACCAATAGCAATAGGCACTACGTCATTGATTTCAATGTTATGCTTCCTTCACTTACTTATATGGTGATTCTTGAGACATTTTTTTTTTGGGGGGGGGGGGGAATGGTCCTTTTTACAAATTAGATAGTCTGTTAATTTCTTCATGCTCTAAAGTAATTTATTTCAAGTTGTGTTCCCCCACTACACCTCTCTCCCTTGGCCTAGGCAATAGGTAGACTACAAATCGTTTGTGTTGATCTTCATCTTTGCAATTAGCTTTTAGTTCTTTCTTGTCTCCTTTTATTATTTATTATCCTTTAGTTGTGACATTAAAAAATTATTTTATATTTTTGGAGTATCATGGACTTAATAAAGTTAATCTAGCAACAATGTCCAGGTTTTAGCTAGTTATTACAAAATCATGAATCGTCCACCTCATAATATGTGTTATGTAATAGAGTCTCCTACGAGACTTATTATTATGCTTGTATCATTTTAAATTTTAAAATAAAAACTTTAAAAGTAAAAAATATTTGAATATTTATTTAAATTACGAAAACATTTGAATATTTATTTGAAATTGTTTACAACGAATAATTCTTCAAAATATATGACAATTTTTCTTATTAGGAAGAGAGATACAAAGCTTGATGTGAAGACAATTTAGATTGAATATAACACATACGGTATATATAACCTTCCATTTATATAATTAGTTATAGAAAATTTGAAATACAAGCATAATTAATGAGGTATGACTACGAAAATAGAGTAAACAATCGATAAACATAGCTAGTATAACTTGCACACAACCTACTAGGGTTGAGCAGGACCGAGCACCCAGTTGATTTTTATGGAACCGGTGCTGGTTCGGGTTAGACCGGGTCCAAAAATATGAGAACTAGTCCAGGTCTCTATTGACCAGTTCCAAGATTTCTGGACCCGGGCCCAGAATCCAATGGCGTTTTTAATTTAATTTTTAACCATTTTTTTGGTCAAAAAACCAAATCATTATTGGTACATTCATTCATTTGATTAAAATGAGCAATAAGCCCACAAGGCCACAATCTGAAGTTTAAAATATAACCAACCAAGTTTGGGAATTTCGGGGATGGGAGGAATAAAGAGAAGCACATCATACAAACCAAGGTTCAAAAAAATTACAAATTTTAAGTTTACAAAAGCCATAACCATAATGAAAAATATGATCTTAAGTCATACTTTTGCTTCCAACCAAGCAAAGACCCATAACTTGACAATCCAACGGCTCTAATCATCCTTATGCAACTTTTTGGACCTTAAAGAAAGAACTTTATGTTAGAATTAAGAATTCCAAAAGAGAAAACCAAAAACCAAAAAACTAAGAAGATCCCTCAATAGAAGATAGCCTCCAATTTTGGCTCCTTTTCAAGACTTTAATCACCTATAATTTGATCAATTTGGGTATCTCTCCCTCACCCAAATCTCAATATTAAATTAAAGAAAAATAAGTTAGAAACCAAAGTTCAACATTTAAGAATAATTATGAAATACAATGATAAATGTAAGCTATATATATAATTACCTGCTTCATATTTGTCCATATCGTCCATAAATTGCTCAACATCAATGTAAATAGTGGATGCTCGCAACCAATCTTGAGCACAAATCAAGGTCTCCACTAGTTTGGGTCCTAAGCTACTACAAAATTGATCAAACACTTGACCTGATGTACTAAATGCAGACTCACTTGACCCCAGTAGAAATAGACACGGCTAGAATATCCCTTGCCATTTCAGCTAACACCTTATAAGTTTCACTATGTCTTTTTCACCGTTTTAAGATGTCAAAAGTGCCATCTACCTTTTCACGAGGGCATCTAAATACACATCTAACTCAATTTTCTCAATAACCTCCATATCATCTTCCCCAACCTCATGCCACTAAGAGTACGACTCCTTAACAATATCATTGTTTAAGGACATTTTTGAATGATCAACATGAATAGGGGAAGAAAAACCATTATGATCATCCTTATCAATACTCACACAAGAAGAGAATGAACCATATAATCACTTAAGCACATTATCGAGATGATCATAAACTCTATCTGCCTCAGCAAAGTCACTGAGATAAGGCTTTCTAAAAGAGAATATTACAAACTTCAACTTATACCATGGATCAAAGACAACTGCAATGAACACCACAAGATTAGCTTTTGCCCAATTTCCATAATAATCATCAAGTTTCTTATGCATTTGGAAAGCTATATCTCGAAGACTAGGAGATAGATCTTTCTCCCATTCCAACAAGTTAGTAAGTATACTCAATAAGTCATGAAAAATGCAAATTAGTAGTGACATACAAAGTGCCATGCATCCTTTTAGTGGCTTCATAAAATTGCTCTAAAAACTCTGCCAAGACTTTTGCATTTTGCCAATCCTTTTTCGTAGGAACATTTTCCTTAAGCTCATTCTCGAAAATACAATCACCATTCTTAAATCTTTCAAAGGCCTTTTCAAACCTCAAAGTCATATTCAAGATGAGGAAAGTAGAATTCCATCTTGTACACACATCTAAACACAAAGAACCTTTACAAGGAACCTTAACAACTTTGACACAAGTATCAAACAATGCAGATCTCGCTGGAGAACTCTTTATATATCTAATATCATAATGAATGTTATGAATGGAATCCTTAACCCTTGACAAACTATCTCTCATAACCAAATTCAAATATGAGCAGCGCATCTCATATGGAAAAAATTACCATCCAAAACAAGCTTATCACTAAGATTTGTTTCAAATAACCGATAACCACATTATTGGAACTTGCATTATCAATAGTTAAAAAAGACAGTTTATCTTCAATACCCCAATCAATAACACAACTCTCCACAACGCTTTCAATTTCTTTGTCTTTATGACTATCCATTAACTTAAAATTTAAAATTCTCTTATGTAAGTTTCATTCATTGTCTATGAAATGTGCAGTCAAGCAAAGATAATTCAAATTTTGCACAGATGTCTAACAATCAGTTGTGAGAGCAATTCTAGATTTCAAACCTTTCAAGGTAGTTTTCAAGGCATCTTTCTCACAAAGATAAAGCTTCTTACAAGCTCTAGCAACATTGAAGCGAGATGGGACATGACTAACAAATTGTGGACAAGCAACACTCCTAAAACCCCTAAAGCCTTGCTTTTCAACTACGGAAAATGAATGCGCATCAATAGTAACCATTTTTGCTAAAGCTAGCCTAATAGCCTCTACATCGAAGGACCAATTGGAGAGAGAAACACTCGCAGTTTGTAGATCTCTATACAAGAAAATCTTCTTTTGTTTTTTATCCACATTGTAAGAATATTTTGAACATGATTGAAGATGCTTTCTCAAAGTAGAAGTCCCATTATTAGGGTTGACAAACAATACCTTGCTACAATACTTGCATTTCACTTTTTTAATTTTCTTTGTCACTAGATTAATGATGCCAGTAAAATAATCCCAATAAATTGATTTCCTCTTACCACCAGGCTTTACTTGCTCCTTGCCAGTTTTGGTATGGCAAGCTAAACCAGAACTAGCATTACTCTGCTCTTCCAAATCAATATGATCTTCCATGCTGTATTCTTCAAAATGAGAGAAGAAATAGTAATACAATTTCTTACTTGCAATGAATTGTTCATGTTGTATCTATACTAAGTCGTGAGTTTCTTAGCCTCAAAAGTAGTTTTGACTATAATAGAAAAGACTATTGCGGGAGGTGAATTTCGGATGGATTTCATCCTATCATCACACTATTTTTCTGTTTCCAATTCAATTTCAATTTGCATGCATCCACCCTTATTTTTCTCAAAATGATACAAGTTTCCTAGACATTAGGGCGTAGTATCATTTTCTTTGCTTTCAGAGTTGTTAAATTAGCACATGCTCTAATTACTAGTTACACACACAAACCGTAAACTACTTGACTTGCTATAAAACAGTCAAAAAAAAAACCTTACGTGTGCAAGGTTCTTTGATTTCTTTCCATGCTCTTGTAGTTATTGGTTAATGTGTTTTCACTTTTTGGGTCATAATGTTTCAACTTTTGATTAACATGAACAATTTGAAAGTTTTAATCCTTGGAGCTATAAACAAAAATAAATCAGGGAGCTTGCAAGTAATACAATACACTAACACAAATCTATTTAAGCACGAACAGATCTAAACAAAAACACGAACAAGTCTATTTAAACAAAAATAAATCAGGGAGCTTGCAATAATACACAGATCGAGACTCGAGAGAGATAGAGTGTTACTCACTGTTGGCTGTTGGTAGAAAAGTCATCACCGTAGCCGGGGAGACAGATCGAGAGATGTCAGTTACGGGTCGCGGGTCGCCAAAGAGAACAATCGTTGATTCGTTGTCGCCTTAGCCGAGGATGAACATCAGAGAAGAATTGCCAGCTCACCGTAGTCGGCCAAACTGGAGGGGGAGAGAGGGGAGTGGCTCAACACCTGAGCTAAGGAGAGAGAAAGAGATTGAGGGGTGGTTAAGCACCTGAACTTGCATCAGGAGTCGAGAGAGAGTGTGTGAGAAAGAGAGAGGCTGAGCAACCGGGGGGAAAAGAGAGAGAGAGAGAAGCAGCCACGGCGACTAGGGGGGAGGACTGAGGAAGTAAGGAGGTTTCTGTTATGGAGAAATGTTAAGGTTTGTTTATGTATATTTTAATTGATTTTTTTAAATTTTAGGAAATGGACCGGGTAATCGGGTACGGGAACCGGCTTCGGTTCCAAACTTTCAGGAACCAGACCCAGAACCGGTTGCAACCGGGTCTTGAATTTTAAAATCAGTCCCGGTCTCGGTTGATCAAGGTCCGAGTTCAGACCTGCCGGTTCCAAACCGGGTCTGGGTCTGGGTCCAGGTACCCGGTTTTTTTGCTCAGCCCTATAGCCTACTATGCCTTCAAAATACATATAAACTCTAACAATGGGAGCACATATGAAATTCTTACGATCCAAAACAATACAAAGATGTAGATACACTAAAGCACCAAGACCAATTAGTCACCAATGGGTGTAGTGCCTTAGATGTGCTTTACTAAGGATAATGTCTCAAGCAATCGTTAATTAGGTCAATGATCGAAATTGCACATAAAATTATTACTTTTTTAGATACACCTATAAAAATTAATTAATTTTTCCTATCAAAAAAAAGTAATTAATTTTATAAAATAAAAATTATAAAATATAAAAAAAGCATAAAAGATACAATTAACCTATGGCAATTGAACACAAAATCCAAGCCACAATGCACCTGAGGCCCATCGAGGGATCAAGAATTGTAAGATTTAACAATCTTTTTTAAAAGATGTTGACCTTAAATTTTGTTCTTATCTCGAAAACATCTTAGGCAGCTTCCTTAAAAGGTATCTTTAACTTCTAAAACCTTAATCACACCTTTTTGTTTTTAACACTTCAAGCTTCTTTACCAAATAAATTTCATTATTGAGATGTCTAATTCATTTTTCTTGCCTTGATTCTTTCCTCTTCTCGTTGATTCTTTTTTTAATGATGAACTATTTTAAATAATATCAAGCTCCATTAAACCAATATGTCTAAAAATTCCTTTTCTTCACGAAATGAACTTTTGAATCTAGTTTTAACATCATCCGATATTGGCTATATCTGAAAAAGTTGTATCTGCAATGTCACTTTGTTGAGTTGCTCTCTAATTGTCTCATTCGTCTGTAACTGTGTTGTCATTGTATGCAAAGCTCTACTTCAGTGTTTGATAATTACTTATGCATTTTATTTACTTCATTGCATTAATTGAATGACTTGTTTTATTTTATTCATTATTTCTTCATATAAAATGCGTAAGATTACGAACATTTTTCTATTTGACAAAAAATATTTAATTTATTTTAATTTGTGGTAAGTCATTAAGATATTACATCTGCTAAGCATTTATATGATCATTTTTGTTCACGGCCTAAATAAAATAAGTTCAATTCCTCCCCCTCCCCCCAACTTAAAAAACAAAGCAACAACGCAATTTATTTTTTAAAAAAGAGGAGTGAATACCTTCTTTACTAAGGAAAAAGTCAATATGTAAAGTAAAATGTAAAAACATAACTCAAAATTAGTATTGAGTAAAAGCATTAATGCTAAAATCATTATATTCACTGTAAGTTTATATGAAAATCTTCTAGCTTCCTGTGCTCCCATGGAAGTTGACTTTTACAAAAATTAACATTTTCATAAAGTTTGTTTACCAAAGACCATAGTTAGAAAAAGTTTACAAAAAATTTCTTAAAAAGATGCCCAAAAAGTTACATTGAGCATACCTGTAAGGATCAACCTCCCCGAGG
Organism: Carnegiea gigantea; assembly: GCA_029747015.1. Taxonomy (NCBI): domain Eukaryota; kingdom Viridiplantae; phylum Streptophyta; class Magnoliopsida; order Caryophyllales; family Cactaceae; genus Carnegiea; species Carnegiea gigantea. The sequence goes on along the minus strand of JAKOGI010000896.1, from coordinate 119,570 downwards.
GTGCAATCCCCCATGAATGGTTGGATTTATATGGTGGGTACTTTAATGTTTTAGAAGCAGGTTTCTTGGGCAGGGCTTATAGAGTCATAAGAAGTTGGGCCTTGGACCTACCTAAGGAACTCGACAGGTTCCCTGGGCAAGGCTAGGTCCGGTCCTCCTGCTTTAGGCTCCAGTAGATTCCTCAGCCTGGTCCAGAATCTAGGTGCGTGTATGGTCCAGGAACCCAAACCTTATTTCTAATCCAAGCACATTTCACTGCCACAATCTGAATATACTTCCCCAAATTCAGCAATGCAAATACGAGATCGACGCAATAATGAAAAAAGGAACAGTAATCTTTTAACTAATAGAGTCGACAGTGAGCTTTAAGAAAACTTATAAACTATACCACCCTTTGAAGCAGATCATATCAATAGGGGCACCAAAGAGACAAATTGACGCTACTTCAAAAGGGTTTTATAAAGTCCCCTAAGCCATCCCTAGTGTGAGGACCATCCTGGCTTATTGGTCTTGAACCAACATTTTAGATTCAGGGGCGAAGGTATGATGATGTGATGAGATCCACTTCATCACCATCTATCATCACTTACTGCATCTACTAATCAACATGACAAATTAAGACTTAATCATGCTAACATACATTCATGCAATAAATTAGAATCATTCATATAATCAAAACACAACGTCATCTAAAAGGAGTTAAAAAAGTAAAATTGAAGGTTTCTTCTTCTTGCTCCCCAGTTGGTAGATCCGCTGAGAAATTGGACATAACTCTTCCCTTGATCAATTTCTTTGGAAGGTAGAGGAGGTCGAATTTTGATAACATCTGTCCACCTAGCCACCTTTCCATTGATCACTAGTTACTATAGTAGGTACTTTGTGGGGTCCATAGGTGCCATATATGTATCGTATGAGTCAACATGTAATGCCCAAGTCCAAGCTTCTTAGATGCCCACACTAAGGCAAGGGTACCTTTTTCTAAGGGAGAATACCAAGTTTTATGTTCGAGGTATTCTTACTTAAGTAGTGGACCACCCTTTCTTCCGCCCTCAGTCTTTTGTGTTGGCATGGCATTATTACTGTTGCAATGGTTGTGAGATATAGAATGAGAGGATTGCCTGGTTGCGGAGGAACTAACATTGGCAGACGGGAGAGGTACTCCTTGATCATATCAAATGCTTCTTAGCATTCTTCATCCCATTGCGGCTTAACCCCTTTCTTCAATTTCTTGAAGATAGGCTTGCATGCCAAGGTTAGCCTGGATATAAAGCGACTAATGTACTGCAGACGCCCTAAAAATCATCATATTTCCTTTTCTACCTTAGGAGGTGGCATCTTCTGTATAGATTTGATTTTCGAAGGTTCAGCCTTGATTCCTCTTAGACTGACCATGTATCTTAATCGCTTTTTAGAGGTGACCTCAAATGCACATTTCTATGGGTTTAAACACATGCTGTACTTCCTTAATTTCATAAAGAATTTCCAAAGGGTTGGGACATAGCCAACGTTTTCTTTGGATTTTATAATCATATCATCCACATATACCTCTGCTTATTTGTGCATCAAGTCATGTAATAGTAGTGGTGCCAGTCCTTTGGTATGTTGCTCTAGCATTCTTTAATATGAACAACATCACAGTTTAGTAGTAGGTTCCTTAGGGCTGATGAAGATAGTCTTTTCTATGTCCTCTTTGGCCACTTTGATCTGATTGTATTCAACATACCCATCCATAAATGACAGGAGAGCATGTCCAATGGTGTTGTTAAACAAAAAGCCTATATGTAGCAAAGGAAAATCATCTTTTGAACTTACCTTATTAAGGTCTCTAAAATCTATGTACATTCGTACGCTTCCATCCTTCTTAGGGACTGGGACTATTTTAGCCACCCATTAAGGGTACTGTGCAACCTCGATGAAGCCAACATCCAATTGTTATTGGACCTCTTCCTTTATCTTTAGAGCCCCACTTTGGCTTCATTTGGTAAAGCTTCTCCTTTACATGTTCAGCATCTGGATAGAGAGGAATCTTATGTTCTACAATATCTCAATCTATGTCTAGCGTGTCTTTGTAAGACCAAGCGAACACATTCATGAAGTCGCTTAGGACTCAGTAAATTCTTCCTATTCCTCAGGAGTTAAGGATTTTCCTAGTTTAATTTCTAAGGGTTCTTCAATTGTCCCCAAGTTAATTATTATTGTATCATCTATTATGGAAGTTTGGTTTTCATGATATTTCACTACTTTAACTAAATCTTTTGGAATTATTTCTTCATTTTCATCATTATTAGAGGCAAAGCATTTAGAAGGAGAGGAATGAGATGAGTCATAAGAGAAAAAGTTCATCTTATTGAAATCGAAACTAAGTACATCTAATGCAGAATTAGCAGAAACAGAAGACTGACTCTTAAACTCTGCCCTGACTCCTATACTAGACTCTCCTAAAGCTACAGTGGATATTTTCCCTTCCTCCTTAGCCTTCCAAGTCACTACTGTGCAGCTCTTCGTGTTGGCTCTAGTGATGAATTCAGTAGGGTTGAAACCTGGGTTAGCCATGCTGAGAGATAAGACAATAACGGGCCTTCCCTCCTCATGTACTCTTGCCAAACAAAATACTAAATGCATTATTACCAAATTGGTTAATCCAATCTAGTGTGAATCAGTATTTGCCTTTAAAGGTAGGTGCCTCCTCTTCCAACAATTGGCAATTGCTGAGTATTTCTAACCCTAGAACCCAGATTCCCTGTTCTTTTATATAGTAGGGTTCAAAGAAACCATAAAAAGGGAAATTATCTCCTTGGTGGAGGAATTATCCATTAAGAGCATGCCAATATGGTTTTATGGCCTAGTCCCTCCAGTATCCTTTCTTGGTAGTTGCTTTTTCACTTGCTCCTTACATTGGGCCTCGACTAATTCTTCAGGAGGGGGTTGGCACCCTAGCCCAAATTTATAATTTTCTTGTTGGATTAAGGAAAGGTGGTCTAACCTTGCGTTCGTCGCCCAATGCTAATCCTAGAAAATATCCCCATCTTTTGAGAATGATGTTCATATTTAAGTTTGAGTAAGCATCAAAGTCAAAGGGAGCTTAATCATTTCCCAAGACTACTATCATTTCAAAATTGTAGAGCTCTTCATCACTTCGACTATGCTCTACTTCCAACACTGGCTCTGTGGCAGTAATAATGACACATAGACTATCGCCCTCGATGGTGACCACTTCTCCTTTTACCAGCAATTTTACCTTTTGATGCAGTATGGAGCGAACCACCTAATGTTCATGGAGCCATGGGCGTCCTAAGAGCATATTAAAAGTCGTCGGAATGTCCAAGACCTAAAATTCTATATTTCTCTTAATGGGGTCCATATTAATAGGAAGGAGAATATTGCATAGAACCAATCTCTTCTAGTTATCATATGCTCTAAGATGTGTTTACGGGGCTAAGAGCTAACTCTCATTAACTCCCAACCTCTTTGCGGTCGTCCAAAAGCAAACATTCATATATGACTGCTTATCCACCAAGAAAAAGGGCATGTTGCTGAAGATAGGTCATAGTTAAATATAAAGCATTGTTGTGTAACGTGCCTCCTGGTAAAAGATCCTCACTGTTAAAGGTTATAATATCCCTTTCCAGTAGTAGAGGCTATCATTTCCTTAGGCATGGTGTCAGGTCATAGGTTTATCTTATTTAGCTCCTTAATCAAGAGTTGCCTGTGCTTTTGTGAAGACACTATAAGCTACCAGATGATTATATTGACTTTAAGTTTCTTAAGCTATTTTAGCACAGGATTATCTTCTTTGATCTATGTACCCTTTTCTTTTTCTATGGTCTGCCATGGACATCTTTGGCTTGACATCGCCTAGTTTTTGTGAGATGCTGGACCTTATCTTCATCTCATTTTACTAGAGAATCCTTCTACTCGTCTTCTCCCAATAAATCTTCATCATTCCCTTCATCAGGCTAAAATCCTTCTTGAGTTTCATATGCATCTTCCTCATTGCTTTTCCATAGGCTACAAACTCCTGACTGCTGTGAAAGGAGGCAAACCTTGGGCCTTAGTTCACTGCTGATTTATATGTAACCTGAAGGGTCCCAATCTTCCTCAAGATTGTTCCTGACAGTAAAGATATTATGGTGGTCCACAAGTGGGTTTTGCTATTATTAGGCTTCTGAGCAGCCTTAGGCAAAGGCAGCTATCCTGGTTTGAACGTTTGTTCTAACCTATTCTTCAAGGTCCAACAATTCTCAGTGTCATGTCCCCGAACCTTATGATACTTGTAGTATTTGGTCAGATCGAAGTTCTTCACCTGCCTTGTTATATTGGTCTTCGGCTTGATTTAAGTGAGATCAATTTTTCCCTTAGCTAGTAGCTGCTCGGAAGCTTGGGCATAGGTAGTGCCTATGGGGATATATGATAAGTGCTTAATATGTATATCATTTTAAGGTTATTTTGCTGTATTTTAAGGAGAATTGTGTGCTTTATGTTATAATTTATACTCCTATTCTCGTTTGATGCTTGGGTATGGTTGTTTGATGATATTTGCAGGATTTTGGATCGTTTTACGCAGCATTTGACCCCTATTTTGAGTACTTATTGACCTGTCATGGAGGTACCCCAAGCCCTATGCTCATTGGAGTAAGAGATGGATAGAAGAATTCAGTTCCAGCCAAGACTGCGATCCAACCGTGGTAGCTGCCATGGACCGTGGTGCCTGTGTAATTGTGACCTCTTCGTCTCCCTTCGGCTGCATGGCTGAGAAAGCTTGAGTTTTTGCTTGAAAGGGCGTTCCTCAATAGCAGTGAAGAAGAACCCCTCATGATAGATAGTCATTCCCTTTCCCAAATTTTATCTTTTGTGGTTAGGATTTTAGTTTGATTTTGTGTGCAAGTGAGAATCTCACGCATGGAGCTTAGTTTTGTTGGCGATTTGAAGACTTTGTTGGTCGCTGTCATTGTCAAGTTTTTCCCTCTCAGATTCCACTAAATCGTTTGGTTCGTTAATTATTAATTATGAGCGAGTAGTTTATCTTCTCTAGGGATTTTTTTTGCTAATATAAGTGTAGTTGGATCATTTTAATTCAATAGAATTGTGCTTTCTTTTCATGTTGGTTTGATTTTGTTTTATTAAGTAATTATCATGTTGTGAGTGGACTTGTCCAAATTTGCTTGCACCCTTAAGACAATTGAGTGCAGAACTAAAAGGTGAAATTCGATTGTTAGACCGCTTGATAGGACCTAGCATAGCAATGGCTTGAAAGAGAAATTTGCATGCTAGGAGGATGAATCAGTAATGAAAAAAATACTGAACGTAGATTAAGACAAATTAGTTTGAAAGAATGACTTTGGTTTGGTTTAGGCAATTTGGTCAATTTTGAAACAATAGCCTAAATTCAAAATAGATTACAATTCCTCGAAATAATCCAATTTAAAAAAAAACCACATGTTAATTGTATGATCCACTACCTTTGTTAACTAAATAAATCCCTAGGCATTTTCCATTGATTGAATTTAGAAATTATTGAATTGTCGAATCAAAATCCTCGATTAAGTAATTCCTTAGCATTTTCTAATAGAAAGAACTTGGTAATTTTGCTTTGGTCTTTGTGGACGATACTTTCTTTTTAACTACGACACCCATACACTTGCGGTAGTACCAATATACTCCATATAGCGATTTATCAGATGCACTTCTTTATTAGATGAACTGCCAATTTTCTTTTCTTTATTCTGGTAGTTACTTTTCCAATCCATTTTAATAAGTGCTTCTCTAGCTAGCTCTTCCTCTAATAGCATCCCTACATTTCTTAGTTTGCAGAAATTCTCAAAGGGAGTAAATCACTGCCTGTATGTGGAATGTAAAGTACTGATGAATTATCTTAGCTGCTCAGTTTCTGAGGGTCTGTCCACCATATGGGGTGCCTTTGCCCTCCATCTAGTAAGATAGTCAGATAATCCCTCTTTTTCTTCTTGGTTAATGACCTCCAAGTCTCTAAGAGTGATTAGGAGACATTGTTGTATGAATACTGACGCAAGAACTCTCCACATAGATCTTCCTAGTTAGTGACCTTTAGTGGGTCCATAGCATGTACCACCTCATGATGTCTTTGTCGAAAGTCCAGGGAAATATAAAGCAAAAGATGTCTTTGTCAATCCCTTTTAGAGTCATGGCACTGAAAAAGTTCCTCACATGAAGAGTAGGGTTTTCAATTCCATGGGATTTTATATTGGGTATGGTGAACTTAGGAGGCAATTTCTCTTTTGGGATGGTGGTGAATCCTGCCTAATTATTAAAGGAATTATTAAACATAGAGGATTCTTTCAGTAACTCTTCTATACAGTTGACTCGTGAATCCATGAGAAGAGCACTTTTTCCTGCTTTTCTCCCTTTTCCACTGCTTTTAGGCTTTCCATCTTACCCTCCCTTTCCTGTTTTTCATCAGCTTCTTTGCCATGAGGTTCTTTGCTGTGGTCCTAGAGTGCAACAACCATTGTCTCTATCCTCTTGTCCTTTTCGTCCATCCTAGCCTATATTTCTTGTATCATCTTTAGGATTTCAACTATATCGTTACTATTTCCGGCCATGGGAATCGGTATTGTGTTGGACTTAGATTTGGACTTTTCTCGTACATATTGTTCTCATGATAGAAGCCCCCTAGTTTGTAGACTTCGCTCATACATATTCTTTGCCTCCCCTATCATAGTTGACAATGTAAAATGCTCAAGACTAGCTCGTATGGATTTTTTTAATTAACGGCCCTACATTAATCATGCTGACTTGTGGACATAACTCTAAGACTGAAAGCTTAGGATACAACTTTATGCCATGAATACAGGCTTTAAAATGACAAAGACTTAACTTGATTTCCTAATTGGATCTCGATCGGGTTCTAACTAGGCCCCGTACTTAACCCTTTTTCATTCTGACTCTTCAACGAATTTACTAACATACTCTGCTATTAGACTTTGATGGATCCCGGTTGGGTTTTACTAGGTTGTATGTGGACTCTGTCTATTCCCACACATAGACTGCCAATTCACCTTTTTATTTTTGTTTTTTTAAGAATCTCGGCCAGGAGTTTCCCTTTTTTCAAGACCAAATTGGTACTATAAATTGGAGTTAAGACCTTTTTATATTCTGGATCAAGAGTCCTAGTAGGATTCAATTGGCTCAGAAGTAGTTTTGGTTCCTAATCTAATTCCTAGACTCAATTTTCCCTAATCTGGGCTCTCATAAGATTCACTATATCAATACATAGTCCTTTAGGCTAAAGAAGCTAAATAATACAAGGACACATTGCATTCCAAATCATATACATAAGTTCAACAAGAGTTCTATGTTACAAGGGTTTCAAGACAAGTTTAAAACAGTCCTCTTACACACAAACGCTTCGTACACCATCCATAGGTTGCATGGCAAGATTGGAATGTTTTGATTGCTTTCCCGAGTTCTAGAGACCAGGAAAGTCTATCGTGAGTGGTTGAAGCGATTGCCTGCTTAGTTAAAAGCCTAAATGAACCTACCGAGTGACCAGCCATTTTTTCGAGGGGTAGAATTAGGGATCTGGCTGGAGACGTTGTTCATCCCTGATAGGCAGCATCTTATAATGCAAGTATGCCTAATACAATTATGCCTAAGAAAATTTCGCATATTGAAGTTCAAATCTCACCCTCTTAAAAAAATAAAAAAACATCTCCAATTGAGTCACCATTATAAGGATCTAGCTCTCTAAAGGTGCAATCACCTACAAATTGTAGGACTCGTGCTGGGTACATTAAGTTTTTAAAAGCATATTTAATTTATTTAATTTACATTTTTTAATATGCAGCATACAGAATTGGCTCACAGGGACATAGGAAGTTGGGCTTTGGACTTAGCCAAGGAACCCGACCATGTTCCTTGGGTAGGGCCAGGTTTGATTTTCTTAGTTTGGGCTCCAGTAGATACCTTTGCTTGACCCAGAATTTGGGTGCAAGTCTGATCCAAGAACCCAGGCGGTTTCTTGAGCCTGACCTAAGCCTTGATTCTGATCCAAGCAAAGTCCACTACAAGAATCAAAATCTGTTTCCCCAAATTCAGAAATTCAGACACTAAATGCAATAATGAAGGAAAGAAACATTAATCTTTTAACTGATAGAGTCACTAGTGAGTTTTAGGAACACTTACAAACCATACCACTCTTTGAAGTAGATCATGCCAATAGAGGCACCGAAGGGACAAATTGGCAATGCCTCAAAATGGTTTTAGAAAGGCCCCTCAGCCATCCCTAGTGTGGGGACAAACCTGACTCCTTGGTCTTGAGCCAAGATTCTAGATTCGGGCATGATGGTGTTGTGATGCAATGGGATGCATCTCATCAGCGCCCGTCATCACCATTGGCCTGTACTTATCAACGCGAGAAATTAAGCCTTAATCATACTAATATACATTCATGCAAAAAATTACGATCATTCATATAATCAAAACACAATGTCATCTAAAACTGAGCAAAAAAGAGAAATTGTTCAAAATGTTACAACAGACAAGGATGAAATCAGCTAAAGAGTACATCTTTGTCAAACTACAATCCGATCAATAAAAGAAGTAAAGAGAAGGCAGAGAATGCTATGAAACGAGCTCTCCGGATAACTCTACTAAGATCTTCTAAGAACACAATAGAAGACGCTTTATGGAACTGATTTGTGATCTCTCTCTCCTAACATTGTCTCTCACTTTTTAGAAAAGAGATTCTAAATCTCTGTTCTTTTCTTTAGCTTTGTTCCATTCTCAATGATGTTTCATTCCCTGGTCAACCCCCTTTTCATAGACATGAATCTGCCTATTCCTATTTCGATTAAGCTTAACATAAAATAGATAGTCTTAGTAGACTAGAACTCCAATTGATTAATCGACATTAATTCAATTAGGCATGAAAATCCAGTCTTAGTGAGGTTCTGCTTAACTTAGCCTAATAGGAATAGGTCTCGGCAAAGGTAAGGAAAGGGAACCCGGGCAGGTTCTCACTGGGGTGAGCCCGACCAGGTTCACACAGAGACTTGCCCATTAGGCCAGTTCCTCCCATAGCCTTGACCTGTTGCTCTTTTTTTCTAATTTATTTTGTGCTATCATTCTGTTGGGCCCCTAAGCATTCAAGTTCAGCTATTTAGTTTCATCATCGAGCTTATGAAAAATGAGATGCCATTTTTAGGTGTCTACAATATCCATTTTGACACGAATAGATCTTTTCTCATCATGTGTGATATGTTGGTTGGACGTCCTACTGCAAATACTCTTTTCAGCCTAATTGATTGTCATTGATATCACATTTCCTTAGTCTCATTAATAGCCTCAGATTTATCAAAATTTTCAAGTTTAATGGTGCTAACATTATTTAAATATTTTAAAACCTTTGGCTTATAAGTTGTAGCCTTTGTCGAGAACCCAAGATTGAAAAAATTGTCTAAATTAGCAGTGCTAAGGTCACTTGCATCACTAAGGATCTTTACTAAGTCTAGGTATAGCTTCTCTTTGGTACCTTTGTAAGAACATATAAATTCACCCCAACTAGAAATTTTGATAAATTATCTATAGACCGCTCATGAATAGCATGCCAAGTTGATCCACAGTCCACAAGAATGGCCAACATTATCAACTTCGACTTTATAAAATTTGTCACAAAATATTCAAACATATTAGTCTTGCTTACGATAACATTCTAGGCTATCATGAGACTAAAATACAACTAACAACAAACCTTTCCTTGGCTCTTTGCTACTGGGGCAAGGAGAGACCATGGAGGAAGAAGTCACTTACCTTGGACTTGACAAAGATAAGTTTCTTATGCTCAAAATAGTGTTGTATTCTAAGCAAGTGCTAAAGAAGAAAAGCCAAATAGAGCATCTACCAAACTAAGTGAACCATTGAAGGAAAGAACATGCACCCTAATTATAAATAGTCCATCAAGCTGCACTAATGTAGCACCTAACACTTTTCAGGAGAAGCTTAACTAGTCAACAACTAAACATCCTCATAGGCAACGAAACTAGGGAGCGAGAGGGCCCATGGTCCCCATGAATTTTTATTTATTATTTGAGGCATGAATGAAATAGAAAAATCCTTACAGTTTAATGGCTCTAGTGATTAGTATGTCCTATGGATTTATGGGTTAGTTGTTGGTTCAAATCCCTTATGTGATTATGCTAGTGATCAACATAATTGTTCTATATTTGTCATTTTCTTTCATTGTTCAATTGGTTCCTTCTTTAATAATGTGTAGATGCATGTTATTCAGATACTCTAAAAACAATAAATCAACATGCAACAGCAAATATAACAAAGACTCTAATAGATAAAAAAAAAAAATACGCTCATAAACTATAAGCTATGCAGTAAAAAAAGGAGAGACAAGCCATAAAGTTTTCACAAAGTTCACCCACCTAATAGGCTATATCTCTGCCTAAGGTCCTCCCTTACGATTTTAACCAACCAATATATCCTCGAGATAGGATTAACAAGTGTCCTCTGACACCTTCCACAATCAGACATTTCTTAGAGCACTTTCACCAATTCCTCTCCTAATCCTCTCTCAATAGCATGACAATAATACTCAACAAGAGCCTCAAGCTCCTTACTAGTTTATAGAGGCTAAATTGAGCACTCTGGAAGCAAACCAGCCACTCAATAAGAGCACTTGTTCCTTGCCTACAATATGAGTTTTCTCATAGCACTCTGACAAGCTCCTTCTCCTAAAGTTCTCTAACTCTCAAAGAAACACCACTTACAAGAATCATGTTTGGCTCTTTGACAGCACATTAGGGATTTTCTAAGCACTCTAACGAACTTGATTTGATCCCTCATTAGCTCCATTACAAGGTTGTCCAAAATGCTCACTCACTCTTAGATGTCTCAAAGCTTGAGTGCATCCACTCTAAGGTTGACAAAACACTTGCTTGTAAGAAAATTGTCTCAATTCTCATGTCGTACAAGGTTACAAAAGTATTATAGAATATTAATATGAAGTACCACTCTTGAGAAATGAGAACAACATCTAAAAGATTAGGAGTAAATAGCATTGGTTGTTCTAATCTTCATCTTCTATGTTGGTTTTGTACTTTTAGATGATTTACCTCTCTATATGACCCTAAAAAAAGAGCACTAAACTTTAGGATAAAGAAAAGATTGTTTTTGGCCTTTAATCCTTGACTCCAAGGTCCTCATCAAGATCTCTAATGTTGGCTTTTAATGTTTCTTTTTTACCTCATTTGGCTGGGCATATTTCAAATTCACACTTGAACTTTTCAAATTTAGAAACGGCTTATCAATCGCTTTCTTGTGGCTAGCCATTGGTATTCTCTTTCTATAGTGAGTATAGGGAAGCTTGCCAGTGATAGCCTCGCATTTCTTAAAACTTGTTAAGACATGTTTGCTACTTACAATCAACATTTTCTTCTTTTTGAATTCAAAGCTTTTTTTGGATAAAATCACCAATTTGATAATCTTATTTCTTTTCAAAATTAGTTGTAAGCATCACTTATCAAATAATTTCCAATGATATGTCTCATATTATATATGTTTTGGCGATCTTCAGGCTTTGGCTATTTATGAGCTATGACGACTTCTGAGCTCTGATGATTTCCATATATGATCCAACTCTTACGTCTTTCAACTCTTATGCATCTTTTGACATCTTCTGTCTTTGATATTACTTGTGACATCTCTATTCGGAGTGAAATTGATTGATCAATTTTCCTTTTGTCCTCTTCTCCAATATATGTGCATATATTCACTCTGAAAATTGTTTCTTTCCTTAGCATAGTTATGATATTCATCTATCTTGATTATTAAACATGTCATGATCTTCTTCATGCTATTATCTTCGATCGCAAAGAGCCATCATCGAAGAGTGAGCACTTGCTTATTGGGCCAAAGTGCTGTGGATGGCGATGGACCCTATTGGGGGGGTTGGCCCAGGCTTCCCAAGGCTTAACCACCCCTTCCCTCGGCTTGCCTTGTTTCAAAGCGTACATTAGATGACTTTCGCAAAGTGGTTATGTAGAATTATTGGGCATGAGGGATTAGAGTTTTAGTTTTTAGAGCTGTGAAACACATTTTAAAGTAATGTACAAACCCCAAATTATGTAATAAATGCCTAGTTCTTTCGTTTAAGCAAATCCTTAAACCAAAGGGAGAATTGAAAGGCAGAGTATTTGATTTTTGATATGGAAAACCATTTATTCTAGCAATTATAATTCTGGACATACTGAATGAAGATTATTGAAAATGACTCCTAGTTATGAATGATGAGAATGAATCTGGGGCTGAAGGTATGATTTAATGGAAGGGGAAAACCAGCATTAGATTGCCCATTTCACAAATGATCTATACTACCAGTGAATTTATTAAAACTTTAAATTTTTAGTTCCATGCAAAATACAATTTTCATGACTTTTGGTCTTCTTTAGTGAAATAAATAGCAAGAGAGATACATTGGTGGTCACTTACTAGCAAAGTTTTTTTATAGCTAAATTTAAAATAACACAAAGCGATCGTTTAGTGACCTCTAGTGAGCATATTTGACTTCTAAGAACATATTTTTATTTCACAGACAGAAGAATGAATGCTAAGCAAGTAGTCATGAAAGATCAAAGAAAAGCATGATCACATAATGTAAGAATTGAAAAGAAAGCTTTAAATGGATTATTATCTCAGGTTGATAGCCCTCAGGACCTACCTTGGGCCTCAATACAGCGTGCATTTGATTCTCATGTTAAGGCAAGATGAAAGCTAGTCCAATTAAAAAGGTATGACTAAGGATTTAGGTAGAGATTTGCTATTGAAAAATGTTTCATGGTGAGAAAGAGTTCCAAGGGAGAAAGAGAGTTTCTCCTAGATATAAGCTTATATAGAAAGAAATGTGCAGAGTGTTCTCTAGGTAAAGAATTCCATCGAAGAGGTGAAGGCCTCTCTTTCTAGTGCTAGTAGGGTGACCTCACTAAGCAAACTATAAAATGAAGAACCAAACCCAATACAGTAACCCACCTTCACAAAATGGGGTAGAAATGCTTGATTAACATTCACTATGTTGAAAATATGCTAGTCAACCTAATTGTAACAGTTAATTAAATAAATTATTTTGGATTTATAAAGTAGGGAGCAGGATAAAGATCCACTAGCAACCATTGGCTAGTAAAAACTAGTTGCTAGCTTTTGGTGATGAGATTATGCTGCTAGAGGCCCAAGTCATGTTTTTCTACTTTAAGAGAATTTCCTATGAGAATTTTTATGACAAAGCAATGCGCTGTCCCATTGGTTACTACCTCACTTACTCATACGATCTCACATTTAAGCCGCACATGCTAAGCAAAGTCACAAACCCCAAGGTTTTTTTCCTTTTTTGCAAGTATTTTCAAAACTTTTGGGTTTCTAAATCCGTTTACAACTTTTTCCAATTTTTTTTCCATAAGAAATATTTTTATTTAAGGACTAACTATTGGAATGCGAGCATAATGTTGTTTTGCACTTAGTGGGTTAGGTAATTGTCATCACCGGGCAATAGCACACAACAAATGCAAACATATGATCAATATAAATTCCGATGGCCACCAATTTGATCCTTACATTAGGTTAGGTAAAGCATGCATCTTAGCTCTGAGTAGCACTCATAGAATCCTCATCAAGATCTCTAACTGCTATCTCTAATTCTACCACTTAGTATACTTGACCATGTCTTGTTGCTCACTTACGATGTTCAATCAAGTGACTACTATTCATCTCTTTAACAATTCCATATGTATGTCAACTCTTGACTACTTGCTTTCTTTATTCATTTCGAACTCAAGAATCATATGAGTAAGTCACAATAAAATTTTCAATCATAAGTGTATTAATCTCTTTATGTAATACCTGCGTACTTTACATTCCGTTAAGTTGTTTGTAATGCCTTTTTGCACTATGAAGACCGTATTCTATTAGCGATATGAACTAAAATTATTTTCTAAGTGCCTATGAGAGCGTTAAATTTATTAAAAAGGATGTTATTGTCACTGTTATTGTTATTATTATTAATATTATTATTAGTTCTGAAAATCTTTCGATGATTTTTAATGCGCGTTATTACGAGTACTAAATCGATTAGGAACCCGAATATGATTAGGTTGTCAACCTTAGATATAGTTTGATGTTTATTAAACCGAACCTGAATGTATTTCGGAACAAGTAATCGATGAAATGTTATATTATTGATTTGGATTTAAAATTCGGGTTACGAATTAGACTAGTAGTATCAAATATGAATTAGCTTGGGATAACAAATAAAGAGAGGGAAGGGCATTTTGGACATTTTATGCGACACACTCCCCTCTTTCTCGTTGGCTGCCTGTGAACCCCCCCGACAGTCTCTCTTTCTCTCTCTGCTTTGCTCGTCTTCTTCCTCCTTCTCTCCTCCTATATTAACGTGGCTTCCAAGCTCAAGCCCAGAAAAATTTCGCCACCTCCTATGTGCTACTCATCCCATTCGACCTCCCTTATAAGTTGGCCACCCATTTGATGTGAATTGGGCTGAAATTCAAACAAGCCAACCACGTTTGGCAGTTTTGGGCGCCGAATTGAAGCTTAAACGCATGCCCCAGGTATGGCCATGCACTTTAACTCTCAGTTGCTTCAATTTCCTATAAATTACGGTGGAAATCACCTCCTAAAACACTCGATTCAACCTCAAATCAGAAAGTGATTTTTGGGTTGGTTCTAGGGTTCGAATTTTAGGAGTTTGGGCATGATTTGGGTCTGGTTCGAGTGTGGGTAAGCAAGAGTCGAAAGATTTGGAGTTGTTCGAGCCTAAAGTCAAGTCGGTCAGCCCGTCGAACGAACACTTAGCTCAGATTCGAGGTGAGGGTTCCTTTCCTCCTAGATTACTATTATTGTTAATGAATCTAACTAAATTTAGTTATCGCATGTTGATTTGAGGTTAGGAATCAGTTTGGATGAACTTAGAATTGAAACCGAGGAAATCACGGATATGATGTTAATTGTGGGTTAATTGCATGTGTAACTGCTGTTGGATTATTAATGGTTAGACAGTTTGGAGGTTTGCTAAATTATTAATAATTTGATTATCGCCTTAGCATTGTCGGTTTATCAGTTTATTAGCCTTATATCATGTTTTGAAGTTTAAAGATTGTATTCGAGCGAATTATGGCATTAGTAAAGCGTGTTGGTTTCAGTTTAGAAGCTATCGCTAAATCAGTACAGCTGCATTTAATTTCTATATTGGGCTATTGATGAGAATACTATGCTTATATATGATGGTTTCATGAATCATTGGTTTATTTACGATACTATTGAACCGAGTTGGTAGTTGGATAGCTCGAGGTGGAACTATTGAGGAATTTGAGGTCCTTGTGGTCGGTGTTGTGTAAGGAGGGTGCCAGGGTTGTGATTACCGTAATCGTGTAGATTGCGAGGCCATGTGTGGCTTATTGAGTGAATTCTGCCGAATTGTGCTTTGAAGTGCATAAGTGTGCTAGTTGTGAACCCCCTTTTCCCCTCAATGTGCTACGCGACATTAAGTAAATAGTTTTTGAAATCCAGACATGTTTAAGAAGGATTGTTAAATGCATGTTTTCATGATTTCGAATGTTGTTAAGTACTTACCAATTGTCTGATAGTTTATGAAACTGTTTGTAGCCTATAAGAAATCCTAAATCGTCGAACTACTTAGTTAGTGAATCAACTGAATAGTCGATAGGTTTAGGAAGTTTAAAAGCGAAATAAAAGTGAATTTGAAAATGTTTAAGGCTTTGGTTTGTGTACGACTTCTCCTCAAGTTTAAAAGGATTTAAACGACCTGAAAAGGGCATCTTAAGGTGCTAATTATGAAATTTAGCTGACTTGTATGCTAATAACTTATTTAAGTCTCAATTGGGTTTCGAGTTGAGAGCTAGTAAATCCATTATGTTTTTAAGAAATGTTTGTGTTGAAAGTTTACAAAAGAACCTTATTTGCCTTATAAACAAGTCAAGAACTTTAAGTTTTTGGATAATAGTAAGTTTGGGAACGTTTTAAGCCTTTAGCTTATTTATTCCCCCTTCTTGAGTCTTAAAAGGAATTGAAACGAGTTATGGAATGACAACTGAACCTTTTAATACGAATCTAATTTGACTTAAACACTAACTAAGTATTTTGAGTTCTAAATGGGTTTCTTTTCATGAATTAGCAAACTTATTATGTTTGTACGAATCTTTTAAGTTGAAAATGAAGTCATTTTACGATTTAGTAACCTTATTACATTTATACGAAGCGTTTAAGTTGAAAACGAAGTCGTTTTACGATTTAGCAATCTTATTACATTTCTACGAAGCTTTTAAGTTGAAAACGAAGTCGTTTTACAATTTAGCAACCTTATTACGTTCATACGAAACTGTCATGTTAGAAACGAAGTCGTTTTATGAATTAGCAACCTTATCATGTTTACACAAAGCTTTCAAGTTAGAAACAAAGTCGTTTCACGAATTAGCAACCTTATGACCTTTATACGAAGCTTTCAAGTTAGAAACGAAGTCATTTTACGATTTAGTAGCCTATTTACATTTATATGAAGCTTTCAAGTTAGAAACGAAGTTGTGTTATGATTTAGTAACCTTATTACATTTATACGAAGCTTTCAAGTTAGAAAGAAAGTCGTTTTATGATTAAGCAAACTTATTACGTTTATACCAAGCTTTTAGGTTGAAAACAAAGTCGTTTTACGATTTAGCAACCTTATTACGTTATATGAAGCTTTCAAGTTAGAAACGAAGTCGTCTTATGATTTAGCAAACATATTACGTTTATACGAAGCATTTAAGTTAGAAACTAAGTCGTTTTACGATTTAGTAAATGTTTTACGTTTATAAGAAGCTTTTAAGTTGTTTACGAAGTTGATTTACGTGTTAGAAAACTTATTATGTTTATGAGAAGCTTTTAAGTTATTTACGAAGTCGATTTACGAGTTAGCAAAGTTATTCTATTTATAAGAAATTTTAAAGCCAAAAACGAAAGAACTATAAAGATTTCGAAAGGTTACGGTCGTTTTGTTTAAAAGTAACATTTTAGTAAAGTAAGCATCTGAAGAAGAGAAATGTAATGGGATTTTAAAGGCTAAGAAAGTGCTCGGCAAGTGGCCAGACCTTGAGGGTGGGAACTGGACGCAAAGATAGCGTGAGCTGTTTCCCCCTAAGGTAATGTTGGGAGCTGGACGCAAAGATGGCATGAGCTGTTCCCGGGAGCTGGACTCAAGATATGATTATCTTGGTTTGAGTTGTTCCCTAATGTGTGACGCGTAAGGAAACCCTGAGGGGGACTGGACTCAGGATATGATTATGCTGGTGTGAGCTGTTGCCCAACAGAGGACAATATCGAGGTTAGAGTTGCTCTGCTAAGACGCATTTTGGCCAAAAGTTAAGCATGTATACCCCGAAAATAATGTAGATTAGGAGTGACAATCTCACTTAAGGGCAATGTTGACCTCCCCTAGCCAGCACAATAAGATATTTTTATGTTATAAGTAAGTTCATGATAAAAAGGATTTTTGGCTTTTTGCATTCTAAGTAGTTCAGAAAAGAAAAGAAGTTCTTTTAAAGGAATACGAGCCTCAAGAGGCCAAGTAAAGCGTCTTTAAGAAAAGAAGAAAGCTTTCAAATGTACATAACCTGCATATATTTTATGAATGTGTTCTGAATATAGATTAAATGAAATTTTTAGATGAAGTATGGTTACATCCTAGTAATGCATCGTACATTCAAGCTTTTCAATGTGTATATTTGACGAAAGAATGTTTCTTGCCAAGTCTTTGTTACTAGTTTAGATGTTTTGAGTACTTTCAGAAAGAATTATAAGCCTGAAGAAGTTGGCGTGAATTATGAACCAATCTTGGAATATATGAAGAGTCACTGCATTTTCAAAAGTATGTTTGAAAGCTTTAAACTCAATCCTTGTTGCTTGTTTGATTATATACCTAACTATTTGTTAGTAGGGAAGCTTGGCCATTTAGGGCCTAGAAACAAGTTGAGGGGTCAGAATGAAGTTTTGAGGGTAGTGATCTTTCCTTGGGGATTTTGATTGCCTAATATGATAGCAAAGTATGAATGCGTGATATGTGGCCATTATTAGCATTATTGCCTACAACTATTTTGGGTTTTAAGGAGTAGGGAAATTCTCACTGAGCGTGTGGTTGCTCATCCCTTTTTTATTCCCAGGTTCAACTTGAGTAGGTATAAGAGATACTTTGTAGTTGTTTTGATACCGACCGCTCAGAAGTCTTTGCTAGCTTTGCGAAGTGTCTGATGCCTACCACGTTGTAAATTCTTAAGTTTATTGTTGTATATAAAAGCATGTAGCCGACTCTGCAGCTGTATATGGCATTCTAACCCTTGTTTTAGTTGTTTGATCATTAGTGATCCAGGCGAGTGGCCCAAAATAGTGAACCTGGATTATTTTAGCATATGTTATACCTTATTACCAGTTTACAGGTATCCTTAGCTGAGATAAGACCCTAAAATATTGCTAAAACAGGGGAAATTCTGATAGTTTTGTTTTAGAATGACTATCTAAATGCTAATGCAAACTCTCGATCTTCAAGAATCTTAAGGATTTCCCTCTAGGAAGTCCTGGCAGTGTGACTCTCCCTCGGTTGGGGGCGTTACATTTGGTGGTATTAGAACCATAGGTTTGCATTATGCATTTAGATAGCATAATAGGCATGTGCTATGTGAAGATACGTGACTTATGTGCCTATGTGATCGTGTCTTGCCTAGTATTACTTGTATTAACAAGTGTATACTTTATAATATGTATGTATATGCTAGTTCTTCCCTTACCATCTTAGTGGTAGTGTAGGATAGTTTTCCACATCATCGACCGCGTTTATCTACCTCTCTGGTTGGCCACATAGAATGCAGTTATATTCTGGCATGCAATGGATGATGGGGAAAAGATTGAGGACGGGGGACTTTAATTTTTATGAAGTAGTTGGTTTCATTGCAAGAAGATCAACTATAGAAGCGGTGAATCTTATGAGATGATTTATGAAATTCTAGAGGGGTAGAAGAAAAGGATTTACACATGGTGTTCATTTATATTGAGAAGGCTTGTGATAGGGTGCTTTGAGAAGTGTGTTGGAATTGTTGAAGAAAGAATTATTTACATTTTTATTATATTTATCGAAGATATGTTTGAGAGAGTGGAGACTAAGGATTAGGATGCTAGGAAGAGACCTAAAGGACTTCCTTGTTGGTATTAGGTTATATGAAGGATTAGCTTTAAGCCCTTTCTCAATAGTCTCGAATGAGTTCACAAATGATATGTAGGACAAAATGCCGTGGTGAATGTTGTTTGCTACCTATATTGTCTTAATAGAGAGACACTAGAAGGAACCTAACAATATGTTAGAAAAGTAGAGATGTATTCTGGAGTCTACAGGTTTTAGATTGAGTACTTGGAATGTCAGTCAAGTGAAAAGAATGAAGAGGCACGGGAGGAAGTCACCATTGATTTGATGATACCGAAGATTAAGAAGTTTAAATACTTTGATTGATCATACAAGGGAACGAAGATATCGATGAGGATATTGGCTTCGCAATATGAGGCTGGGATGATAAAAATGGAAGACTTATTTGACATCATGGAGTGCCCTGAGAGGTTCAAGGGCACCTAGCCACCTATCAATTTGAAAAAGAAGCTGAGTTCTGATGGAAAACAGTGATACCTAGGGTTGGTAAACCTGTGTTAACCTAGAACCAACTGAAAACCTTAATGGATGCTCAATGTTACCCTCAAGACGTAAGAAGAGTTAAGGAACGGGAGTTCTTATGCTTGAAGCAATAAGAAATGAGCATAATAGAGTGTGCGACGAAGTTTAATGAGTTGAGCCGATTTGCACCAAATCAAGTGGCCACCGAAGAAATGAGAATGGACCACTTCAAACAGGGATTAAGAGGGGAAGTGAAACAGATAATAGTAGGATATATTTATGACAGTTTCCAAGAAATGTACCAGAAGGCTGTAAAAATAGCCCGCATCATGAGCGAAATCGAGATTGAGAATAGAGAGAAGGACCAAGTAAAGGAGGAATTTGGCCCTGGAGGATCCAATTATCAAGGAAACAGAAACTTCAGGAGTTTTAAACATGGGATGAAATAGGATAAGGGGAAGCAAGCCATCTAATAGAAACCAAGGAAACCCTATGGCCAGCATGGATGTCAGCACCCTGGCCCATGCAGAAGCTTTATGGGCTCATGTTTTGAATATGGTGATATGGGTTACAAAGCCGCTAATTGCCCAAGGGCCACGTGGAATAATCAGGGTAATATTTAGAAATCTGCAATGGGAATCAATCCAACAGCATAACAAGGTCACCCTCCAGCTAGTGTTTCCCTAGGAAACAATAGAGACCGTAAGAAACCCCAAGTGGGAGGTCGAGCATTCTGATTGAAAGTAGATTCCACTAAGGCAGTCCTATGTACTCCTCCTATTAACCACATTTATGCTCATAATTAAGTGATTTCTAACGTTGCTCAATCGTTTGTAAACCCGGGATTCACAAAAAAGCTAGCCAGTAAGCCTGATGAGATGGATACCCAACCCCTTATGTCTACCCTTTAAGAACTAATCATCATATCGATCTTACCTTCAGAGATTGTGTTGTTATGGAGCCCTCGTTATTTCCAACAAGTAAGCAATTTCGAGGACAAAATTCTTTTAAGGGGAGAGAGTGTAATACCTATGTACTTTATATTCCGTTAAGTTGTTCATAATGCCTTTTTGCGCTGTGGAAACCGTATTCTATTAGCGATATCAGCTAAACTTATTTTCTAAGTGCCTATGAGAGCATTAATTTTATTAAAAAGGATGTTATTGTCACTATTATTATTATTATTATTATTATTATTATTATTATTATTATTATTATTATTATTATTATTATTTTTATTATTATTATTATTATTATTATTATTATTATTATTATTATTATTAGTTTTGAAAATCTTTCGATGATTTTTAATAAGCGTTATTAATAATTATTAACGAGTACTAAATCGATTAGGAACCCGAATATGATTAGGTTATCAACCTTAGATCTAGTTCGACATTTATTAAATCGAACCTGATTGTATTTCGGAATAAGTAATCGATGAAATACTATATTATCGATTTGGGTTTAAAATTCGGGTTACGAATTAGACCAGTAGTATCGAATATGAATTAGCTTGGGATAAAAAATAGAGGGAGGGGCATTTTGAACATTTTGCGTGACATACCTCGCTTTTTCTCGTTGGCTGCCCATGAAACCCCCCCGACAGTCTCTCTTTCTCTCTCTGCTCTGCTCGTCTTCTTCCTCCTCCTCTTCTCCTCCATTAACGTGGCTTCCAAGCTCCAGCCTAGAAAAATTTCGCCACCTCCTACCTGCTACTCATCCCATTCGACCTCCCCTACAAGCTGGCCACCCATTTGATGTGAATTGGGCTGAAATTCGAACAAGCCAGCCATGTTTCTGGAAGTTTTGGGCACCGAATTGAAGCTTGAACGCATGCCCTAGGTATGGCTATGCACATCAACTCTTAGTTGCTTCAATTTCCTATAAATTAAAGTGGAAATCACCTCCTAAAACACTCGATTCAACCTCAAATCAG
The DNA here is from genome assembly GCA_029747015.1 of Carnegiea gigantea. Taxonomy (NCBI): domain Eukaryota; kingdom Viridiplantae; phylum Streptophyta; class Magnoliopsida; order Caryophyllales; family Cactaceae; genus Carnegiea; species Carnegiea gigantea. The sequence goes on along the minus strand of JAKOGI010000896.1, from coordinate 97,935 downwards.
AAAGTGATTTTTGGGTCGGTTCTAGGGTTCGAATTTTGGGAGTTTGGGCACAATTTGGGTTTGGTTCGAGCATGGGTGAGCAAGAGCTGAAAGATTTGGAGTTGTTCTAGCCTAAAGTCAAGTTGGTTAGCCCGTCGAATGAACACTTAGCTCGAATTCGAGGTGAGGGTTCCTCTCCTCCTAAATTACTACTATTTTCAATGAATTTAACTAAATTTAGTTATCGCATATTGATTTCAGGTTAGGAATCAGTTTGGGTGAATTTAGAATTGAAACCGAGGAAATTACGAACATGATGTTAATTGTGGGTTAATTGCATGTGCAACTGCTGTTGGATTATTAATGGTTAGACAGTTTGGAGGTTCGCTAAATTATTAATAATTTGATTATCGCCTTAGCATTTTCGATTCATCAGTTTATTAGCCTTGTATCATATTTTGAAGTTTAAAGATGTTAATCGGGTGAATTAAGGCATTAGTAAAGCATGTTGGTTTCAGTTTAGAAGCTATCGCTAAATCAGTACAGCTACATTTAATTTCTATATTGGGCTATTGATGAGAATGCTATGCTTATATATGATGGCTTTATGAATTATTGGTTTATTTACGCTACTATTGAACCGAGTTAGCAGTTGGATGGCTCGAGGTGGAACTATTGAGGAATTTGAGGTCCTTGTGGTTGGTGTTCTGTGAGGAGGCTGTCTGGGTTGTGATTACCGTAATCGTGTGATTGTGAGGCCATGTGTGGCTTATTGAGTGAATTCTGCCGAATTGTGCTTTGGAGTGCATAAATGTGCTAGTTGTGAACCCCCTTTTTCCCTCAATGTGCTACGTGGCATTAAGTAAATAGTTTTTGAAATTCAGACATGTTCAAGAAGGATTGTTAAATGCATGTTTTCATGATTTCGAATGCTTTTAAGTACTCACCAATTGTCTAGTAGTTTATAAAAATGTTTTTAGCCCATAAGAAATCCTAAATCATCGAACTACTCAGTTAGTGACTCGACTGAATAGTCGATCAGTTTAGGAAGTTTAAAAGTGAAATAAAAATGAATTTGAAATGTTTAAGGCTTTGGTTTGTATACAACTTCTCCTCAAGTTTAAAAGGATTTAAACGACCTGAAAAGGGCATCTTAAGATGCTAATTATGAAATTTAGCTGACTTGTATGCTAATTCCTTATTTAAGTCTCCATTGGGTTTCGAGTTGAGAGCTAGTAAATCCGTTGTGTTTTTAAGAAACATTTACGTTGAAAGTTTACAAAGGAACCTTATTTGCCTTATAAACGAGTCAAGAACTTTAAGTTTTTGGATAATAGCAATTTTGGGAACGTTTTAAGCCTTTAGCTTATTTATTCCCCCTTCTTGAGTTTCAAAAAGAATTGAAACGAGTTATAAAATGACAACTGAAGTTTTTAATACGAATCTAATTTGAGTTAAACGCTAACTAAGTATTTTGAGTTCTAAATTGGTTTCTTTTCATGAATTAGCAAACTTATTACGTTTATACGAAGCTTTTAAGTTGAAAACGAAATCGTTTTATGATTTAGCAACCTTATTACATTTGTACGAAGCTTTTAAGTTGAAAACGAAGCCGTTTTACGGTTTAGCAACCTTATTACATTTATACGAAGCTTACAAGTTAGAAACGAAGTCGTTTTATGATTCAGCAACCTTATTACGTTTATACAAAGCTTTCAAGTAAGAAACGAAGTTGTTTTACGATTAACCAACCTATTTATGTTAACAAAGCTTTCAAGTTAGAAACGAAGTTGTGTTATGATTTAGCAACCTTATTACGTTTATGCGGAGCTTTCAAGTTAGAAACAAAGTCATTTTATAATTTAGCAAACTTATTATATTTATACGAAGCTCTTAAGTTGAAAACGAAGTCGTTTTACGATTTAGCAATCTTATTACGTTATATGAAGCTTTCAAGTTAGAAACGAAGTCGTCTTACGATTTAGCAAACATATTACGTTTGTACGAAGCATTTAAGTTAGGAACTAAATCGTTTTACGATTTAGTAAACATTTTGCGTTTATAAAAAGCTTTTAAGTTATTTATGAAGTTGATTTACGTGTTAGCAAACTTATTACGTTTATGAGAAGCTTTTAAGTTATTTACGAAGTTGATTTACGAGTTAACAAACTTATTCCGTTTATAAGAAGTTTTTAAGCCAAAAACGAATGAACTGTAAACATTTTGAAAGGTTATGGTCGTTTTGTTGAAAAGTAAGATTTCTGCAAAGTAAGCACCTGAAGAAGAGAAATGTAATGCAATTTTAAAGGCTAAGAAAGTGCTAAGCAAGTGGCAAGACCTTGAGGGCGGGAACTAGATGCAAAGATGGTGTGAGCTGTTTCCCTCTAAGGTAATGTTCAGAGCTGAATGCAAAGATGGCACGAGCTGTTCCTGGGAGCTGGATTCAAGATATGATTATCTTGGTGTGAGCTGTTCCCTAATGTGTGACGCGTAAGGAAACCTTGAGGGGGACTGGACTCAAGATATGATTATCCTGGTGTGAGCTGTTGCCCCATAGAGGACAGTATTGAGGTTAGAATTGCTATGCTAAGATGCTTTTTGACCAAAAGTTAAGTACGTATACCCCGGGGATAACGCAGATTAAGAGTGACGATCTCACTTAAGGACGGTATTGACCTCCCTTAGCCAGTACAATAAGATATTTTTATGTTATAAGTAAGTTCTTGATAAAAAGGAGATGGCTTTTTGCCGTTCTAAGCAGTTCAGAAAAGAAAAGAAGTTCTTTTAAAGGAATACGAGCCTCAAGAGCCAAGTAAAGGGTTTTTAAGAAAAGAAGAAAGCTTTCAACTATACGTAACCTGCATATATTTGATGAATTTGTTCTTAGCATAGTTTAAATGAAATTTCAAATGAAGTATAGTTACATCCTAATAATGCATCATACATTCAAGCTTTTCAATGTGCATATTCGATGAAAGAATGTTTCTTGTCAAGTCTTTCTTACCAGTTTAGATGTTTTGACTACTTTCAAAAAGAATTATAGGCCTTAAAGAAGTTGGCGTGAATTTTGAACCAATCTTGGAATATATGAAGAGTCACTGCATTTTCAAAAATATATTTGAAAGCTTCAAACTCAATCCTTGTTGCCTATTTGATTATGTGCCTAACTATTTGTTAGTAGCGAAGCTTAGCCGTTTAGGGCCTAGAAACGAGTTGAGGGGTTAGAATGAAGTTTTAAAGGCGGTGATCTTTCCTTGAGGATCTTGATTGCCTAATATAATAGTAAAGTATGAATGCATGATATGTAGCTATTATTAGTATTAGTGCATGCAACTGTTTTGGGTTTTAAGGAGTAGGGGAATTCTCACTAAGCGTGTGATTGCTCATCCCTTTATTATTCCCAGGTTCAATTTGAGCAGGTATAAGAGATCCTTTGAAGTTGTTTTGATACCGACCCGTCAGAAGTCTCTGCCAGCTTTGCAAAGTGTCTGATGCCTACCACGTTGTAAATTTTTAAGTTTATTGTTGTATGTGAAAGCATGTAACCGGCTCTGTACCTGTATATGTAGCATTCTAACCCTTGTTTTAGTTGTTTGATCATTAGTGATCCGCGCGAATGGCCCAAGGCAGTGAAATTGGGTTATTTTAGCATATGTTATACCTCATTACCAGTTTACAGGTACCCTTAGCTGAGCTAAGACCCTCAAATATTGCTAAAATAAGGAAAATTTTGGTAGTTTTGTTTTAGAATGACTATCTAAATGCTAATTTAAACCCTCGATCTTCAAGAGCATTAAGGATTTCCCTCTAGGAAGTCCTGGCAGTGTAACACTCGCTAGGTTGGGGGCGTTACACTTTAACGCATTTAATAACTAATATGTTGAATATTTGACATAAATAAATTCATAAATTAGTTAGAGCGACATAAGGAAACAATCACATGCATAATTTTATTCAGTATAACACCTCTCTTTCCCTAGGAGGAATATTACATCGCCAAAAATCCATTATGAAATCTTTGAGGCTAAAGTAAAAGTAAAAAAAGGGTCATACAGAGCTTACAATGCTATAAAGAATGAAAGTTTCTTTTAAAAAGGACAAATGTTAAGCCTGCTTGAATAGTCACGCTAAGCAAGCATTAAAATCAAGTTAACCTAGAAGACTCTGTTAATGATAATTATGTCACTTACTCCATGAGCTACTCGCTCGGAGTGCACATCACCCATGAAAAATAAAACAAATACTAAATAGGTTCAAAGAAATGAACAATGTATTTATGGATAACACAGCCGGATATCAACCAATTATGTCACACTTAAAGGAACATTACAATATGTTTGGGATGGGGTAGGTGGCGTTGACCCAAAGGAGGTGAACGGAGCAAAAAAATTAATGTATTACAATATTACAAGTGCAAAAGAGAAAGTTTTGTATCAACCAAATTGAAAGAGGGACATTTGAACAAAATAAGGCAATACATCATCATCCCCAACATATAATAACAAGCAAAACAATTGTTCTTCCATGAATACAAAGCTTACTCTAAACCTGGAAAAGGGGAAAAAGAGAGGGCGAGCAAACTACACACTCAATGGATAACTAACACGCTTAAAACCTAAAATATTTACATGCTATACATTACTTAATAGCACTCAATTAATATTGGCATAATAGTAGTGCATGGTAAAAAGGTTGCTTTTTACAGCTTTAAGCAAAATGAAACTGAAACTTTCATTCAATTAAGTATTAAATGCAAACTTCATAAAACTGGCACATATGCACCATTTAAAACATTTTCACTCACCTATCAACAAAACACATGCAAATAGTGTGAAAACACATTTTCAATTTCAGCTGAATGGAACTGAAATCCTTTTTTTAAAAACACTTTTTTGGGTCAAAACCCTTACAAATTCACAACACTTCACTAATTGGACTAAACCTTATTCTTAGAGCATTCTTTAGTTGCTAGTCATTAGTTCCTTCTTAATACGGGTGAGATGCATACCTATTAGACGCTTAGGTTCCTAGGACATACTAAAGTCTATAATGTACTTTACCCTTGTTAGGGTAATATTAACCTGCAACGTAAAGTTTAATCTCTAGAAACCCAGAATGCATTAAGAATCCTTTGGTCTACATGTATAGGCCACTCAATTCTTTAGAATCTGACTATAGTGCAAGCCCTTTAATTATTCTCAACAACAAATTGTTTTCACATAAACACAATTTTCACAAGCACAATTCCCTTTTAGAACTTTAAGCACTCAACCCACTTCATTTAGAAAACGAAGTAATTTTCAAAACATGATAAGCATTCCAATAACATTGAAGCCATGGCAACATGCACACCAATAATAAGCACCAAACACACATTTTGGTAAAACAAATTCACACACATTGAACTTACCCTCATCTTGATCAAGCATCCAACTAGTTCTCAAGTCATCGTCAAAATAACAATTCATTATTTAACAAACCATCTTCAATAATAAGGATGCCATAAAAATCATAAATTGATAAGGCTAATAATCATTTAGCATAATCAAGAGAACTTCCAAAAGTCTTCAACCATAATTCACGGTCTCAAATATCACTTTCTTACCACATGACCATTAGTCACACTACACTAGAATATCTCTTTAATTAAAGGTTAGTTCACTTAAGTCCCAAGTCCAAGACTTTCGAACACCTATAATTAATATAATACTTTCAATAAAAAACATCAAACCCAAGCCTTAAAAGTACACCTAGTATATATAAACTCATTTTTTTGTTTATTAATCTCCATCAAATTTCTCCTTTCCTTGTTTCCCTTATTCTTATTTTATCCTCTAAATTAATCCTTTACTACCTCATTCAATAACCACACATGTTGTAATCTATAAACCACCAAAATTGTGGTCCTAGCCCACCTTTTTTTTCCACATAAATCCAACAATTGCCATGTAAATATCATGGTTGTTTCCCACAAAAAAAAAAAAGGATCTACCTATTTTGTCATGAATTCTTATCCAAACACTTATACATCCAACAACTCCCAAAATCTATCAAATCCTAACTATCAACATTATCTTTTCCTTTCACTTCAAAATTTCATAAATCAACTAAACAACCCTAAATTTTATTTAATTTCAAATTAATATAATTTAGGGAGGGAGTTACCCACTTAAGAAATTTGTTTGAAAAAGCAAGCTTGCTCGCCAAAAAGTGGGTTGAATTCTCCTCTTCCTTCCTGAGCCCTAGCTCTTCTTTTTCTTCTGCTTCTTCCTCTTTTCCTCCTCCTTGCTTTCTTCTTCCTTACTCTTTCTTTCCCGCTTTCTCATTGTGAAGTGGCTATGTGTGTGCGCTCAGTGTGTTGTGTGCGTGGGGTTTGCTGTGTGTTCATGGGGGGTTTTTCTCGTGTGTACGTGAGTCGGGTTTGTGTGTGTGAGTAACCCCCCGGCATGATGCTAGTACTAGGGGCCCCCTTCCCTTTTGTCTTTTTCAATTTTTAAAAAAGCTCGAAAGCTATGCAGGCAATCCCCATTCATACAAATTCTTTTCCTTTTTTTCTTTCTTGCTAGCCAATAATTGAGTTAGGAAATGAGGGGATTGAGATTTAGCCCAATATAACTAGTATTAACCGAAATTGAGGAAAATTGTAAAATCTAAATTTCAAAAATTAACAACCAACTAAATCACAAACAATTACAAACAATTATTTTACCTAAAATAAAGCATCACATAATCACAAAATTTAATGAATAAACAAAATTAATTAAACTAACCTATGTAATTAACTAAAACTAATTTTCATGGCCTTTACAATCCCCCCTCCCCACTTGAAGAAATTTCATCCTTGAAATTTTAAATACCTATGGTAAAGAGGATGTGATACTTTTCTTGCATCTCACATTCAAGCCTGAAGGTTGCTTCAACCACTTTATAATGCTTCCAAAAAACCTTAACATAAGATATTGTTTCGTTTCTCAGCTTCATTTTTCTCTTTACCAAGATGCGTGTCAATTCTTCTACAAAAGTAAGATTCTCTTTGATTTGAAGGGGTCCACAGCAAATTATCTGATCCATATCATGGACATACTTACAGAGGTTGGAAGTATAAAACATCTCATGTATACCTTCAAGCGAGGGTGGTAAGGCCAATCGGTAAGCCACTGGTCCTACTTTTGCAGGGTTTCAAATCGTCCCAATGAACATAGGGCAAAACTTACCTTTTCACCCAAATAGTAGACTTCTCTTAAGAGATGAAACCTTTAGAAACACATGACCTCTAACTTCAAATTCCAACGGCCTTCTTCTTAAGTTTGTATTACTCTTCTGCTTTACTTTGAGCTGCTTGAAGTCTTTTGCGAATGGTTTTAATCACCTCATTGATGTGGTCAATCAACTCTACTATAGATGGTTCTCTTTCGCCCACTTCATCCTAACAAACAGGCGCGCTATAAAATCGTCCATACAATACTTCAAATGAGGCCATACCAATGCTAGGGTGATACCTATTGTTATAGGCAAACTCCACTAATGGCAAGCTACTATCCCAATTACCCACATCGTCTAGGGATAAGTACCCATTTTATTCAGTATAACACCTCTCTTTCCCTAGGAGGAATATTACATCGCCAAAAATCCATTATGAAATCTTTGAGGCTAAAGTAAAAGTAAAAAAAGGGTCATACAGAGCTTACAATGCTATAAAGAATGAAAGTTTCTTTTAAAAAGGACAAATGTTAAGCCTGCTTGAATAGTCACGCTAAGCAAGCATTAAAATCAAGTTAACCTAGAAGACTCTGTTAATGATAATTATGTCACTTACTCCATGAGCTACTCGCTCGGAGTGCACATCACCCATGAAAAATAAAACAAATACTAAATAGGTTCAAAGAAATGAACAATGTATTTATGGATAACACAGCCGGATATCAACCAATTATGTCACACTTAAAGGAACATTACAATATGTTTGGGATGGGGTAGGTGGCGTTGACCCAAAGGAGGTGAACGGAGCAAAAAAATTAATGTATTACAATATTACAAGTGCAAAAGAGAAAGTTTTGTATCAACCAAATTGAAAGAGGGACATTTGAACAAAATAAGGCAATACATCATCATCCCCAACATATAATAACAAGCAAAACAATTGTTCTTCCATGAATACAAAGCTTACTCTAAACCTGGAAAAGGGGAAAAAGAGAGGGCGAGCAAACTACACACTCAATGGATAACTAACACGCTTAAAACCTAAAATATTTACATGCTATACATTACTTAATAGCACTCAATTAATATTGGCATAATAGTAGTGCATGGTAAAAAGGTTGCTTTTTACAGCTTTAAGCAAAATGAAACTGAAACTTTCATTCAATTAAGTATTAAATGCAAACTTCATAAAACTGGCACATATGCACCATTTAAAACATTTTCACTCACCTATCAACAAAACACATGCAAATAGTGTGAAAACACATTTTCAATTTCAGCTGAATGGAACTGAAATCCTTTTTTTAAAAACACTTTTTTGGGTCAAAACCCTTACAAATTCACAACACTTCACTAATTGGACTAAACCTTATTCTTAGAGCATTCTTTAGTTGCTAGTCATTAGTTCCTTCTTAATACGGGTGAGATGCATACCTATTAGACGCTTAGGTTCCTAGGACATACTAAAGTCTATAATGTACTTTACCCTTGTTAGGGTAATATTAACCTGCAACGTAAAGTTTAATCTCTAGAAACCCAGAATGCATTAAGAATCCTTTGGTCTACATGTATAGGCCACTCAATTCTTTAGAATCTGACTATAGTGCAAGCCCTTTAATTATTCTCAACAACAAATTGTTTTCACATAAACACAATTTTCACAAGCACAATTCCCTTTTAGAACTTTAAGCACTCAACCCACTTCATTTAGAAAACGAAGTAATTTTCAAAACATGATAAGCATTCCAATAACATTGAAGCCATGGCAACATGCACACCAATAATAAGCACCAAACACACATTTTGGTAAAACAAATTCACACACATTGAACTTACCCTCATCTTGATCAAGCATCCAACTAGTTCTCAAGTCATCGTCAAAATAACAATTCATTATTTAACAAACCATCTTCAATAATAAGGATGCCATAAAAATCATAAATTGATAAGGCTAATAATCATTTAGCATAATCAAGAGAACTTCCAAAAGTCTTCAACCATAATTCACGGTCTCAAATATCACTTTCTTACCACATGACCATTAGTCACACTACACTAGAATATCTCTTTAATTAAAGGTTAGTTCACTTAAGTCCCAAGTCCAAGACTTTCGAACACCTATAATTAATATAATACTTTCAATAAAAAACATCAAACCCAAGCCTTAAAAGTACACCTAGTATATATAAACTCATTTTTTTGTTTATTAATCTCCATCAAATTTCTCCTTTCCTTGTTTCCCTTATTCTTATTTTATCCTCTAAATTAATCCTTTACTACCTCATTCAATAACCACACATGTTGTAATCTATAAACCACCAAAATTGTGGTCCTAGCCCACCTTTTTTTTCCACATAAATCCAACAATTGCCATGTAAATATCATGGTTGTTTCCCACAAAAAAAAAAGGATCTACCTATTTTGTCATGAATTCTTATCCAAACACTTATACATCCAACAACTCCCAAAATCTATCAAATCCTAACTATCAACATTATCTTTTCCTTTCACTTCAAAATTTCATAAATCAACTAAACAACCCTAAATTTTATTTAATTTCAAATTAATATAATTTAGGGAGGGAGTTACCCACTTAAGAAATTTGTTTAAAAAAGCAAGCTTGCTCGCCAAAAAGTGGGTTGAATTCTCCTCTTCCTTCCTGAGCCCTAGCTCTTCTTTTTCTTCTGCTTCTTCCTCTTTTCCTCCTCCTTGCTTTCTTCTTCCTTACTCTTTCTTTCCCGCTTTCTCATTGTGAAGTGGCTATGTGTGTGCGCTCAGTGTGTTGTGTGCGTGGGGTTTGCTGTGTGTTCATGGGGGGTTTTTCTCGTGTGTACGTGAGTCGGGTTTGTGTGTGTGAGTAACCCCCCGGCATGATGCTAGTACTAGGGGCCCCCTTCCCTTTTGTCTTTTTCAATTTTTAAAAAAGCTCGAAAGCTATGCAGGCAATCCCCATTCATACAAATTCTTTTCCTTTTTTTCTTTCTTGCTAGCCAATAATTGAGTTAGGAAATGAGGGGATTGAGATTTAGCCCAATATAACTAGTATTAACCGAAATTGAGGAAAATTGTAAAATCTAAATTTCAAAAATTAACAACCAACTAAATCACAAACAATTACAAACAATTATTTTACCTAAAATAAAGCATCACATAATCACAAAATTTAATGAATAAACAAAATTAATTAAACTAACCTATGTAATTAACTAAAACTAATTTTCATGGCCTTTACAATCCCCCCTCCCCACTTGAAGAAATTTCATCCTTGAAATTTTAAATACCTATGGTAAAGAGGATGTGATACTTTTCTTGCATCTCACATTCAAGCCTGAAGGTTGCTTCAACCACTTTATAATGCTTCCAAAAAACCTTAACATAAGATATTGTTTCGTTTCTCAGCTTCATTTTTCTCTTTACCAAGATGCGTGTCAATTCTTCTACAAAAGTAAGATTCTCTTTGATTTGAAGGGGTCCACAGCAAATTATCTGATCCATATCATGGACATACTTACAGAGGTTGGAAGTATAAAACATCTCATGTATACCTTCAAGCGAGGGTGGTAAGGCCAATCGGTAAGCCACTGGTCCTACTTTTGCAGGGTTTCAAATCGTCCCAATGAACATAGGGCAAAACTTACCTTTTCACCCAAATAGTAGACTTCTCTTAAGAGATGAAACCTTTAGAAACACATGACCTCTAACTTCAAATTCCAACGGCCTTCTTCTTAAGTTTGTATTACTCTTCTGCTTTACTTTGAGCTGCTTGAAGTCTTTTGCGAATGGTTTTAATCACCTCATTGATGTGGTCAATCAACTCTACTATAGATGGTTCTCTTTCGCCCACTTCATCCTAACAAACAGGCGCGCTATAAAATCGTCCATACAATACTTCAAATGAGGCCATACCAATGCTAGGGTGATACCTATTGTTATAGGCAAACTCCACTAATGGCAAGCTACTATCCCAATTACCCACATCGTCTAGGGATAAGTACCCATTGACGCATGAAATCCATTCCAGAATTTGGAAGTGAACTTAATATCTCTATCTGACACAATACTAAGGGGTGCACTATGTAATCTGACTATCTCCTGATTGTAGAAATAAGCGAGTTGCTGTGAAGTGAATGTAATCCTAATTGTGAAAAAGTGAGCAACTTTGGTTAGTCTGTCGACCACTACAAAAAAGATGTCATGGTTCTTGGTGGTCTTAGGTAGGCTGGTGATGAAATCCATGGTGACATGCTCCTATTTCCACACCAGGATCAGTGGGGACTGAAGTAAACCACCTAGCTTCTAGTGCTCAATCTTCACTCTTTGGCACGTTAAGCACCTAGCCACAAAATCCATCACATCTCTATTTCCAATCCACCAGAGATGACTTTTCATGGGATAGTACATTTTAGTACTCCCAAGATGAGTAGTGAAAGCGGAGTTGTAATATTTAGCACACATAATCTCCCTTTAAATCAAAGGGCACCCTCTTTGAGGTGAAAGTCTCGAGAAGCATATGAAATTACTCTCCCTTTTTCATAAGGATGCATCCTAAACCCTTTTTAGAGGCATCATTGCAGATCATAAATCCATCAGTCCTCTCGGAATTGCTAAAACTGGAGTTGATATAGGCCTCTTCTTCAGTTCTTAGCTGTTCAGACCACTCAAACTTAGTGTTCTTGCGAATTAACCTAGTAATTAGCAAAGCCAGTTTAGAGAAGCCTTTCACATTCTCCTGTAATAGCTTGCTATACCTAGGAAACTCCTAACTTCCATCACAATTATGGGTATAGGCCAATTCACCATTACTTCCACCTTCATGGTGTCTACTAATACCCCATCCTCGATCACCACATGATCAAGAAAATGGGCCCTGTCTAACTGAAATTCGCACTCCTTGAGTTTAGCATATAACTTATGATCCCCTAAAGTGCTCAGTACGGTTCTTAAATGTTTAACATGCTCTTCCTTAGATCTAAAACAGACCAAGATGTCATCAATGAAAACCACTACAACCTTATCAAAATAGGGCTTAAATACCCTATTCATAAGGTCCATGAAGGAAACTGGAAACCCGAAGGGTAACACTAGGAACTCATAGTGTCCATATCAAGATCTGAATGTGGCTTTAGGTACATCCTCTTTCTGAATTTTCAACTAATGATAAGCTGACCTTAAGTTAATTTTGGAGTACACTGCTGATCCTGCCAACTAATCAAACAAATCATCTATCCTTAGTAGAGGATACCTATTTTTAATAGTTGCCTTATTTAGCTCCCTGTAATCAATACATAGCCTCAAACTTTCATCCTTGTTCTTAATAAAGAGCACTGGGGCTCTCCTTATAGAGACGTACTACGCTGGATTAGTCCTTTATTCAATAGTTCTTGTAACTAAACTTTCAATTCAGCTAGCTCTGTTGGTGCCGTTCGATAAGGAGCCTTGGATGTAGGAGTTATACCAGACACTACATCAATATTGAACTCAATCTCCTGACCTAGCAGTAATCTCGAAACATCCTTGAATACCTCGAAAAATTAATGAGCTAAAGGGATTTCACTCAAGTTGTGCTCAATGGGAGCAGTCACCTTTACTGCACATAAGTACCTTGGGCCTTCGTTTTTCATGATCCTAAGGATTGCACAGCGGACGTGATCGAGATTACTTTTTGAGGGTTGCTCCTCTTGTATTCAAGCTTCTCTCCTTCAGGAGTAGTAAAAGAGACTAGTTTCCTTTTGCAATCAATGTTTACCTACTATTTGGCTAACCAGCCCATCTGTGATAATATGAAAGCCTTACATTTCTATTTTCACCAAGTCAATGAAAAGATTCTTTCTAGTAACATTAAACGGGATAGTTTCTATATATAACATCAGTTTTGTAGCACAAATCCAACTAAGGTAGTCAAACACAAATACGTGATTGGTTTCAGATAGATCTCTAGAAAGTTTCTTAGCAAATTCGAAGGTCATAAAAGAATTACTTGCGTTAGAATCAAATAGAAAATGTGCACAAGTTTTGTTACGAAGAAAAGTACATATCATGATTGCATTAGGTTCCTTCTCTTGGTTTTCACCTAGATAGAAAACTCGATCTGCAGCTTGAGGCTTCTTGCCTTCTCTTTTGTTCGGAACCAGAGGGCGACCTTGTAGCACTAATTGCTGTGGTTGGTAGTTCTGCCTTTGGGGGTTGTCTTGGTCATTCCATGTAGCTTTTAGACAATTAGCCGCCAAGTGCCCAAATTCACTACAACCATAACATTGCCCTCGAGTGTTTCTACAAGGTCTAGAGTGGTGGCAAAAGCACTTGTCATAGAGCTTCCTATTCTCACTTCTTTTAAGTTGTTTTCCCTTGTTTTGGAACTTTCTAGTGTTGAACCTTTGGTGCCTCCCAGGTTGGGGGTTAGAGCTCCCCGAACCAAACTTCCTCTTAGCTTGTACCTCTTTCCTCTCTGTAGCTTCATTCTTATCTACCACCTGAGCTATCTTAACTGCTTTTTGGTACATCTCTTAGAAGCTGGCATATGATTGGCCTACTACCGCTTCCTTAAGATTACCCTTCAACCTATGCTCAAATCGTTCCACGCTCATCTCATTAGTAGCCATATAAACAGGAGCAAAGCGACTAAGCTCATTGAACTTAGCTACATACTCCACCACACTCATAGTCTTCCCTTACTTAAACCTAAGAAACTCCTACTCCTTGGCCCAGTTAACATCCTTAGAATAATATTTAGCATCTATAAGGTCCTTGAACTCAGCCCATGTTAAGGCTTGCTCTTCGTCATAGGGTTTAACCATTTTGCACTAATACTTTGCCTCCTTTTTGAATTGATAGGTAGCTAACTGAACTTTGAAGCATTTAGGACATTCTATCACAATGAGCAAGTTCTGCATCTTCCTCAACAATTCCTCATATAGTAACAGATCAAGTTCTCCCTTGAATTTTGGGGGTTTGAGCTTGTTAAACTTACAAACCATATCCATGGCTATTGGCTTAGGAAGAGGTGGTGGTGGTGTTCTCCTAAGTGGCATCTACTCATACAAATACACATGCATGCATATAATACTACTTAGCTCCACTGCCTTAAAAAGAAATGTTACATTCATAATAGTTCATTCACAACCATCATTCAAACACATATATCAATTCATATAATCACACAAACATAGTAATTTAATATACAATAATAGTGGCATTCATACACCATACATAGATAAAAATTATAGGTAGTTCAAAAACTTACCAGCTGGTAGGCGGTTCAGCTTCATTCTACTAGTTAGTTATAAAATTTGTGATTTATAGTCACTGAATGATTACCACCTACTTTGTTAATTCCAATCAGAGTTCATTTCATATGAGTCTACTACTCCATGATAAGATAAGTTAATACAGCTTAGGTAGGATCAGGTCCTCCTACCATTCCACGCCAACAAGGCAATAATGCTTATTGAAGAGCTAGTCTCATATGGGTCTGCTTTCTCCACCTCTATGCCATCGTGGTTAACTATAGCAGACTCATCAGAATCATCAGGTTCAGGCTCCTCAGCTAGTTACTCTGCTAGCTACGGAATAGGTGTAAGCTTTATATAGTCCTGCTCTTTTATTAACTAGAGTATGCAAGCCATAGTGCCCTCCCAACCCTTAGGATAGTTTAATTGATTAGCATTTACCCATCTTACCCACATACAGGCTACCCTCCTGTACCTCACTGCTTGAAGGGATAGCAATCTAACATTTGGTGATTCTCGGACCTTATCTGCCCTTTTCATCTCCTGAAGCCACTTGCCCCTGATCAGGCCCTACCAGCTTATTTAGAACAAGTTGGTTGGCTACTACTTGGCTCTTTACTTGTTTATCACCAAGGTTGTCAAGTTGAGGCTCAACCTAGAGAAGAAAAGTCACCATCTCATGATAGGTCAAATCAGTCCATCTACGAGGGAGCATCCTCTGGCGAAAATTGGTAGCAATCTCAACCCAGTAACTTGCAGTTAGAATTTTTATCACATAGTACTGGACTCTGTGGTTAGCTGTGAGGCGTTCTAGGCCTATATGGTTAAAGTATTTGATATATCTCTACAAAAACTATGTTCCACATTGCCAACCAGAGAGGCATAAAAACAAAGTCGATAAGAGTAAATGACATCCTAACCATGGCATCAAACACCTAAGCACATATTCATAAATAATGGAAATAGTCATAATTCGCACACCAATCACATGTTCAAGCAATTTTTGCATGCAAATAGATCACGATAAACCTAAGATTGTCATACCACCAAATGTATCACCCTCCTTCCCTAGGATAAATATTACATTGCCAAAACTCTATTGTGGAATCTTTAAGGCTAAATTAAAAGTTAAAAACGATCCTTACGCAATAAAGAACAAATTTTTTTTTAAGAAGGAAAAACATTAGTTCCCACTCGAAAAGTCGCACTAAGTAAGGATTAAAAATGAGTTAATGTATAAAACTCCATTAACAATAATTATGTCACTTACTTCACGAGCTACCACTCGGAGTACACAACACCCATAAAAAAATAAACAACTAATAAATAGGTTCAAAGAAATGAATAAAGTCTTCAAAGGTCATAGCTGGATATCAACAACTTATGTCACACTTAAAGAAATGTTATAACATGTTCGGGGATGGGGTAGGTGGTGTTGACCCCAAGGAGGTCAATGGATCGAAACTATTAATGTATTAGAACATTACAAGTTAAAAGATAAAGCTCGAAATTAACCAAATTAAAGAAAGGGCACTTAAACAAAATAAGGGAATGCATTGACATCACCTAACATATAATAACAAGTAAAAGAATTGTTCTTCCATGAACATAGAACTTACTCCGAGCCTGAAAAGGGGAAAAAAAGAGGGGGCGGGCAAGCCACATGCTCAATGAATAACTAACACCCTTAAAATCCGAAATATTTGCACGCCATACATTATTTAATAGCACTCAGTTAATATTGGCTTAATAGCAGTATAGGGTTAAAAAATCACTTTTTGCAACTTTTAGCAGAATGAAACTAAAACCTTCGTTCAATTAAGTTTTAAATGCAAACTTCACAAAAGTGGCACATATGCACCATTTAAGATATTTTAAATCACTTCCAAATAAGACACATGTAAACAGTGTGAAAACATATTTTCAGTTTCAGTTGAATGGAAGTAAAATCCTTTTTTAAAAAAAAAAACACTACCTAGGGTCAAAACCCTTGGAAATTCACAATACTTATTGGATTAAAATGTATTATTAGGGCACTCTTTAGTTGCTAGTCATTAGTTCCTTCTCAATATGGCTGAGACGCATACCTGCTGGAAACATAGGTTCATGGGACACACTAACCTTGTTAGGATAATATTAACCTGCAATGCAAAAGTTAATCTCTGGCAACCCAAAATGCATCGGGAATCCCTTGGCCGCACAATTCTTTGGAACCCTATTATAATGCAAGCCCTTTGATTATTCTCAACAACAAAGTATTTTCACATATAGCCAACTTTCATAATCGCAAGTCCTCTTTAAAACTTTAAGCACTCAACCTACTTTATTTAGAAACGAAGTAATTTTATCCATGACAACGTGAACACTAATCGTAAGCACCAAACACACATTTTGGCATAGTTCACTTTATAAAACAAATTCACACATGTTGAGCTTACAATCATCTACATCAAGCATCCAACGACTTCACAAGTTATTGTCCTATAACAATTCATTATTTGACAAAACATCTTAAATAATGACGATGCTATAAAAATGATAAGAACATTGACAAGGCTAACAATCGAATAGTATCATCAAGAGAACTTCTAAAAGTCTTCAAGCATAATTCACGGTCCCAAATATATATCACTTTCTTACCACATGACTAGTCACAGTACACTAAAGTATCTCTTTAATTAAGGACAATTGACTTAGGACCCATGTCTAAGACTTTCCAACCTCTGTCATTAATATAATACTTTCAACAACCAACTTCCAACCTAAGCCTGAAAAGCGAACCTAGTATATGTAAACTCTTCTTTTTCTTTATTAATCTCCATCAAATTTCTCCTTTCTAGTTTCCCTTATTCTTTTTCCTTCAAGTTAATCATTTACTACCTTATTCAATAATCAAACATGCCTAAATCCATAAATCACCAAAATTGTGGTTCCTAACCCCCCTTTTTTCCACATAAATCAAACAATTTTCATATAAATATCATGATTGCTCAAAAAAAACATGGATCAACATATTTTGTCACAAATTATCATCTAAACACTAATACATCCAACAACTCTTAAAATCCATCAAACCCTAACTATCAGTATTATGCTTTTGTTTCATTTCAAAATTTCATAAATCAACTAAACATCCCTAAATTCTACTCATAATCATAATAATCATCAATATTTAACACAAACCCAAAAATCAATTTAATTTAAAATTGATATAATTTAAGGAAAGAGTTACCCAGTTGAGAAATTTGGTTTGAAAGAGCAAGCTTGCTAGCTAAAGAGTGGGTTGCATTCTCCTCTTCCTCCCGACCCTTGGTCTGCTTCTTCTTCTTCTTCTTCCTCTTCTCGTCCTCCTCCCTCTTCTTCCTCTCTAATTCCTCTCTTTCTCACTGTGAAGTGACTGTGTGTGTATGCTCAGTGTGTTGTGTGCATGAGTTTTACTTTGTGTGTTTGAGTTGTGTTTTTTTCGGTGTGTGAGTTGTGTTTGTGCATGTGAGTAACCCCCCAGGCATGATGCTGCTATTGAGCCCCCCTCCCTGTTCTCTTTTTTTTAAAAAAAAAAAACTTGAAAGCTATGTGGGCAATCCTCACCCATAAAAATTCTTTTCCTTTTTTGTCTTCCTTGCTAATAATTGAGTTAGAAGAATGAGGGGGGTTAAGATTTGACCCAATTCAACTAGTATTGACCTAAATTAAGCAAAATTGTAAAATCTAGATTTCAAAAATTAACAACCATCTAAATAACAAATAATTATGAGCAATTATTTAACCAAAATAAAATGCCACATAATCACGAAATTTAACGAATAAACTGGCTTAATTAAACCAACCTATATAATTAACCAAAACTAATTTTTGTGGTCCTTACACTTGTTTTCTAAAGTCAATAAACATGATCAACAGTATCTTATGTATGAGAGTAACAAATACAACAGCATGTTAAGCTCTATCAATGTCAACATTAAGGGCTCTTCGTCTTTGATAAAGTGTTATTTGAAATACTTGTTCGGGTCCAAGTAGTTAATTTTCAAACAACTATTCTTAATAGCCTTTTGTAAATAGTTATTTGTAGAAATAACAATATTCACATAGAGTTGGAAAAAAAAAATTACATTACATGCCGCCCACCTCATGTCATTGACTCGCAACCTCTCTCAAACTCCTCACTCACTCCTTCCTTCTTCGATCCTAGCTACTTTTTTTCTTCTATGCCCTGGTGCTTTTTTCACTACACATGAACCTTCATTGCTCCTATCTCTGCTCCAATGGTGCCATCTCTGATGTTGATACATCGTTTTTCTATCGTTTGGCTATTAATTTTGGTATATTATAGGTGCTTGAAGCCTGAAGGCATTGGTTCGTCTCAGTAAGGGTCCAGACGATATGGTCAGCCCTCTTCCAATATAGCTGAGGCAAGAAATAGAAAGAGTATATCTTATAGCGGTCTTCTAGACTTTTGTATTTTGTTCATTTCAGTGGGCATGGCTAGGTAGCCACATATATGTATGAAATGCAGTCAAATTGATTGCCAATAATAAAAACGGTAATATTTTGACTAGACATGTAATCTTTCCTTCACTTTATTGTTTTTGTCACTTTATTGATTAAAAATTGCATATCAGGTTATGGTAGTCTAATTATATCCGATAATAAATCAGGTCAATGGTTCTAACGTCAATCTAACCCTGCTCTAATTGATCCAATCAGCTAACCTTCTAACCCACGCACTTGATTTGGTGATCACCAGGTTAGTTCTTATAACATTATTTGTACTGATTTAATTTGAATCTATTGCCTTTTTTCTTCATTCTGAACATCATAAAATGTTAAATTCATATAAATTTTAATTCATAAGTAATAGAAAGATTATCCTCAATAATGAAAAACAAAATACAGTTATCAAACTTAGACCACACATAAATATAAATTCAGATTGAAAAGAAAGCTAGATAAACTATCAATACAAATGATCTAATATAATTATGTAGAATTAGCAAGACAAAAATGTTTTATAACTTAATCTAATTTGCACATATGACATAAATTTTGTTCATGTTTAATCAAATAATAAACTAACGATGTAAGCATTGATGGAATCTTACCAAAGATTTTTACACAAAATAACTAATTTTACCGAACATTATTTTTTCAAGAAACAACTTATCCAAATAGCTACTAGCTACCAGCTAATGTTAAAACTAACAATTATTTTCCAAATAGAGCTATAATGCATGTGAACTTCTTCACCTCAATTAGTTTGATATCACCAAAATCGATATCTTCTTATATCTAACATTAACAATTTCACCGAATAAGAATCCAATTGTAACTCTAAGTATATCAAAAGAAGTCAAAAGGCATATTATAAATACCACTCCCCCTACCAAGGAAAATAATGCGTTGTTTTCCTAATCGTATGGACTTCAATGACTCAACAACGAAAATGAAGTGTTGTGTGATGTATGACCGATGGATGCATGCCACCATTTATTGGATAGACAAAGGCAATATGATATATGTGTGATCTATCATGGTTTAAACAACACTCCTCTTTCAAATTTTGTGGAATACATTAGATTTGACTCCTCAACACCTTTAGATAGTTCACAAAAACAACACAAGTGCGAACAACATCTACATGTGTAAAACACAAGATAAGCATGGGTTGAGCAACAGCAACTCTATTTGCTTTGCTCTTGATGGAATACAAAATGAGTGAGAAAGTCTCCCTTGTTCACCCTTTATCAACCCCCTATGTGAGTTCAAAGATGGTTTTTCTAGATCATTTACTGCCCAATGCTCCTCTTTGTGGTCGTACTAAGCTCCTAAACAATAACGCATATAGATGCAATCATATCGACATCAAAGAATCGCAAAGGCAAGTAAAAGTACTTATTGACTGTAGCTCTAGGAGGGAAAATTTAACCCCATGCATTCCCCTATTCTTCTTGTTGCAAGTAGTTTAGGCAATACATCAACAACATTATTGTTAAAAATAGGTAACCTATTCCATACCTAGGTGTTGCACTTGATAAACTTCTTCACTCCGAGGTCTTCTCTAAAATCGACCTTGAAGGTAGGTATCACCAAATCAAAATAGAGAAGGTGATAAATGGAACATTGCCTTCAACATCAATAGTAGGTTATTTGAATGGATAGTTTTTTCATTTGGTTTATGCCTGCGAGTTTCCTTTCATTATATTATGTTTGCTTAAGTTTTTTCAATCCAAAGCTAACTTAGCCTTCATGCATAAGTTTACGCATCACAATCGCCATGTCCACATATGAATTACTATGACAAGGTGCTTCTTTGTTGTATAACATATCATGCATCCTTAAAAAAAAGCAAAGTATTATCTTATTGTTCTACAAAATCAGTAGTTTTACCCTTGTTAAATTTCGCTCACCATTCGCAAGCCTTTGTCGACATCCTCTTTTGATAGATGGTGTTATCCTTCACTTTTGTAGAGTTTCTACAAGGATTTGGAACATGTATTGATTTTTGAATTTGAACTGAGACTACAAGTAATTTTTTTACATGAAAGTTTTTCAAGGATCCTCTTGTCAAATATTACATCATGAAACAAGGAGTTAGAGGACGATGAACATTTAAAAGCTCATAGTTTTCTTAAGTAAAAGATTTACTTTGTTCTTTAGTGATGTATCTATTTAAACATGATCCCTGTTATAGATATCAAATGACATTCCATTAATAAGTTCATCTTTGCTTTTTAAAAAGGCCTCTTGGAATACAACATTTGGAAATTCGGGGGTGGTAGAAACGAATAATCTAGCCTTTAAAAGTAGATAATAATGCTCCTTACTTTGAGTATATTTATTTTTAGTAGCACAAGGCTATTTTAAATTGTACTTTTTAGTTGATTCCACATGATATTGCCTCTATAATAATATGAACACATGAAATTTAGATTGTCTAGGTTTATTTCGAAGTTCAAATCACCTAAAAAATGCAATCTAAAATGACCCTTATACTACTAAAAATAAATAACCTTAAATTAAGAGCGATAAGCCTATGTCTTAAGGTCGGATTGGTTTCCACTATTCCTAAAGTTCGGATTATCATATTTTAAAAATCCTTTTGAAAAAGTAAATATTTTCTTAGTTCATCTAAAAGTGCATCTATTGTAGACTAATTCTAATTAACCAAACACAATATTACTATTGTTGTCATTGTTGTTGTTGTTGTTATGGGAAAATAAGAAAAGATTTGTTTACCCTTTGAACAAATGAATCAGATAAAAAATAATCCAAATAAATATTTGAAGAGATCGATTTTAGCTTCTTCTTCTTCATCTTCATTAACCTGCCAATATATCTTTAATTTTGGTGGTGAATGGTAGCCCCAAATTAAGCGTTGCTAACATTGGCAAGTAGGGTTGAACATGCATAGGTTTAATAGGGTACTATGAAATCGACTAGAAACTTTGTCAATCAAGCATAAATTCAGAATTCGAACCAGCTAAAATTCCAATTTTGGTTATCTTTTTAGGAATTAATCCCATAGTTTACAGTTTTTATTTTTCTTTAAAAAAATTGAAATTAGCATGTGGAACTGTTTAACTTTATCTCTTTTCTTTTTTGTTGTTTATTTATTTTATTTTGAATAACTTTGTTTTTCAACCTTTTGTCATGAACTTACACATTTTGACCCAGTATGTATTCCTTTTTTTTTCCTTTAATAAATCATAAAGCCAAGGCAAATAGTACATGTTTCTACTGATTGATAAATCATAAAAGTCATGTAAAAGAATATGAGAAAATGCAATTTATTATGTGCGCCCAGGAGTTTGTACTCCCAATGCAACGTTAGCACCATGATGGATAAGCAATATATAAATATTTTTTAAAAGACCCTTCTTAGCAATAGTCACGTGAATAATCTACACAAAATTTCGTTTTTTCCCCTTCAAAAAAGTGGGTTTTCCCTCTCTGATGGTAGCAAGGTGGTTGCCAATTATGGGAAGTAATATCAATTTCTCTCTCACACTTTATGTAACACTCTCAACCTTCCCTGGCCATGGGCAGTTACCAATAATGGCTTCAAAGATCGATAACTAACCCCATAAATCACCACCGGCCTTTCTAGCCTACTTCGTCGTTGCTTACATGCTAATTATAAAACCTCTAGAAGGTCACTCATCCTAAAAGTTCTTAATTGCAAGCATGCTCAAATGTTAAGTTCTTGAAAGTGAGTTTCCTAAAAAAGAAGGCACATCTTTAATGACATAAGTAGTCATTTCATCTCCTTTAAACCATACTCAGGGTATTACCTTCAGCCCTATTTAAAGAGCACAACGCCCTCATTATACGTCACTAACTAACTGTGTTGGCACCCTATCCTAGTGTTTTGCTCACGTTGGGTGATGGCCCTAGGATCTTTTGTTCACTTTGTGCAATTCATAGTTAGGGATGGATCTGATAACTATTTATAACACCCTGGCCCTTCCAGTGTCACAGGCAGTTACCAATAACAGTGTCAAAAATTGGCGACTGATCCCACAAATTTATTTTGCCTTTGCTCACACGCAACCCCTAAAAACTTCCTAGGAGGTCACCCATCCCAAAACTTCTGCATAGCAAGCATGTTTAACAATGAAGTTCTTTAAGAGTGAGCTTTCCAAAAAGTAAAGTATCAGTAGTCACTTCAAATCCTTTAAGCTATACTCGAGGTATTACACATTGTGTCACTCGGGCTGGGCTGATTATAGCACCCCATGTGTAACACCCCAAATGTACATAATTCACTGTTTGCGTTCTCATCAATTAACATCATCAATTAGTAGTGATATCCCAAATGATCGGGGCATTACCGCTGTCCAAAGAGGACAAGGCTTGATGTAAAGATAATTAAACATAATTAAACTGAACATCGTTTCCACCACATGGCATTTGTAAAAACAAACCATCAAACCAATAACAACAGCAATTAACGATCTCATAATTTACATCAAAATATAGTGAATCTTAGCAAAGTATATAGTTCTTACATCAAAATATCTCATAATACAGTGCTCAAAACATTTCAGCACTAAACATCACTATTCCTTTTAGACATTCCCGCTCATCTTCTCCAGTCGACCTGCCAGCCAGAGGACGATTCACTGAGCATTTCCCTAAAACAAAACATGAAAACATTTCGAATTACATGCATCTCTATATCATTAAATGCTCATGAAAAAACTGGTTGGCCCGTATTTCAATTCACTTTAATTAAAAACATGGAATAAGATGAATATAAAACTGTATTGTCAATTATTATCTGATAGTGAACCCCTAGTAACTCTTACAATCTGAAGATATGTGTACACCTACCAAGCTGATCGGGGGACCTGGCTTGAAGCCGTGTGGACAATTGAAAGGCAATGTCATATAACTGATAACTGATGGGGTCACTAATTATATGACAAACCACTGATTAAACTGATTCATTGAAGTACTTATCAAACATTATAATTTGATAAATACGTGTTGATTTCTAAAGATATAGGCAATGAACATACCTGGGGCTTTTAATGAAATGTCACTGAGTATGATTATGCACAAAAGAGAAGGAAATGATAGTTTAGGCGCTGACTCTATGGTTCAGTAAAAGAAAAGTAAGGGCATAATAGGGACTAAAGTAAATGACTCGTAATCTAATCTCCCGATCTCCATTTGAGACATAATTCAACGATATAGAAAGCTTACAAAATCTTGAAAAACTTTTATTCACAGCATAAAACATGATTTGCAAAATAGGGTTCCCAAAATGGGGTTACAACACAAGTGTGCTGGCTTTGGTTTAACCTATGCAGTTCTAGTAAAACGGTCATAACTTTTTTCACAGACCTCAGATTGAGGCGATTCAAAAGGCATTTGAAAGCTAATTCACCTAACTATCTATCCACCAAATACTGACAAAGCTTCCCCTATTTCTGTCTTATTTTAGACCTCACTGTCATTGCTTTCTCTTTTCTTTCACATAAATCCTCATCTAAAAATCACTCCTTAACATCATGTGACAAAGTTTTGGTCCTTCCCATCACCACACAAAACCCCTATACTCAGTTTCACTTCAAAATCATATACATCAAAGATTCATTTCATAATCAAATGTACATAAATAACATGCTTGCTATTAAAGGAAAGCTAAAGCTTGTATAATCATTAAAACACTAACTTTTGGGCAATTTACTTCCTTTTCATCTCATCTAAGATTACCAAAACCACCCTTAGAAACATTACTAGAGATTAAAGACACTACATCAAATACAAACAATCCAAGAGACACATACTTCCAACCTTAAGCTTGCATGCCCATGAATAACCGTAAACCCTAGCATGATCTAAACTCAATCAACAATTAAAAACATCAAAATAACTCTTGTTTCCATCGAAAAAAAAAACATGATTAAAACACAAATCAACACAAACATGAATCAAAATCAAAAATCCAAAGAAATAAGCTTTGGGTTACTCACTTTGAGCTTGAAAAAAGTAGAAATGGAGGTGATGTTTGGTGGTTTTAAGGATGGAGGATGGTGGCTTCCAGCCCGGAAAATACCAGCAACAGCTGGGGGACTAGCGTGATTAGAGAAAGAAGGAGAGAGAATATGGGTTTTGCGTGTGGTTGTATTTTTTTGACTAATCTAACAAACTTGGCTGAAATTTTATCCTCAAAAATGAATTTTAGCTAACCATTGTTGATCTTCATCATGGTAATTAGTTAGGTTAAGAAAGTAAACATGTTGGGCTTCAAATTAGGCCGAAATAAGTTGAGTTCGGAAATAAAATGGCCCATAACGATAACGTTTCTACATAACTCAAATTTAAACTTTTGTGATGTTATGGAAAACAAAATAAATCACGTGCATTATAATTGTTAGGGCCTACTATCAATTCTCCCAAAAATTTTGTTAATAAATTAAATAAACAAATAAAACCTGAATTGCTAAGTGGGGGCCCAAATAAATTTTTTTCCACTGGAATGATTAAATACGATAAATACATATGAGAAAATCATTCGCAAGAGGTAATTAAATTAATAAACATAATTTACGGTTAGGCTATTATAGCCTTCCCCCCTTAAAGAGTTTCATCCTTGAAACTTATGAACTTTTTCATATCATGCAAGATTACCTCAAATAAATGTTGGTACTTGACTTTCATTTCCTCTTTAGTCTTCTAAGTGGCTTCTTGGGAGGTATGGTTTGTCCAAAGCACCTTGACTAAAGGTATTAGCTTATTACGCAACTGCTTAATCCTACAATCTAGTATTTGGCCTGCACGCTCTTCGTACGCTAGATCCTCAGTGATTTCAATAGGTTCAAATATAATGGTGTGGTCTAGATCTGGAATATACTTCCTGAGCTGATAGATGTGAAACACGTTATGCACGTGTTCAAGTTCTACTGGCAGATCTAGATGATATGCTATAGGACTTAATTTTTCAATGATTTCATGAGGTCCAATATATCTTGGACTTAATTTGCCTTGTACTCCAAACCTATTTATACACTTAGATGGCAGAAAGACTTTATCGCCAACTTGAAACTCCATAGGCCTCCTTCTCTGGTCCGCATAACTCTTTTGTCCACTCTGGGCAACCCTAATATACTTCCGAATTTTTCTTATTGTTTCAATAGTTTCCTGGATCATTTCAGGACCTATGATCAATGCCTTGTCCAAATCACTCCAGCACCATGGGGTTCTACACTTTCTCTTTCCTGAAGCCTTAAACAAGGCCATTTTGACGGTGGATTGATAGCTATTGTTATAAGAAAAGTCCACCAATGGTAAATCCTCTTCCCATTTTCTTTGAAACTCCAATGCACAAGCTCTTAACATGTCTTCCAGAAATTGATTCACTCTTCCAATTTGCCAATCTGTCTCAAGGTGATAAGAGCTACTAAAGTTCAATTTGGTACCAAAGGCTTTTTGAAGTGCTTACCAAAAACGGGCTT
The DNA here is from genome assembly GCA_029747015.1 of Carnegiea gigantea. Classification (NCBI taxonomy): domain Eukaryota; kingdom Viridiplantae; phylum Streptophyta; class Magnoliopsida; order Caryophyllales; family Cactaceae; genus Carnegiea; species Carnegiea gigantea. The sequence goes on along the minus strand of JAKOGI010000896.1, from coordinate 71,570 downwards.
AGAATCTTTGATCCATGTCTGATACTATGTCTAAAGAAATTCCAAGCAGGCAGACTATCTCTTTAACATACAGTTGGGCTAGTTTTTCAACTGCCTAAGTATCTTTAAGTGGTACAAAATACGATGACTTGGTAAGTCAATCAACTATGACCCAGATAGCATTCTTCTTTAAGGCAGAAAAGGATAAACCCATAATGGAGTCCATTGAGATTGAATCCCATTTCCATGTGGGAATTTCTAGGGGTCGCAGTTCATCTATGGGACGCTGATGTTCTGCTTTAACCTTCTAGTAGGTTAAACTCCTGTCTACGTATTCTACAATCTCCTTCTTCATATTATTCTAATAGAAGTATTGCCTTAAGTCTCTGTACGTCTTGGTGCCTCCTGGATGCACCGAGTAATGAGTATTGTGAGCCTCTTCTAGGATCTGTTTCCTCAATTCCTCATTTTTCGGTACGCATAGGCGATTTTGGAATCACAGGGTCTCGTCCTCATGTACTACAAACCTAGGAGACTTCCCTTTTTTTAGATTGTGCTTTATTTTTTAGATGTCAGGATCACTTTCCAGATTCACCCGAATTTCCTCCACTATAGAAGGTTGTAAGCTAAATGCTGATAATTGAACATTTGCCTGCCCATAGGACACTAGTTGAATTCCCAAGTCCTTAAGCTCTCTCAAGAGACTCAACTGAGTAATCACCACAGTACTTAGGCTATGTTGCGCCTTCCTACTCAGGGCATCTACTACAACATTTACCTTTTTTGATGATATTAAATCTGCAAATCATAGTCTTTAAGCAACTCAAGCTAACATCATTGTCTCAAATTGAGCTCCTTCTGGGTGAAGATATACTTCAGATTTTGACGATCAGTTTAGATCTTGCATGATACCCCATATAAGTAATTTCTCTAAATTTTCAATGCAAAGAGCACGGCTGCTAACTTCAGGTCATGGGTAGGGTAATTTTTCTCATTAGGGTTGAATTGTAAAGAGGCATAAGTCGCTACTTTGTCTTCCTGCATCAATAAACACCCCAAACCATTCTTTGAAGCATCACTATAAATGGTATGCTTTACCCTCTATTGGTCGCGTTAGGATTGGGGCGGTGGTTAATCACATTCATCACTCCTAAAAGGCTCTTTCACAATTCTCTGTCCAATTAAATTTATTTGCTTTCTTCAGTAGATTAGTCAGGGGTGAAGCTATTTTTGAAAAGTCCTTAATGAACCTTCGATAATAACCCGCTAAATCCAGAAAGCTTCTAATCTTAGTGACATCGGTAGGCCTTGACCATTCCGTGATTGCCTTCAGCTTCTAAGGATCAACTTTAATTCCTTCTTCTATAACCACATGTCCCAAGAATATCACTTCTTCAACACAAAATTCACGCTTCTTTAGTTTGCCATAAAGTTGATGCTCCCTCAAGGTTTGTAAGACCATCCTCAAATGATCAGCATGTTCCTCTCTGTCCTTAGAATAGATAAGGGTGTCATTTATGAACACCACTATAAACTTGTCTAGATAGGGTTTGAAGACCCTATTCACAAGATCCATGAAGGCTGCGAGGGCATTGGTGAGGCCAAACGGCATTACTGTAAACTCATAATGACCATACCTGGTCCTAAATGCTATCTTAGGGATGTCTTCAGGTTTAATCTTAAGTTGAAGGTACCCTGACCTCAAATCAATCAAAGAGAAGACTCCTACTGATACTATGTCTAAGGCAATCCCATGCAGGCAGACTACCTCTTTAACACATAGTTAGGTCAGTTTTTTAACTCCCCATGTACCCCTAATTGGCATAAAATAGGCCGACTTGGTAAGTCGATCAACTATAACCCAGATAGCAGTCTTCTTCCAGGTAGAAAGGGGTAAACCTATGACAAAGTCCATCGAGATTGAATCCCACTTCCATGTGGGAATTTCTAGGGGTTGTAGTTTAGCTACGAGATGTTGATGCTCTACTTTAACCTTCTAGCATGTTAAACACCTATCTACGTATTCTGCAATCTCCTTCTTCATATTATTCTACTAGAAGTATTGCCTTAAGTCTCTGTACATCTTGATGCCTCTTGGATACACCGAGTAGCGAGTACTGTGAGCCTCCTCTAGGATCTGTTTCCTTAATTCCTCATTTTTGTGTACGCAAAGGCGATTTTGGAATCACAGGGTCCTGTCCTCTTGTACTACAAACCTAGGAGACTTCCCTTTTAATAGATTATGCTTTAGTCTTTGGAATTCAGGATCACTTTCCTGGTTCACCTGAATTTCCTCCATTGTAGAAGGCTATAAGGTAAGTGCTGATAATTGAACATTTGCTAGGCCATAGGACACTAGTTGAATTCCCAAGTCCTCAAGCTCTCTCAAGACACTTAACTGAGTAATCACCATAGTGCTTGGACTATGTTGCGCTTTCCTACTCAGGGCATTTGCTACAACATTTGCTTTTCCTGGGTGATATTAAATCTACAAATCATAGTTTTTAAGCAACACAAGCTAACGTCATTGTCTCAAATTAAGCTCCTTCTGGGTGAACATATACTTTAGGCTTTGGCGGTCAGTATAGATCTTGCATGGTACCCCATATAAGTAATTTTTCCAACTTTTCAATGCAAAGACTACAGCTGCTAACTCCAGGTCATTCATGGGATAATTTTTCTCATAAGGGTTGAGCTGTCGAGAGGCATAAGCTGCTACTTTGACTTTCTGCATCAGTACACACCCCAAACCGTTCTTTGAAGCGTCACTATAAATGGTATACTCTTTACCCTCTATTCGTAGTGTTAGGATTGGGCGGTAGTTAATCACTATCTTAACTCCTAAAAGGATCTTTCACACTTCTCGGTCCATTCAAATTTATTCGCTTTCTTCAGTAAATTGGTCAGAGGTGAAGCTATTTTGAAAAGTCCTCAATGAACCTTCAATAATAGCCTGCTAAACCTAGAAAACGTCTAATCTCAGTGATGTTGGTAGTCCTTAACTATTCTGTGATTGCCTTCACCTTCTGAGGATAAACTAGAATTCCTTCTTTTGTAACCACATGTCCTATAACAGCCCAACCCTAAATTATCTTTATTTATTTAATTACCTCATGCTAATGATTTTTCTCATATTTATTTATCGCATTTATTCAACCTGGTGGGGAAAAATTTATTTGGGCCCTCACTTGGCAATTCGGATTTTATTTGTTTATTTAATTGATTAACGAAAACTTTGGAAGAATTGGTAGTAGGCCCTGACAAGTTTAATCTAAGTAATTTATTTTGTTTTCCGTAACATTACAAAAAAAATTAATTTTGAGTTACGCAAAAACGTTATCGTTACGAATCGTTTTATTGCCGAATCCAACTTTTTTTCTGTCCAATTTAAAGCCCAACATGTTTGCTTCTTAACCTAACTAATTACCATAATTAAGCTTAACCATTGTTAGCCAAAAAGTCATTTTCTAGTTAAAAACTCAGCCAAGATGAGTTGATTAGTCAAAAACACAACTCAACCCAAAACACCTTTTCCTTCTCTCCCTTCTCTCTCCTACATGGCCAGCACGCCCTTCAGCTGTATAGTGCTTTCCGATGAGTTTTCCAACCAGCCGTTGTTACCTCCGACCCCCCCGACATTCTAGCACCACTAGCCACCATCCTCCATCATCGAAACCACTAATTAGTACCTCCTTCTCTACTTATCTTCAAGCAAAGTGAGTAATCTTGAATTTGATCATGTTGGTTTTGCTTTTTACTTTAGTTTTGATTCTTGTTTTGATGTTTGTGATCTTTGATCATGATGTTTTGATAAGAAGTAAGAGCTATTTTGGTGTTGATCATGGTGAAGTTGAGGTTGGACCATGCTAGCGCTCCTTAGTCATGTAAGCTTAATGTTAAAGTATTGGTTTTTGATTGTTTTATCTTTGATTTGGTCATCTTTTAACCTATTGGTGTTTATAATGATATTTGAGTGATTTGAAATAAGTTGGAGTGAGTTCAAGTTGGCCATAAACTAGGGTTTTGGCAAGGAATATTGTCTGGATTAAACTAGCATTAAGCTTGGTTCATGTGTGTATTTGATTGAAAAATGATCTTTATTGGACATGATTATGAAGTGAAATTGAGTGTGCTGATTTTGTATGATGTTGGAATGGACCAAAGCTTGTTTACATGCTTTTAAGGAATGGTTTAAGTTGAGGCTTTGTGTGAAAGAGAGGGAAAAGCTAAAACAGTGGGGGGTTGGAAATTTCAGGAAAATAGGACAGACTTTGGGATTAAACTGGTATTGATTAGCCCATTGGAAAATTATGATTTTTGGTGGGTAGATAGTTCCTTGTGTTTTTTAAATGCTTTTTGAATTATCTTAATTCAAGGTCTATGGAAAAAATTATGGTCATTTTACCAAAACTATGCAGAATGGACCAAAACTGAGATGCTTGTATTCTATCCTCTTTTTGAGAATCCTATTATCGAAATCAAGCTAGGTGTTCTAAATAAAAGTTTTTTGGGACTTCCTAAGCTTTCTATATTAGGGTGTTTAGTCTCAATCATAGGTCTGATGACTAAGTTATAAGTCATTCTTTCTAAGCCCCTGTTATGCTCTTACTTTTCTTTTACTAAATCATTAGCTATGAAATAAATATTTTTGCTAACTGTAAGTTCCGACAACGATAACTTTGCACAGAATCAGGCCTAATCTATCATTTCCTTCCCTTTTGTGCAAAATCCCATTCCAGTAAATTTCATTAAAAGTACCAGGCATGTTCATTGCCTGTAACTTTATAAATCAACACGTATTTATCAAAATTATAGTGTTTTAGTAAGTACATCAATGAATTAGTTTAATCAGTGATTTACCACATAAGTAGTGATCCCATCAGTTATCAGTTACAGGACATTGCCCTTCAGTTACCCGCGCAGCTTCAGGCCAGGTCCCCCGATCGGCTTGGCAGGTGTACACCTATCTTCAAATCGTAACACTTACTAGGGGTTCGCTATTAGATAATAATTGACAATGCAGTTTCATATTTATCTCATTCCCTGTTTTTAAGCAAAATGAATTACAATGCGGGCCGAATAAGCTTTTCATTGATCATTTAACGATACATAAATGCATCTACTAAGTTTCAGCTCATAGTTCAAAATATTTTCATGTTTTGCTTTAAGGAAACGTTCAGTGAATCACCCTCAGGCGGGGAGGACAACTGAAGGTGATAAGTGAGCAAGAAAGTCCAAACAAAAGGAATAGTGATGTGTTAATGCTGAGATGCTTTGAGCACTATATTATGAAACTTTTTGATGTTAAAGATATATACTTTACAAGAGTTACTATATTTTGTTGTAAACCCTGGAATAGTTAAATGGTTTGATGTTAGAACTGTTTATATATGGTTTGATGTGTTGTAATTACGTGAATGCCTCTTGATAGAAGACATTGATTAGCGTTGCTAGGATTTATCACTTACAAGTAAAGCCCTATCCTTTTGGACGGCAATAAGGCCCTGATCATTTAGGATATTACTTCTAATTGGTGAAACTAACTAAGAGAATGCAAATAGTAAACTACGTGCATTTGGGGTGTTACGGATTTGGTATCATAGCTAGGTTTTGATTTTTCCTAATGGCATACAGAGTATGGAGTTTAGATATAGGAGGCCGAGAAGGGTTATTAGTAAGGAATATCGTATATTATTAGAGACTTATGATATTAGAAATGTGGGCTACTTACCTTTGTATGTTCCTTAATTATGGCTGTGTATGCCTCTCCTCTTATATATGCTTTTCTTTGTTAGGTGGACCCTTATGCCATTAACATGATGTCAGATGCATTTATGGCTGCTCACATCATGCTACTACATGCTAGTATAGAGGCCCATACACAGGACCTTTTTTCTGAATTTCATAGTATTACATTCCGTGCACATAGACTGCTCTAGTCCTACTCAGAGTTGATCCGTGGGTAGAGTTCAGGCTTCGTTATCATCATTTTATGATAACAAGGAACCTAGGCTGAGATGGGCCTAGGTTTCAGGCCTAGGGGGCTTGGACGACTATCACTACAGAATTGTTGTTGAGAGAGGAGTTTGAGCAGAGGGTGATTACAATGGAGACTCTTCAGCATGTCTTTTCATTACATCAGGCACATTCCCCGCCTGCACCAGGCACCCCAATGATGCCCGATAATCCTAGGGAGGTCCATGCGGAGGAGGAGGATGATCCCGAGGAGGATCAGGACATTGATGAGGCAGTGGTGAAGAAACAGTAGGATCAGGATATTGACGAGATGATAGTAGAGCAACAAGTTGAGCAGGGGGTTGGTGATGCGGGTCAAAGGCATCGACTAGCAGCTTCGATTCAGGTGAAGAGCCTGATGATGAGTTCGACCCAGATTATGATCTATCTAGGGATCGTTAGGTGGTTCTAGGGGTTGGTTTCATTTTAAGCCCTATATGTATATATGATATGATCAGATTGGATAGTTGTATTTTGTGTAGCATATGACATTATATATAGTTAGTCCAATTATCTCCGACCGTGATGACATGGTCCATATCTCTTTTTGGTTATATGATAGATCTAGTGTCTTAGGACTAGTTAGTATTTGGGATTGAGTGTAGAGCTTGTTGTAGAGTTACAAATTTACCACTACTCTAGATATAAATAAGGATATAGCATAGGGGAGTAGGGATCGAATCCACGAGGAAAGATATAATTTATGCTAGTCTAAACCTATTTAATCTAACTTTTTATTATTTTATTGCTAAATCAACTTAATTAAAACAAATAATTATGAATTTGAAAATTACTATCTGATATCCTGGAATTATGAAAATAAGATTGTAAAAATAAGAACAGAAAATTAAAACCTAATTTATTCTGAAATTATTAAAACAAAAAATTGATCACTATTTGAGATTTTTAATAGAAATAGAAAAAAACACAAACCAGAAAAGTAATAACTAAATTAACAGAAAATTATATAAAATATTGTCTAGTTAATTTGGACAATATTTTAAATACCTAGTCATCCATACAATATTCCTAATTATTTTCTAAAAAAGTAAACAGAAAATAAAAAGCAAAAATTAAACAATAAAAAATCAATAATCTAATTAACCGCTTTAAAAGAATTACAAAAATAATTATTAAAATAAACTATAAAATAAAAACTAATTTTATAGACCAAGAATAAATTTTAAAACACAAAAATAAACTTTTAAAACAATTATTGCGAATTTAACAAACAGAAAAATCTGTATGCCAAAACAACAATAATAATTAGAAATTAATTCTGAAAAATTAGCAAATCAATTCTAAAAATTACAAAATCAAATTCTAACAAATTTAAACACTTAATTAACCTAAAAACACTCTAACTTTTGGAAATAACCTAAAAAAGCTAATATTAAACTAATTTCTAATTAACCAATTAAAACAAACAAATCGAAACAGAAATCAAACCTGAAATTTTAAAGACACAAAAACTCAAAATCTAAAAACACTAATTATGCTGAAATACTACTAAAAGACTAATATTTGGGGGCGGGGGGAAATGAAATTTATATTAAAGCTTACAAATTTAAGAATTAAAATTGACGAACTAAAGAAATTAACTAAAATACAACTAATAATTATCAACGATACCAAATTTATGAAAAATACTTAGTATAATCTATATCTACTATACAAATTAATATTTATCATCAATACACAAATCGATTTTATCTATGAGTTAGACTATAGAAGACACCCACCAGCGGATCTTTCCCGTTTTTTCTTATATTACAGTTTATTTAGGTTCAGCCCTAATATAAACCCTACTAATTTTGATAACCCTAACAACAGTGCTAGAATTTAATCAAACTAGAGCAGTAAGTATTAGAAAAAATCATCTAACGCCTTGAAACCAATTTACCAGCAAATTGATTTAACAAAGATCCATAATGATTACCTAATTAAAAGAGACGGGTTTGAGCCATCCATAATTAATTAGGGTGATACTAATATCTAAAAGACTATAACTTTTATGTATTAAAGCCTTTTAAACTATCATATAAATTCGTATTAAACTAATCAGTATGCATTCTAATTAATCTAACATGAATATCATAAACGATAAATACTAATCGTTATAGAATCATGAATAAAAATCAACTAGACAATAAAGTATAAAACTTGTTTCAAAATAATTAATTTAGCATGGTTTCAAATAGATTATACTAAGTACGAGGAAATTACTCAATCATATTGAAAATAAAATTCCACAATTTACCCAAATAATTCATGTTTAACTATAACTAAACATAAAAGAAATAAAATAAAAATAAAAATACAAATAAATAAGAGGAATACTACGTTACTTGGGATTGACGATGATCGATGAGGGTGATGATGATGATCGATGATCGTGGTGATGGTGAGGCGTGGTGTGGCTGCTTGTGATGAATGAGATGAGGCTAACCGCGGGAAGACATTGCGTGAAGGTGGCTAGGGTAGGAGATGAAGATATGGCGTAAGGGGTTAGGCGTGTGGTGTTGGTTTTTATAACATTATTCTACCAAGATTTTCCTTTTTGGACTCCTTTTGTCCCAAGTCTTCTAGTTTCTCTGCAATTAGGAGTAATAATTCAAGCCCAAATAAATCCTTATGAAAATATTATTTTTCATAATCATTATTTTTTTGACCGACTTGATAAATTTGCTTGTAAAATCCTTCAGTAAATAAAACCCGAACTTCAACGTCTTCCCTTCTCCTCTTTATTTTATCAACGCTTAACCTGAAAAATATATAAAATAAAGTAAATTAGATAAAATAATATATATGATATAATCAAAATAATTATTAAAATAATGCATGAATTATGACTTAACAATGAGGCAGGAGTCAAAACTGACTTTGCCTAGTCAGTTATATGTGATATGTGTTGCTGATCATGTATATAAATAGGCAGTTATGTATGTGAATAAGCAGTTGTGAAATGATATAATGAAACTTTGGGTTTGTTTTCTATAATCTTTGAGTTATATCAAATGTATTTATTGGGCATGCTTATCTTATATGTTTGGGTATTCTCGAGATAGAATTGTTTTGTTTAATGTATGATCAGAATGTCCGAATCGGTGCATAACAATGTAGAGGTTCATATAGAGGAAATCTCGGATCATGGCCAGGGATCGGGTGATCAAGCCTCCCATCATGTGCCACCAAAATTTAGCCAAATGCCACCAATTCCTTCTGAGTTAACTAACAACATTGGGAATTCGAACTACTGGTTGGCCCTAGTAGCCGAATTAATGGAGCGGATTCCCCAGGTACCCACTGATACCCCTCCTAAAGAGGATAAATTAGTAGATAGGATAGCACGATGCAACCCTAAATTGTATGATAGAACTTATGATCCAGTAGCATTGGAGGAATGGGTAAGCAAAATGGAGAAAATCTTTACAGTGGTAGAAGTGCCAGAAGAAAAGAAAGTAAACATTGGGATGTATTATTTGACTGGTGAAGTTGACATTCGGTGGAATACTGTTAAGAATAAGCTCGTGGGGTCTGAATTCACCTGGAGTAAATTTCTGATAGAGATGAGGGTAAAATTTTACCCAGTTGTGGTCGAACGGCAAAAGGAGAAAGAGTTTGTGGAGCTGAAGATGAGTGGCACCATGACTGTGATGCAGTAGACCAGTAAGTTCATATATTATTTAGATTTGTTCTTGAGTTTGTATCAAATGAAAGGTTGAAGATGAGAAGGTTTGAACAGGATTTGGCCTTCTATATTCGGAATCAGTTAGCTGGGTAATCAATTTTGACTTACGAAGAACTATATGAGCGAGCGGTTGAAGCAGAGCGAGTAAAGACAGAGTTGAGAGCCCTGAACCCAATCAAGCAAAAGAGAAAGGGGTTTAAGCGAGGAACTCCAAGTGAGAATGTGAACTAGAGGAAACCTTCTCCCACTCCTCCCAAGAGCCGTCCGACAAGCTCAATAGAGCCCTTTGTGAAATGCGAAAGAACAAATCACACTACCCCTGAATGCCGAGTAGGAACTAATAAGGGCATGTGGTGTGGAAGTCCTGAATACCTTATTGCTGTATACTGTAGACAAAGGTGCAGCAAAATCCCTTGCTCCATCTTACCAAGGGGCCCCATCACCAAGGCTTGCAGCAGTAGGACAAGCGTATGTAATGAGCAAAAAGGAAGCTGCTACCTCTGGTATGGTAGTCACTGGAACACTCATTTTAAATTCAAAGCCATTTTGTGTATTATTTGATTCGATGCTACTCATTCATTTATATCCACCCGATCTGCCATGTAATTGAATCTAGAGGATAGGAGGACGGAAATCAATTATAGGATCAAGCTACCTAATGATTCTGTGATTGAATGCCCCATCTCTTATGAACTTGTTCCCATTACCATTAGTGGAACCACCTTTCCTGTGGATTTGATTCAATTTGAATTGTCTTATTTTGACATCATTTTGGGAATGAATCAGTTACACACCTATGGAGCTAAGATTGACTGTGGGGATCTTAAGGTTATTTTGAAGGATGAAAAAAGGGGAGAAGTACTCTTCTATGGGCAGAGAGAGGAAGAACCTTGTTCCTTGATTTCTGCTATGAAAGTAAGTAACCTATTATGTCGAGGGTTTATTGGATATTGGTATTATGCTATTAACAGCCAATTAAAGGAAGAGAAAGCTGGAAATATTCCTATAGTCTGTGAATTTAAGGATGTTTTCCCTGAAGAGTTGCTAGGATTACCCTACAGAGGGAAATTGATTTTGGAATTGAATTAATCCTTGATGCTCAACCTATTTCCAAAACCCCATATCATATGGCCCCAACAGAGCTTAAGGAACTGAAGCTTCAATTAGATAAGCTGTTGCAGAAGGGCTTTATTAGGCTAAGTGTGTCACAATGGGGTGCCCTGTGTTGTTCATAAAGAAAAAGAATGGAAACTTAAGGCTATGTATTGACTATAGGGAGTTAAACAAGATTACCATCAAAAACAAACACCCTTTACCGTGAATACATAACTTGTTTGATCAATTACAAGGAGCAGGAGTCTTCTCTAAGATTGATTTAAGGTTAGGGTACAATCAACTTAGGATTAAATCTGAATACATCCCCATGACTGTGGTTTAAAATTAGGTATAGTCACTATGAGCTTACAGCGATGCCATTTGGTTTCACCAATGTTCCCGCAGCCTTCATGGATCTTATGAACAGAGTCTTCAGACCCTACCTAGATAAATTTGTGGTGATGTTCATAGATGACATCCTTATCTATTCTAAGAACAAGGAGGAACATGCTGATCATTTGAGGATGGTGTTACAAACCCTAAGGGAGCATTAACTTTATGGCAAATTAAAGAAATGTGAGTTTTGGTTGGAAGAAGTGGTGTTCTTGGGATACGTAATTACAAAAGAAGAAATCAAAGTTAACCCCTAGAAGGTGAAGGCAATCACAGAATGGTTAAGGCCTACTAATATCATTGAGATTAGAAACTTTCTGGATTTAAAAGGCTATTATCGAAGGTTCGTTAAGGATTTTTTGAAAATAGCTTCACCCCTGACCAATCTGCTGGAGAAATCGAATCAATTTGAGTGGACAGAGAAGTGTGAAAGAGCCTTTCAAGAGTTAAGGCGGCGACTAACTACCGCCCCAATCCTAACGCTACCAGTGGAAGGTAAGGAGTATACCATCTATAGTAATGCTTCAAAGAATGGTTTAGGGTGTGTTCTGATGTAGGAAGACAAGGTAGTAGCTTATGCCTCTCGATAGCTGAAGCCTTATGAGAAAAACTATCCTACCTATGATTTGGAGTTAGCTGCAATGGTCTTTGCACTAAAAATTTGGAGACATTACTTATATGGAGTACCATGCAAGATATATACTGACCATCAAAGTTTGAAGTATATCTTCACCCAGAAGGAGCTCAACTTGAGGCAATGGCATTGGCTTGAGTTGCTTAAGGATTATGATTTGTAGATTCAATATCATCCAAGGAAAGCAAATGTTATAGTAGATGCCCTGAGTAAGAAAGCGCAACATAGCCCAAGTACTGTGGTGATTACCTGGTTGAGTCTCTTGAGAGAGCTTGAGGATTTAGGAATACAACTGGTGTCCCATGGCTAAGCACATGTTCAATTATCAACACTTACCTTACAGCCTTTCATAGCGGAAGAAATTCGAGTGAACCAAAAAAGTGATCCTGAACTCCAAAGAATAAAACAAAATTTAGAGAAGGGAAAGTCTCTTGGGTTTGTAGTACATAAGGATGGGACCCTGCGATTCCAGAATCGCCTATGTATATCCAGAAATGAGGAATTGAGGAAGTAGATTCTAGAGAAGGCTCACAATACTTACTACTCGATGCATCCAGTAGGCACCAAGATGTACAAAGACTTAAGATAATACTTTTGGTAGAATAATATGAAAAAGAAGGTTGCAGAATATGTAGACAAGTGTCTAATTTGACAGAAAGTTAAAGCAGAGCACCAGCGTCTTGCAGGTGAAGTGCGACCCTTAGAAATTTCCACTTGGAAGTGAGATTCGATCTCAATGGACTTTGTTATGGGTTTACCCCTTTTGCCTCGAAGAAGAATGTTATCTGGGTCATAGTCGATCAGCTTACCAAGTTGGCCCATTCTCTGCCAATCAAAGATACCTGGGGAGTTGAAAAACTAGCCCAGTTGTATGTTAAAGAGATAGTCTGACTACATGGAATCCCCTTGGATATAGTATCAGATAGGAATCAAAGATTTCAAGCCCGTTTTTTGTAAGCACTTCAAAAGGCCTTTGGGACCAAATTAAACTTTAGTAGCTCTTATCATCCTGTGACAGATGGGTGGACTAAAAGAGTAAATCAAATTCTAGAAGGAATGTTAAGAGCTTGTGTGTTGGAGTTCCAAGGGAAGTGGGAAGACGATTTACTGTTGGTGGAGTTTTCTTATAACAATAGTTACCAATCCACCGTCAGAATGACCCCGTTTGAGGCTTTATATGGAAGAAAGTATAGAACCCCACTGTGTTGGAGTGACTTGGATAAGGCATTGATTATAGGCCCTAAAATGATCAAGGCAATCGCGGAAACAATAAGAAGGATTCGATAGCACATTAAGGTCGCCTAGAGTTGGCAAAAGAGTTATGCCGACAAGAGAAGGAGGCCTCTGGAGTTTCAAGTAGGTGACAAGGTTTTTCTGAAAGTTTCGCCAACTAAGGGTATCAAGAGGTTCGAAGTACGAGGAAAACTGAGTCCAAGATATATTGGACCATATGAAATCATTAAAAAGTTGAATCCTGTAGCTTATTGCCTGGATCTAAAAGTAGAGCTAGAACACGTGCATAACGTGTTTCACATCGTTCAGCTTAGAAAGTATATCCCAGATTCAAATCATACCATTGCATCTGAACCTATTGAAATCACTGCGGATTTAGTATGTGAACAACAACCAATCCAAATACTAGATCGCAGGATTAAGATATTGCGCAACATGCAGATACCTCCAGTCAAAGTGCTATGGTTAAATCATATCTCCCTAGAAGCTACGTAGGAGACTGAAGAGGAAATAAAATCCAAATACCCACAATCATTTGAGGTAATCTTGCATGACATGATAAAGTTCACAAGTTTCAAGAGCGAAACTCTTTAAGGGCAGAAGGCTATAATGGCCCAACCGTAAATTATGTTTATTTATATAATTACCTCATGTTAATGATTTTTCTCATATTTATTTCTCACATTTATTCACCCCGATAGGGAAAAATTTATTTGGGCCCTCACTTAGCAATTCAAATTTTATTTGTTTATTTAATTGATTAAAGAAAACTTTGGAAGAATTGATAGTAGACCCTAAGAAGTTTAATCTAAGTAATTTATTTTGTTTTGCGTAGCATTACCCAAAAAAGAAATTTTGAGTTACGCAAAAATATTATCGTTACGAAGCATTTTATTCCCGAATTCAAATTTTTTCGGCCCAATTTAAAGCCTAACATTTCTTAACCTAACTAATTACCATGATTAAGTTTAACTATGGTTAGCCAAGAAGTCATTTTCTAGTTAAAAACTCAGCCAAGATGAGTTGATTAGTCAAAAACACAACTCAACGCAAAACACCTTTTCTCTCTCTCCTTTCTCTCTCCTACATGGCCAGCACCCCCCTTCAGCTGTGTGGTGTTTTCCGATGATTTTTTCGGCTAGTCCTTGTTACCTCTAACCCCCCCGACATCCTAGTACCACTGGCCACCATCCTACATCATAAAACAGCTAATCGCGACCTCCATCTCTACTTATCTTCAAGCAAAGCGAGTAATCTTGAACTTGATCATGTTGGTTTTGCTTTTTACTTTAGTTTTGATTCTTGTTTTGATGTTTGTGATCTTTGATCATGATGTTTTGATAAGAAATAAGAGTTATTTTAGTGTTAATCATGGTGGAGTTGAGGTTGGATCATGTAAGGGTTAGGGTTAATCCTTAGTCATCCAAGCTTAATATTAAAATGTTGGATTTTGATTGTTTTATCTTTGATTTGATCATCTTTTAATCTATTGGTGTTTATGATGATGTTTTGGTGATTGGAAATAAGTTGGAGTGAGTCCAAGTTGGCCATAAACTAGGGTTTTGGCAAGTAATGTATGGTTTGGGTTAAACTAGCATTAAGCTTGGTTTACTTGTGTATTTGATTGAAAAATGATCTTTATTAGATATGACTATGAAGTGAAATTAAATTGAGTTTGGTGATTTTTCATGATGTTGGGATGGGCCAAAGCTTATTTGCATGCTTTTAAGGAATGGTTTAAGTTGAGGATTTGTGTGAAAGAGCAGGAAAAGCTAAAACAGTGGGGGGCTGAAAATTTCAGAAGAATAGGACAGACTTCGGGATTAAACTGGTAATGATCGGCCCATTGAAAAATTATAATTTTTGGTGGGTAGATGGTTCAGTGTGTTATCTTTTAAATGCCTTTAGAATCGCCTTAATCTGAGGTTGTGGAAAAAGTTATGGTCGGTTTACCAAAACTGTGCAGAATGGACCAAAACTGACATGCTTGTGTTCTAACCTCCTTTTGGGAATCCTATTGTAGGAATCAACCTTGGTGTTCTAAATAAAAGTTTTTTGGAACTTCCTAAGCTTTCTATATTGGGATTTTGAGTCTCAATCAAAGGTCGAATGACTAGGTTATGAGTCATTCCTTCTAAGCCCCTGTTATGCTCTTACTTTTCTTTTACTAAATTATTAGCTATGAAATAAATATTTTTGCTAACCGTATGTTCCTACAACGATAATTTTGTACAGAATTAGGGCCTAATCTATCGTTTCCTTCCCTTTTGTGCAAAATCCCATTTCAGTGAATTTCATTAAAAGTACCAAGTACGTTCATTGCCTGTAACTTAAGAAATCAGTACGTATTTATCAAAATTATAATGTTTTGATAAGTACATCAATAAATCAGTTTAATCAGTTATTTACCACATAATTAGTGACCCTATCAGTTATCAGTTCTAGGGCATTGCCCTTCAGTTACCCGCGCGGCTTCGGGCCAGGTCCCCTGATCGGCTTGCATGTGTACACCTATCTTCATATTGTAACAGTTACTAGAGGTTCACTATCATATAATAATTGACAATGCAGTTTTACATTTATCTCATTCCCTATTTTTAATTAAAATGAATTACAATGCAAGCCAAATAAGCTTTTCATTGATCATTTAACAATACAGGAATGCATGTACTGAGCTTCGGCTCATAATTCGAAATATTTTCATATTTGTTTTAGGGAAATGTTCAGTGAATCACCCTCAGGCGAGTAGGACGACTGAAGGCGATAAGTGAGCAAGAAAGTCCAAACAAAAAGAATAGTGATGTGTTAATGCTGAGATATTTTGAGCACTGTATTATGAAACTTTTTGATATTAAAGCTATATATTCTACAAGAGATACTATATTTTAATGTAAACCCTGGAATAGTTAAATGGTTTGATGTTAGAACTGTTTATATATGGTTTGATGTGCTGCAATTATGTGAATGCCTTTTGATGGAAAACATTGATTAGCATTGCTAGAATTTATCATTTACAAGCAAAGCCTTGCCCTTTTGGACGGCAGTAATGTCTTGATCATTTGCGATATTACTTCTAATTGGTGAAACTAAATTAGATAATGCAAATAGTGAACTATGTACGTTTGGGGGCGTCACATGTCCCAAGAATACCACTTCTTCCAACCAAAATTCACACTTCTTTAGTTTGCGATAAAGTTTATGCTCCCTCAAGGTTTGCAACGCCATCCTCAAATGATTAGCATCTTCCTTTTTGTCCTTAGAATAGATAAGGGGGTCATTTATGAACACCACTACAAACTTTTATGGATAGGGTCTTAAGACCCTGTTCATAAGATCCATGAAGGGTGCGGGGGCATTGGTGAGGCCAAATAACATTATTATAAACTCATAATGACCATACCTAGTCCTGAATGTTGCCTTAGGGTTGTCTTCAAGTTTAATCTTAAGTTGATGGTACCCTGACCTAAAATCAATCTAAGAGAAGACACCTGCTCCTTGTAGTTGGTCAAACAAGTTATCTATTTGCGGTAAAGGATACTTGTTTTTTGATGGTGATCTTGTTCAACTCCATATAATCAATATATAGCCTTAAGGTTCCATCCTTTTTCTTTACAAAAAACACTGGAGCACCCATGGTGACACGCTTGGCTTGATAAAGCCCTTCTGCAATAGCTTATCTAACTGAATCTTTAGTTCCTTAAGCTCAGTTGGGGCTATACAATACGGGGCTTTGGAGATAGGTTGGGCATCAGGGATTAATTCAATTTCAAAATCAATTTCCCTCTGGGGGTAATCCTGGTAACTTTTCAGGAAAAACATCTTCAAATTCACAAATTACAGGAATATTTCCTACTTTCTTTTCTTTTGTTTGGGTGTTAATAGCATGACACCAATATCCAATACACCCCTAACATAACAACTTACTTGCTTTCATGGCAGGAATCAAGGGACAAGATTTTTCCTTCCTTTGCCTATAGAAACATACTTCTCTCCCTTTTTCATCCTTCAAAATAACCTTAAGATATTTACAGTCAATCTTAGGTCTATAAGTGTATAACCATTCATTCCCAAAATGATATCAAAATCAGACAAATCAAATTGAATCAAATCCATAGGGGAAGTGGTTCCACCAGTGGTAATGGGAACAAGTTTGTAAGAGATGGGGCACTCAAGCACAAAATCATTGTGTAGCTTGATCCTATAATTAGTTTCCGTCCTCCTACCTTTCAGGTTTAATTACATGGCAGATCAGGTGGATATAAATAAATAAGTAGCATCTGAATCAAATAATACATAAAATGGCTTCGAATTTAAAAGGAGAGTTCTAGTGACTACCACAACAGAGGTGGCAGCTTCCTTCATGTTCATTACATACGCTCGTCCTACCGGTGCAGGCCTTCGTGGTGGGGTCCCTTGTGAGGTAGGGCCAAGGATTTTGCTGCACCCTTATCTACCGCTTTTAGTCTTCTTAGGCAAGTAACAATGATGTGCTCTGGGCTTCCACACCACATGCATTTGTTGGATCTTACTCGGCACTCAAGGATGCTGTGATTTATTCTTTCGCATTTTCCACAAGGCTCTGCTGAGCCTGCAGAATGGGACTTGGGAGGAGCGGGAGAAGGTTTCTTCTAGTCCACGCTCTCACTCGGAGTTCCTCGCTCAATCCCTTGTCTCTTTTGGTTGATCGGATTCAACGCCCTTAACTCTGCCTTCAATCGCTCCACTTCAACAGCCCTCTCATATAGCTCTTGGTAAGTTAGGATTGGTTACCAGCTAACTGATTTCGAATATTGAAGGCCAAACCCTCTTCAAACTTCCTCATCTTTAACCTTTCAGATGACACAATTCAGGGACAAACCTGGATAATTCTGTAAACTTATTCGCATACTGCATCACAGTCATATTGCCACTCATCTTCAACTCTATAAACTCCTCCTTTTGTCTTTGGACCACAACTGGGTAAAATTTTGCCCTTAACTCTCCCAGGAATTTACTCTAGGTGAGTTCAGGCTGTACGAGCTTATCCTTAGCGGTGTTCCACCAAATATCAGTTTCACCAGTCAAATAATACGTGTCAATGTTTACTTTCTTTTCTTCTGGCACCTTTACCACTGTAAAGATTTTCTCTACTCCCCTTACCCATTCCTCCAATACTGCTAGATCATAATTTCTACCATACACTTTAGGGTTGCATCATGCTACTCTATCTACTAGTTTATCATCTTTAGGAAGGGTTTCAGTAGGTACTTAGGGAATCCACTTCATCAATTCAGCTACTAAGGCTGGCCAATAGTTTGGGTCTCCAATGTTGTTAGCAAACTCGGGGGGGGGATTGGTGGCATTTGGGCAAAATTGGGTGGCACATGACGTGAGGCTTGTTCACCCGATCCCTTGCCATGATAGGAGTTATCCTCCATATGAATCTAAGCATTTTTTGCACTGACTCAGACATTCTAATCATACATTAAACGAAACAATTCAATTGCTAGAATACCCAAATATATCAGCTAAGCATGCCCAACAAATGCATTTAATATGGCTCAAATATTATTTAAAACAGAATCCAATGCTTCATTATATCATGTCGTAACTGCTGATTTACATACATAGCTGCCTACTTATATACATAATCAACAAAATATAACACATCTAGCTGACTAAATACGATCAGCCCTGGCTCCTACCTAAAACGCTAACTAGCCCCCAGTCCCTAAGTACATCACATGCCCAAAAAATGAAACAGACCATGTCATCATAGTCGGAAGGATTTGACTAACTATATACAATGTCATATGCTACACAAAATGCAACTATCCAATCCGACCATACTATATGCATGCTAGGCTTAAAATGTAACCTACTCAAGTTAACACCTAACAAAAACCTAACGATCCCTAGATGGATCGTAATCTGGGTCGGACTCATCCTCCAGCCCCTCGTCTTAGTCGAAGTTACTATCCAATACCCCTAACTCTACCTCGTTAACCTCCTAATCAACCCGCTGCTCTCCCACTGCCTCATTCACCTCAAATCCATCTGCTACTCCTGCATTCGCTCATCAATCTCCTGATCCTTCTCTGGATCGTCCTCTTCGTCAAAACCCTCCATGGGCTTGTCATCATAACTCACTTCCATGATCTCCAGTGTATCAGGGAGATCTACCATCACATGAGCCTCCCCAGGACTGTCGGGTATCAGAGGGTGCCTGGTGCAGACGGCGAAGGTGGTCCCTGTGCTGCTGCAGGCGATGCAAGTAGGGGATATGCCTGGTGTAAAGGAAAGACGTGCTGAAGAGTCTCTGCAGTAAACCCCCTCTGCTTGAATTCCTCCTGTAACATCAACTCTGAGGTGATAGTCGCCCAAGCCCTCTGGACTTGAAACCTAGGTCAGTCCCAACCTAGGTTTCCCGCCATCATGAAATGATGATAACGGAGCCTGAACACTACCCGCAGATCAACCGTGGGTAAGGACCATAACAATCTATTTGCACGGACTGTGATGTTGTGAAACTCGGGGAAAGGGTCATCTGCATGAGCTATCATGCTAGCGTGCAACAGTGAAATATGAGCGGCCACAGATGTACTAGGCATCGTGTTGACTGTGTAGGGATCGATCTAGAAACGAAAATACAAATGAGGGGCATATAGAACATAAGTAGCATGCATTTCTAATATCACAAGTTTATTTCTAATATGGTAAGTCTGTAATAGTATACGATATTCCTTACTACTAACACTTCTCACCATCCTGTATCTAAGCTTCGTACTCTGTATCCCATCAGAAAAATCAAAACCTGGCTCTGATACCAAATCTGTAACACCCCAAATGTACATAATTCACTATTTACATTCCCATCAATTAACATCATCAAGTAGTAATGATATCCCAAATGATCGAGGCATATCACAAGTCTATTTCTACCATTGTTTTCACCACACGACATTTATAAAAGCAAGCCATCAAACCAATATCAACAGTAACTAACGATCTCATAATTTACACCAAAATATAGTAACTCTTAGCAGAGTACATAGTTCTAATATCAAAATATCTCACAATACAGTGCTTAATACATTTCAGCACTAAACATCACTATTCCTTTTAGACATTCCTACTCACTTATGTTCTCTAGTCGGCCTGCCAGCCGGCGGGCGATTCACTACAAAACATGAAAATATTTCGAATTATGAGTCAAAGCTTAATATATGTATTTCTATATTGTTAAATGCTCATGAAAAAACTAGTTGGGCCCGCATTGCAATTCATTTTAATTAAAAATAGGGAATGAGATGAATATAAAACTACATTATCAATTATTATCTGATAGTGAACCCCTAGTAACTATTACAATCTGAAGATAGGTGTACACTAGCAAGCTGATCGGGGGACCTGGCCTGAAGTCGCGAGGCTAACTGAAGGGCAATGCTTTGTAACTGATAACTGATGGGGTCACTAATTATGTAACAAACCACTGATTAAACTGATCCATTGATGTACTTATCAAAACATTATAATTTTGATAAATACGTGTTGATTTCTAAAGATATAGACAATGAACGTACCTGGGGCTTTTAATGAAATGTCACTGAGTATGATTATGCACAAAAGGGAAGGGAATGATAAATTAGGCCCTGACTCTATATAGAAATATCACTATAGGAACATATGGTTAGCAAATATGTTTCCTTTCATAGTTAATATTTTAGCAAAAGAAAAATAAGGGCGTAATAGGGGCTAAAGTAAATGACTCGTAACCTGATCTCCTAATCTCCATTTGAGAGATGATTCCCCAATATAGAAAGCTTACAAAGTCCCAAAAAACTTTCATTAGTAGCACAAAACATGATTTTCACAATAGGGTTCCCAAAATAGGGCTAGAACACGAGTGAGCCAGTTTTGGTTTGACCTATGCAGTTCTAGTAAAACGGCCATAACGTTTTCCACAGACCTCAGATTGAGACGATTCAAAAGGAATTTGAAAGCTAGCCCACTTACCTATTTATACACTAAAAATGATAATTTTTGGTACGGTCGATCATTACCAGTTTATTGACAAAGCTTGCTCTGTTTATGTCATTTTTTAGCCCTCACTGTCATTGCTTTCTCCTCTCTTTTCACACAAATCCTCATCTAAAATCACTCCTTAACATCATGTAATAAAGTTTTAGCCCTTCCCATCACCATACAAAACCCCCATACTTTGTTTCACTTCATAATCATATACATCAAAGATTCATTTATCAATCAAATATACATAAATAACATGCTTGCTATTAAAGGAAAGCTAAACCTTGCATAATCATTAAAACCCCAACTTTTGGCCAACTTATTTCTTTCTTCATCTCATCCAAGATCACCAAAAATACCCTCATGAACATTATTAGAGATTAAAGCCACTAGATCAAATATAAACAATCCAAGAAACACATACTTCCAACCTTAAGCTTGCGTGCTCATGAATAACCCTAAACCCTAGCATGATCCAAACTCAATCAACAATTAAAAACATCAAAATAACTCTTGTTTCCATGCAAAAAAAACATGATCAAAACTCAAATCAACATAAACAAGAATCAAAATCAAGAATCCAAAGAAACAAGCTTAGGGTTCCTCACTTTGAGCTTGAAAAAAGTAGAGAAGGAGGTGATGTTTGGTGGTTTTGAGGATGGAGGATGGTGGCTAGTGGTACGATAGTATCCATGGGAGTTAGAGGCAGCCCAAAACTGGCCGAAAATTGGCCGAAAAACACCACAAACAACTGGGGGACTGGCATGGATAGAGAGAGAAGGTGAGAGAAGATGGGTTTTGGGTTTGCTTATATTTTTTTGACTAATCTAACAAACTTGACTGAAATTTTATCCTCAAAAATGACTTTTAGCTAACCAAGGTTAAGCTCAATCATGATACTTAGTTAAGTTAAGAAAGCAAACATGTTGGGCTTCAAATTGGGCCAAAATAAGTTGGGTTTGAAAGTAAAACGATAAGTAATGATAACATTTCTGCGTAACTCAAATTTAAATTTTTGTGATGTTACAGAAAATAAAATAAATCACCTACATTATAATTGTTAGGGCTTACTATCAATTCTCCCAAAATTTTTGTTAATAAATTAAATAAACCAATAAAATCTGAATTGTCAAATGAGGGCCTAAATAAATTTTTCCCCACCGGGATGATTAAATGCGATAAACAAATTTGACAAAATCATTAACAAGAGGTAATTAAACAAATAAACATAATTTAGGATTGGGCTATTACATAGCATGGTTAGAGAGTATGACTCTAAAGGGATTGAAATGACTACTTATATCATAAAAGTTATGCCACCCTTTTTAAAGAGCCCACACTTAAGAACTCCACCCATAAATTCGCTTACCATGGAGAATCTTGGGATAGGTGACATCTTAAAAGTTTCTGAGGCAGTGCGTAAGCGAGAATGAAGCATGCCGGAAAGGTTCGGGTCAATCACTTATTGGTAAACTTGTTCCTAATACTTGTTCGTGTCACAATAGGGGTCAAGGCATTACACTTTATCGACCTAAATTATGGAGCTTGTGCATTGTGAAAATGAGATTTGTTTATTAATGAAGTGATTAGCCTACTTAATTCATCCTTTGTTGAAAAAGGAACAAAAAAGTAGTGAACTACATTCACGTATTGTACAAGAATGTGCACTTTTTTTAAACGATGGTAAGCTTGCCCCTCTAGGGGCCTCATCGCTTATGGGGACATCCTAGTAGGGGAAGGTATGGAAAAGAGAAGGGATTAAGAAAAGGATATCCCTCTCATGCCTATAGTGAAATTTGAATTCCCACCTCCTTAGTGAACAGTGAGACAAAAATAACTAGACCACCCCTTGTAGTGGTTCTAAGAATGCGCACTTAAAAATTTCAACATGTTTGTTCTTTAGTTCTATTTATAACACCCCCAATGTGCATGTCTCACTAATTGTATAGTCTTTAATTAAACCCTTAATCAAAATTGATTAATCTGATGATAAGGGTGTGATAATTCATATTTTATATGTAATTATACCCGTCATTTTACCTACTTTTAAGTCTTTGAAATATATTTTATGAGATACATTTATATGGTTCTCAGGTGGAAGTAAAATAAAAAAAATTTGGGTAGAGTTGTTCAATTCTACTCGGATCTCCAACATACGTGCAATGCCTAAGTCCAAGCCCAAGAAGGTCGGGGGAAAAAAGCAACAAAAGCTCCAGCCAAGTTGAGTCTTTCGTTGTTTAAGCCGCGACCCAGCAGCATCAATCCCAGGCGGTCCATCTTCAGCCAGCACAGCTCTCAGCCACTCTCTCCCTTCCCCTTGTTCTTGTTTGGGCCGATTCAGCATAGCCCGTGGTCCAAAAAGCCAGACAATTCGCCCCTTTCTGTTGCTCTCTCACTCTTCCTCCTTTCTTATCTTACCCGTGTGGGCCTGACCTCTATGGCCTAGCTACCACAACATCAGTCTGGCACCCCCCATCCTCTCATCTTCTAGTCCCTCTCTTTCTCTCCTCACATGGGCCTTAGCTCTGCGGCCCATCACTCCAAGCAGCTCAATTTCTTTTCCAAGACCCTTATTTCTCACATCGTAATTGTTAACCCAGTCAAATGCAATTAATCAAAAATTAATTTTTAGCCTAAGACTAGCCTTTTCTTATGCATTATAATAGCTAAAATATTAATTGAAATTAATTTTCATTAATTTTTAGACATCAAGAAAGGTTGATTTTCTACTATAAAAAGGGGCCATGAGTTGAGGCATCCACACACTCATTCATTCATCCATTCACTCACGCAAGCATCTTCTCATTCTCATATTTCATCTTTCATTTTTCTAGAGAAAGTTTTGTAAGACAAAACAATTTGAGTTGAGGGATTTAGAAGAAAATAAGCTTTGCTAAGCTACTTTTCTCTTCTCTTCTCATCTCATTTGTCAGTCAAACTTGAGAGTTTATACTAAATTTTATCATTTTGTGTAATTGAGTAGTAAGGTTTGGGCATAGGAAGTGAAATATGCTAACTTCAATGGTGTTTTTGCCAACTATGGACGGCTAGAATACTTTTCTAGGGTTAGAATGGATCCTTGATAATAATATTAGTTTTGTTAATTTCTTATGCGATTATTCTTGTCTCTTTCATTGTATAATTTTGAGTTTGTACTTGATCTTGACTTATTTATACATCTTAATACTATTGTTAATCATGTTGATTACAATAGTTTAATTTGCTATCGCAAATGAATATCAGACCTTGTAGGCTAATATGATGATTATGTAATTGGACTTAAAATTCTAATTGTTAAAATTGAATAATTTATACTAGGAATTAGATGAGTTATGTCTAAAAAGAATGACATGTAAAACCACTAGATAAATAATCTCATTGGATAATTATAATCATCTTTTTAATTTATGGCCTAATGCTTCTAGCTTATGTCAAACAAGAGACAAATTGAACCCCCATTTGAATTATTAAGTCAAAATTTGCATCAATGGTGAAATCCAAAATACTAGATCTTTCTCTTATTGGATTTCTCTCCACTTTCTGGACTTATGTACTTCTCTCTTGTTCTGTTAATTCATATTCATAATCAAACTCCTTAATTGAAGTATTCTTTATAATCGGGAAGGCCAAATTTAAAATCACTGTTGTTCTTCATGGGATCGACACCCCTATACTCGTTAGTCCACAGTTAACCATGTGTACTTGCAAGTAAAATGGGTTTTAAAACTAAATAAAAAATCCACATTAAGTTTTTTGGCATTACCGCTATTCAGAAGGACAAGGCTTTAAGCGTGTGCACTAGATATGACATAGGTAAGTATAGATAACAGTCATACACATTCAGACATTATCAAATCTTATACAACCAGTTGCTAACTACCATAAGGTTTATATACACAATAGAGCAATTCTCAATAGAGTTTACAACTTCGTCAACCGAAGATCTCAAAATTTACTGATCCATCCATATTTCCTTACTCACTTTCAGCAGCTGGTTTGCTAGCATCAGCACGATTAACTGAGCATTTGACTAAAACAAAACATGACAAACATTTCGAAATGTGAGCTGAAGCTTAGTGCATGCATTCCTGTATTGTTAAATAATTATTGAAAAATTAGTTGGGCGCCCGCTTTGAAATTCATTTTACTTTAAAACATTGAATGAGATAAATGTAAAACTGTATTGCCAATTATAATCTGGTGGTGAAACCTTTGTAACTGTTATGATCTATAGGTAGGTGCACACCTGCCAAGCCAATTGGGAGACCTGGCTTGAGGCCGCGCAGGTAACTGAAGGGCGAGCTCCCTATAAATGATAACTGACGGGGGATTAAGTGATAAATCACTGAATAAACTGATTCATTGATATACTTACCAAGATATTATAACTTTGATATATGCATTTTGATTTCTAAAGATATAGGGAATGGACATACCTGAGGTCTTTAAAAATGCAATCTCATTTAATAATACTTATCCACAATAGAAACAATATACTAGGCCCCGATTCTGCCTAAGAAATGTAATGGTAGGTATATGTAGTTTGTAAACAACACTCACTTCCATAATTTGTAACTTTAGTAGAAATTGATTAATTAAATGGCATCCACAACTCAACATTTCAAAATAAGATAGATTACACTAAGATGATTCAAAAACTAAATATGTTAGGGTACTTTAACCTGAGGTAAAAGAAATTGGAGCAAAATAGAGCAAAATAAAATAATTGAGGTTATAATGAAAGGACTTTAATGGTTACACATGGAATATGGGTTTTTTATATTTCTTAGATGAATAACAAGGGTTTAAGGCCGAGAGGGGTGTAATTGGGTTCAGAATTTCTTCGATCACACCGACTTGGCCCAACAAGCACTATTCTTGGGTCATTATACTCTCCACTTCTCTGATTTAATTCACATGCCCATTTAACTCGATTTTCCAACCCAATTAAGTTTTAATCACAACCAAAGTTATTAAACTCACTAAATTTTCCAATTTCTTTGCAATTTCTGTAGTAATTTTGGAACTTTTGATTAAGCTCCCAAAATTCTGGGTTTCCTTCTTCCTTTCATAGATCAAGCCAATTACCTCCTCTAAAATTGATGAACATTGGTTTTCTTCGTATTATCACCTTACTTAAGCTATAACACTCATATTCACATCATGATCATCCTTACATTTTTTCAATCTCTTTCTTCATGTAATCACTCAAAATGCTCCCCGAAGCTCATTTACTTGCATAAATAACCCAAATAACCTCTTTTGGGCACTTATGGGATTTTCCATGAACCATTAATTTTGGAAAAAAAATCACACAACATCATTTTTCAAGCCATTAGCACACCCAACCTCCAAAATTACATCTAATTCCATTCAAATAACGTATTTGACTCAAAAATCAAATTAAATCATGCTTAGTCATAAAATCCTAGGTGATACTCAATTGAAATCTCTTCGAAACTCATCCAAAGTCATCTTACCCAACATCATACTTACTCTTTATGCTAAAGATTGCAAATTAGACCACAAAACCCAAAATTCAAACCTTATATTATACAAAAAGTTTGCATGATCATGCATGGATTCAACTTTACACAAGACTTGTTCACTTCCACCCTTAACCAAACAAAATAAAACTTCAAAATAGCACTAATTTCTATCAATATAACATGACCGGTAATCAAATCCCACATAAAAATCAAAATTAAACTGGAAAAGGGTTAGGGTTTACCGCACTTGTACATTTAAAAAAAGGAGGATGGAGATGGTGCTTGGGGTTATGGGGATGTGGGTGGAGGTTGGAGGTGGTTGGCAACACCCTTAGCTGGCAGCAGCAGGCAGAGCACGGCAGTAGCAGCCTGGGACAGTAGCAGCAGGCAAAACAAGGGGCAGCTGTGGGGAGGAGAGAAGGAGAAGAAGAAAAAGGAAAGTTGTATTTTGCTTTTGGATGATTTTTTTGACCTATTTTGATAGCTTGTTGATATTTATGCATCAAAAAGTAACTTTTTACTAAGTGTAATTAGGTATAACTAATGATAATTAGCTAAATCAATTTAATGAACTTGTTGGGCCTTGAATTGTGGTCAAACGAATTGGGCCTGAGTAAAAGCACTTCATTGAAATAAAGTTTTTGCATAGCTAAAAATTAAATTTTTGAAATGTAATGGAAAATAATTTAACACTTAATGATATTTATCGGGACCTACTATCGATTCACTCAAAATTGTTATGATAAATATCAATGTGAATTGCAAAGTGGGGCCTAAAATGAATTTTTTCCAACTAGAATGATTAAATGCGATAAATATATACGGAAAATTAATAGTATCACTTAATTAAATGAATAAACATGATTTAGGATCGGGCTATTACACTATTGCTCACTACATGACTTAAGTTTGTTCCTAAATTGACTAGAATTGTTTGCCATGAAAATGAAGATTGGTCAAGGAGTTGTTCTCTATCAAACTTTAGTTTTTATTTTTCTGTGGTTGTTCACTATTATGTTTAGCATTGCCCTTTGAATGCAGAGTATTGCTAACTGCCAAATTGCGACTATCTATGGTTGTCACTGGTAATTAGTTTGGCCCTGTTCAGTGAGTTGTTAAGTATTGTTTACAATCCAGTTGCAACTATCTATAGATGATCATCATTAAGTTCTTTTTATTCATGTAATTATTGAGTATATTTCGTTGTCAAATTGCAATAAGAAATAAGCAGTGAGACGAAGAAGAAGATGTAAGTGGTGAATTAAGTAGCATAAATAAAGTTTTTAAACAAATCAAGTACTAAACCTTAAAGTTTCATCCAATACCATTTATTGTTAATCAAATTCCAAGCAAACGCAAACCATGTTTCTACAACTGAATTTCAATAGTATTTTTTAACATCTACAACTCAAATATAAATTTATACACGTTGGTGATAAAATTAAACATTCTTGTTTCCTCATCAATTTATAAAATCCCAAATCAAAACAAAGAGAGTAGAAAGAGACTCTTCGAAAGGTAAAATTACAAATTTTGAAGAGAAACTTGAGAGCATGACACTGTGAATCAAAATCAAAGATCATTGCTAAGTATACAAAGATCTATTTAGAATTATGCCTAAATGTTGAATTCTTGTGTTTTAGTGTGATTCTGTCAACTTTTTAAACTAGCACTTATTTCTCTCAATATAACATGATCAAGAGTTAAATCCTGCATAAAAACCAAAATTAAACAGGATAAAGGTTAGGGTTCACCTCACTTGTAGGTTTAAAAAGAGGAGGATGGAGATGGTGTTAGGGGGCTGTGGGGATGTGGGAAGTGGCTAGAGGTTGGTGGCGGCACCCTTGGCTGGCAGTAGCAGGTAGAGCACGGCTGCAATAGTGGCAAGCAGAACAGGGGGCAACTGTGGGGACGAGAGAAGAGAAGAAGAAAAAGAAATGCTGTATTTTGCTTCTTGATATTTTTTTTACTTATCTTGATAGTTAGCTGATATTTATGCACCAAAAAGTAACTTTTTACTAAGTGTAATTAGGTATAGCTAATGATAATTAGCTACATCGTTTGAATCAACTTGTTGGGCCTCGAATTGGATCAAAGGAATTGGGTCCGGAAAGTAAAAGCACTTCATTGAAATAAAATTTTTGTTTAGCTAAAAACTAAATTTTTGGAATGTTCTGGAAAATAATTTGATGCTTAACAATATTTATCATGGTGCACTATCGATTCACTCAAAATTGTTACAATAAATAATAATACAAATTGCAAATAGGGTTAAAAATGAATTTTTTCAATCGAAATGATTAAATGCGATAAATATATGCGGGAAATTAATAACATCGCTTAATTAAATAAATAAACATGATTTAGGGTCAGGCTGTCATAGTCTTCCCCCCTTAAAGAGGTTAGTCATCAAAACTTATAAAATTTGTCAAACATGTCAGATTACCTAAAATAGGTGTAGGTACTTGGCTTTTATTTCT
The DNA here is from genome assembly GCA_029747015.1 of Carnegiea gigantea. Classification (NCBI taxonomy): domain Eukaryota; kingdom Viridiplantae; phylum Streptophyta; class Magnoliopsida; order Caryophyllales; family Cactaceae; genus Carnegiea; species Carnegiea gigantea. The sequence goes on along the minus strand of JAKOGI010000896.1, from coordinate 42,554 downwards.
TCCTCAGTTTTCGAAGTGGCTTCTGAAGAGGTATGATTTATCCAAAGTAGTTTGACTAAAGGCACCTGCTTGTTGCATAGCTACTTAATCTTGGGATCTAGTATCTGGATAGGCCACTCTTCATACACTAGAGCCCCAGTGATTTCGATGGGTTCGATTACGATAGCATGGTCCGGGTCTAGAATGTACTTCCTGAGTTGTGAGACATGTAACATGTTATGTATGTGTTTGAATTCTACAAGGAGATCCAGTTGGTAAGCTATGGGATTCAGTCTTTCAATGACTGCATATGGTCTAATATATTTTGGGCCTAATTTGCCTTGCACTCCAAACCTCTTTATACCCTTAGTTGGCGAAACTTTTAGAAAACCTTATCACCTACCTAAAACTCCAGAGGTCTTCTTCTTTTATCAGCATAGTTTGTTTGTCAGGTTTGGGCAACCCATATGTGCTCTTGAATCTTCCTTATTGTTCTAGTAGTTTCTTGGATTAGTTCTGGGCTAAGGTTAATACTTCATCCAAGTCACTCCTACATAATGGAGTTCTGTATTTTCTTCCATATAGAGCCTTAAACGGGTCATTTTAATGGTGGGCCAGTAACTATAGTTATAAGAAAAGTCCACCAATGGTAAGTCATTTTCCCATTTCCCTTGGAACTCCTATACACAAGCTCTTAACATATCTTCTAGAGTCTGATTTATTCTTTTAGTTTGCCCATCTGTTTCAAGATGATAGGAACTGTTAAAATTCAATTTGGTTCATAGGCTTTTTAAAGTGCTTGCTAAAAGAAATGAGTTTGAAATCTCTAATCTCTATCTAATACTATGTCTGTAGGAATTTCATGAAATTGAACTATCTCCTAGACATATAGCTGGGCTAATTTTCCAACTCCCTAAGTATCGTATATTGAAAATGGGCAGATTTAGTGAGCTGATCAACTATTACTCAGATGGCATTCTTCTTTGAAGCAGAAAAAGATAAACCTGTGATGAAGTCATTTGGGATTGAGCCACACATCCAATTGGGAATTTCTAAAGGTCACAGTTCCCTACAGGACATTGATGCTCAGCTTTAATCTTTTGGAAAATCGGACACTTGTTTGCATACTCTGCGATCTCTTTCTTCATATTATTCCACCAAAAGTATTGTTTCAGGTCTCTATACATCTTGGGACCTCCTTGGTGCACCTAGTATTAGATGTTGGGAGCCTCCTCTAAGATCTTCTTCCATAATTCCACATTTTTAGGTACATACAGGTGATTCGAAATTGCGAGGTTCCGTCTTCATGTACAACAAATCCAGGCAACTTCCCTCTCTTAAAATTTTACTTTATCCTTTGGAGTTCAGGGTCATCGTCCTAATTCACTTAAATTTCCTCCACTATGGAGGGATGTAAACTAACTGCTGACAATTGAACACTTGCTTGCCTATGTGAGATTAATTGAACACCCAAGTCCTTAAGTTCTCAAAGGAGGTCCAACTAAGTAATCACCACAGTGTTCAGGCTATGTTGTGCCTTCCTACTCAGGGCATCTGCCACAATATTTGCCTTTCTTGGGTAATATTAGATCTACAGGTCATAATCCTTAAGCAATTCTAGGCAGCACCTTTGGCTTAAATTGGCTCTTTCTAACTGAAAATGTACTTCAAATTTTGATGATCAGTATAGATCTTATAAGGTACTCCATACAAGTAATATCTCTAAATTTTTAGTGCAAAGACCATATACGCTAGTTTTAGGTCATGGATAGGGTAATTCCTATCATAAGGATTGAGTTGTCGGGAGGCACAAGCTACCACTTTTTCTTCTTGCATTGGAACACACCTCAACCCATTCCTCGATGCATCACTATAAATATAGTATTCCTTACCTTTTATTGATAGTGTTAGCGTTGGGGTGATTAACAATCACTGTCTTAATTCTTGAAATGCCCTTTCACACTTTCCTGTCCACTCAAACTTAGTAGTTTTCTTCAACAAATAGGTTAGGGTTGATACTATCTTTGTAAAATCCTTTACAACCTTCGATATAGCCAGCTAAACCTAAGAAGCTTGTAATCTCAGTAACATTAGTAGACCTTGGCCACTCTGTAAGTGCCTTCACCTTCGAGGGATCAACCTTAATCCCCTCCTTTAAAACTACATGTCTCAAAAATGCTATTTCTTCTAACCAGATCTCGCACTTGTTTAATTTTCCATATAATTGTTGTTTCCTCCAGATCTGTAACACTGTCTTCAAATAAGCAATGTGTTCATCTTTGTCCTTAGAGTACATCAAGAGGTCATCCATAAAATTGTCTAAATAGGGTCTAAAAACTCTATTTATAAGATCTATAATGGCCAAAGGGGCATTGGCCAGGCCAAAGAGCATCACCATGAATTTGAAGTGACCATACCTGGTCCTAATTGCCGTTTTAGCGATATTTTCAAGTTTAATCATAAGCTGATGGTATCCAAGTTTAATCCTAAGCTGATGGTATCTAGACTCCCAATCAACCTTGGAAAAGACTCCTGCTTCTTACAGTTAATCAAATAAATCATTGATTTAGGATAAAGGGTATTTGTTTTTTATGGTGATCTTGTTCAGTTCCCTATAATTGATACACAATCTCAAGGTTCCATACTTCTTTACAAAGAAAATTGGGGCACCCCATGGTGACACACTTAGTCTACTAAATCCCTTTTATAATACCTCTACTAAATCCCTTTTATAATGCCTCATCTAATAGAATCCTCAGTTTTCTAAGCTATGTTAGGGCCATACGATATGGGGCTTTGGAGATGGATTCGACACTAGGAATTAAGTTAATCTCAAAATCATTTTCTCCTTGAGGGGATAATCCTAGTAACTCTTCAGGAAAAACAACTCTAAATTCACAAACTATAGGAATATCTTCTACTTTTTTTCTTTCTTCCTCTTCTTAAGTGTCAATGGCATAACACCAATACCCATTACATCCTTAACATAATAGTCTACTTGCTTTCATAGCATAAATTAAGGGACATGGTTCTTCTTCTCTTTGCCCATAAATACATACTTCTTTGCTTCTTTTGTCCCTTAAAATAACCCTGAGGTCTTCACAATCAATCTTAGCCCCATAAGTACGCAACTAGTTCATCCCCTAAATGATATCAAAGTTTGATAAATCAAATTGAATCAAATATCTAGGAAATATGATTCCACCAATAGTAATAAGGGCAAAGGTTTTAAGAGATAGGCACTCAACCATAGACTTATTGGGTAACATGATTCTATAATTGGCTTTTGCCTTTATATACTCAAAGTTCAATCGCATGGCAAATCAGGTAGATATAACTGAATGAGTGGCACCCGAATCAAACAATACACAAAATGGCTTAAAATTTAAAAAGAGAGTTCCACCTCAGCCGCTCATATAATTTTTGGTAGGTGTGGATTGATTGACCAACTAATTGATTATGAATATATAAAGCTAAACCCTCTTTACATCTACTCATTATTAGTCTTTCAGATGATATAATTAAGAAACAAACCTGAATAGTTCTATAATCTTACTAGCAAATTGCATTACCATCATACTACTATTCATCTTTAGTTCCATAAATTATTTTTCCTTCTACCATTGAACCATAACTGGGGAAAACTTAGCTCTCAGTTCTTCCAAGAATTTATTCCAAGTGAATTTAGGCCCTAATAGCCTATCCTTAATAGTGTTTCACCAGATGTCTGCTACCCTATTTAGGTAAAACATCCCAATGTTCACCCTTTTTTTCATCTGAAACCTCCTTTACTGTAAAAGTCTTCTCCATCCCTCTAATCCATTCTTCTAATTTCACTGAGTTATACTTTCCATCATATACTTTACGGTTGGCCTATCTACTACTTTGTTGACTTTAGGAGGGATTTCAAAAGGTGTTGGGGGAATTCCTTCATCAACTAAGACACCAAGGTTTGCCAATAGTTAGGGTTCCCCATGTGACTAACCAACTCAAGGGGAAATCGAGGCATTTTATTAAAGGTTTGATTGCACATTACACGAAACTTAGTCACCTGACCCCTGACCATGATCCGAATTATCTCCTATGTGGGTCTCTGCATTGTTTTGCATAGATTCAAACTCTCTAACTATACATTAAGCAGAGTAATCCAATCAGTTGACTACAACCAACATATATGATACGTGTACACAACAGAGACAAACTAACATGGTTTAAGTATCATTAAAACATAATCCCAAAGCTTCATTATATCCTTGCCATAACTGTTCGCTTACATACATATACATGGATCAACAAAAGAATATCACATCCAGTTGACTACCTAAAGTCAGCATTTAGTCCTACCTCCTAGCTAAATACTACCTAGCCCCAATAAACTAAGTCCACAACATGCCCAAAAGAAGGCATGACTAGTCAACACAATCAGAAAGATCTGCTTAACTATATATAATGTTATAACCTGCTTAAAATTCATCTATCCAACTGATCATACTATATACATATAGCACTCAAAATGTAATCTAATTGAGAAATCAGCACCTAAATCAATCTAGCAATCCCTAGATGGATCATAGTCAGGCTCATCCCCATGCTCCTCGCTCGAGTCAAACTACTATCTGAGGTGTCCGACTCCACATCCTCAACATCATGATCAGGTTGATGCTCCTCTAACTCTAGGTCCTCCTGTGGATCTTCCATGAGCTCGTCATCAGTGCTAAACTCCACTGCCTTTGGTGCATCAGGGAGATCTACAATAATCTGAACCTCTCTTGAGCCATCAAATAGGGAGATCTCCGCTCTGGATTCCAATGACTCTGGGCTGTTGGGTAGCTGGGAAGCCCCCCCATACAGATCGTGATGGGGGTCCCTGCACAAGGGCATGTGGTGCAGGGGGGAGTGCAAAGTGTAAAGGAAACAGATACTGTAGAATGTCCATGCTAATCCCCTCTACTCAAACTCCTCCCTGAGTAACAGCTCAATAGTACCTGAAGCTAGAAGCTACATCTATTCCATCTCGGGCTCCAGTAGTTATAAAGTTATGATATCGGGCCCCAAACGTGACCCAAGGGGCAACCGTAGGCAAGGACCACCTACCTGCATGTACAGACCTCAACACTATGAAACTCAAAAAAGGGGTCTTGTATGTGGGCTATCCTACTATCATGTAGTAAAGACATGTCAGCGGACACAGAAGTACCCGGCATCATATTCACTGTATATGGATCCATCTGATAGAGAAGAACATAAGTGAAGAACATGTAAGAGAAAAGCAAAAATTACTATTGTACGAATCTCTAATGATGTAATAGTAACCCTCGCTGTCCAACCTTCTCACCCTCCTACCTCTAATCTCCATATCCTATCAAGGAAAATCAAACCTGGCTCTGATACTAAAATTGTAATGCCCCCAATACGCATGTCTCACTGATTATATATCCTTTAACTTAAAAAACTGATTAACCCGATGATTGGGGTATTACCATCATCCAAAGGGTAAGGCTTTAAGCATGTGCACTAGATATGACATAGGTAAGCATAGATCACAATCATATACATTTAGGCATTATCAAATCATATACAAATAGCTGCCAACCATCATGAGGTTTGCACATCACAATAGAGCAATTCTCCATAAAGTGTTGCAACTTCATCAACTGAAAATCTCAAAATTCCATTCTCAAAATATTCTTGAACCAACATCATTACCAATCCATTTATATTTTCTTGTTCACTTACTTTCTTCAACTGGTTTGCTAGCATAAGGGCAATTCATTGAGCATTTGACTAAAAAAAAAATATGACAAACATTTTAAAATATTAGTTGAAACTCAGTACATACATTCCTATATTATTAAATTATCATTGAAAAATTGGTTGGGCGCCTGCTTTATAATTCATTTTACTTTAAAACACTGAATAAGATGAATGTAATACTGTGTTGTCAATTATTATCTGTTAGTGAGCCCCTTGTAACTGTTATAATCTATAGATAGGTGTACACCTGCCAAGCCGATCGAAAGACCTGGCTTGAGGCTGCGTGGGTAACTGAAGGTCAAGTTCCCTATAAATGATAACTAACAGGGTCACTGATTAAGTGATAAGTCACTGGGCAAATTAATTCATTGATATACTTTTGATGACATTATAACTTTGATAAATGCATTCTGATTTCTAAAGATATAGGCAGTTGATGTACCTAAGGTCTTTAAAAATGCGATCTCACTTGATAATACTTATGCATAATGATAACGATAGACTATGCCCCAATTCTGCTTAAGAAATGTAATGGCATCCACAACTCAACATAGTTTGTAACTTTAGTAGAAATTGATTAATTAAATGGCATCCACAACTCAACATTTCAAAATAAGATAGATTACACTAAGATGATTCAAAAACTAAATATATTAGGGTAATTTAATTCGAGATAAAAGAAATTGGAGCAAAATAGATAAAAATAAAATAATTGAGGTTATAATGAAAGGACTTTTATGGTTATAAATAGAATATGAGTTTTTGATATTTCTAAGATGAATAACAAGGGTTTAAGGCCGAGAGGGGTGTAATTGGGTTCGAAATTTGCTTGATCACATTGGCTTGGCCCAACAAGCATTGTTATTGAGTCATTATTCTCTCCACTTCTTGGATTTCATTCACATGTCCATTTAACTAGATTTTCCAACCCAATTGAGTTTTTAATCACAATCAAAGTTATTAAACTCACTAAACTTTCTAATTTCTTTGCAATTTCCATAGTTATTTTGGAACCTTTGATTAAGTTCCTAAAATTCATGGCTTCCTTCTTCCTCTGATAAATCAAGCCAATTTCCTCTAAAATTGATAAACATTAGTTTTCTTTTATTATCGCCTTACTTAGGCCATAACACTCAAATTCACATCATGATCATCCTTACATATTTTCAATCTTTTTCTTCATATAATCACTCAAAATGCAACCCTAAACTCATTTACTTGCATAATAACCCAAATAACCTCGTTTGGTCACCTATAAGATTTTTTGACAAAACTCACACAACATCATTTTTCAAGCCACTAACACAATCAACCTCCAAAAAATTCCAACTGATTCCATCTAAATAACATGCTTGATTCAAAAATGAAATTAAATCATGCTTAGTCATAAAACTCTAGGTTATATTCAATTGAAATTCTCATCCAAAGTCATCTTATCCAACATCATACTTATTCTTTATGCTAAAGATTACAAATTAGATCACAAAACCCAAAATCTATCAGCCTTATATTATACATAAAGTTTCCATGATCATGCATGGATTCAACTTTACCCAAGACTTATTCTCTTCTACCCTTAACCAAACAAAATAAAACTTCAAACTGGCACTTATGTCTATCAATATAACATGATCAATAATCAAATCCCATATAAAAATCAAAACTAAACAAGATAAGGGTTAGGGTTTACCTCACTTGCAGGTTTTAAAAAACGAGAATGGGGATGGTGTTTAGGGCTGTGGGGATGTAGGTGGTGCCCTGAAGTGGTTGGTGACACCCTTGGATGGCGGCAACAGGCAGAGCACGGCGGCGACAGCCTGCGATAGTAGCAGCAGGCAAAACAGGGGGTAGTCGTGGGGAGGAGAGAAGCAGAAGCAGAAAAAAGAAAGTTGTATTTTGCTTCTGGATGATTTTTTCTTTTTTTTTTGACTTATCTTCATAGTTAGCTGATACTTATTCATCAAAAAGTAATTTTTTACTAAGTGTAATTAGGCATAATTAATGATAATTAGCTAAATCAATTGAATGAACTTGTTGGGCCTTGAATTGGGGTCAAATGAATTGGGCCTGGAAAGTAAAAGCACTTCATTGAAATAAAATTTTTGCATAGTTAAAAATCAAATTTTTCAAATGTTATGGAAAATAATTTAATGCTTAATAATCTTTAACGGGGCCTACTATAGATTCACTCAAAATTGTTACGATAAATAATAACGTGAATTGCAAAGTGGGGCCCAAAATGAATTTTTCCCAACCGGAATGATTAAATGCAATAAATATATGCGGGAAATTAATAACATCGCTTAATTAAATAAACAAATATGATTTAAGGTCGGGTTGTTAGACTATTGCTCACTACATGAGTCAAGTTTGTTCCTCAATTGACTAGAATTGTTTGCCATGAAAATGGAGATTGATTCATTAGAACACTAGAGGATGCTCAATAGCAGAATTCAATTTGTTCATTAGGTAGTTGGGGGTTGTTCTCTATCAAACTTTAGTTTTTATTTTTCTGTGGTTGTTCACTATTATGTTTGGCTTTGCTCTTTGAATGCCGAGTATTGCTAACTGCCAAGTTGCAACTACCTATGGTTGTCACTGCTAATTGGTTTGGCCCAATTCATTGAGTTGTTAAGTATTGTTTACAATCCAGTTGCAACTATCTATAGATGACCATCATTAAGTTCTTTTTATTCATGTAATTGTTGAATATATTTTGTTGTCAAATTGTAATAAAAAATAAGCAATGAGAGGAAGAATAAGATGTAAGTAGCGAATTAAATAGCATAAATAAAGTTTTTAAACAAATCAAGTACTGAACCTTAAAGTTTCAACCAATACCATTAACTGTTAATCAAACTCAAAGCAAATAAAAACTATGTTTCTTTACAATTGAATTTCAGCAGTATTTTTTTACATCGATAATTCAAATATAAATTTCTACACGTTGGTGACAAAATTAAACATTCTTGTTTTCTCATCAATTTAGAAAATCCTAAATCAAAACAAAGAAAGTAGAAAGAGACTCTTTGAAGGGTAAAATTACAAATTTTGAAGAGGAGCTTGAGAGCATGACATTGTGAATCAAAATCGAAGATCATCACTAAGTATGCAAAGATCTATTCAAATTATGCCCAAAATGTTGAATTCCTGTGTTTAGTGTGATTTTGGCAAAGATTTGATAGACTTCAGTAGGCAAGAGGAACTGCATTTAGCCTATAGGCTTTACAATAATTGAAACCCAGAGAGGACGTTGAGCAGATGGGGGGAGGGAGAAGAAGGATTTGCTCTATGCAAGTAAAAGGGAGTGGGATTTTCCTTTTTCATATTTTTTCCATTTTAAAAAAGCAATGCCAGTGTTTATAAATCTAGGCAAGCACATTCAAGTAATCAGAACCTAACGTAAGCAATAAGACTTGGAAAGATAATATTCTAGATATTACAAAATATATCCACAAAGATATCATAATGTCACAGTATTCCATAGTCCTTCTCAAGTGGAAGCATAAGGGTTGATCTTGGCATCTTGACTGTCAAAAAGATAAAGTGCTCTTTCCAAGGGCTTTAGTGAAATTAACAGTAGGCTATTGCTTTTACGGTACATAAGCAAAGGCAATAAGTCCTGACTCTAAATTTTCTCGAACAAAGTGGTAGTCAATCTCAATATGTTTTATTCTTTCATAAAATATAGGATTTTTTGCTATATATAGGGTAGCTTAACTATCATAGAAATGATGCATTGTAGAATCATGAAGCATGCTAAGACTCGCAAATGAAGATTTGAGTCATACTAACTCACTACTTCACTGCTTGTTGTAGTCCTGGATCTATATTTGGCTTTTACAGATGATCTAGACACGATCATTTGTTTCTTAGTCTTCCAAGAATCCAATGACTCACTAATTGTGACGAGATATCCAGTGAGGGAACGACATGTGAGAGGACATGCACCCTAGTCGACATCATAGTATGCATGAACTTGAAGATTACAATTGGAACGCAAGAGAATTCTATAATCAAGCGTAGCTTTAAGGTAGCATAGTACATGCCTTACAACTTTCAGATGCTCTTCTCTGGGCACTTGCATAAAGTGTGATAGAGTGTGAAGTGCATAACTTAATTTTAGGCCAGTGATTGTAAGATGAATAAGGTGCCCTACAAGGCGTTGATGCTGACTAAGGTCCTTTAAGACATCACTCTTAACTAGTGCAAGCTTATGGTTCTCTTCCATTAGGATATCATATGATTTGTTGCCCAATAAACTTCATTCTTCTACAATCTCAAGTGCATATTTCTACTGACATTGGGAAATACCTCGTTGCGAGGCCACCTCAATGCCAAGGAAGCATTTAAGGGATCCAAAATCTTTGATCTAGAAAAATTTATGTAAATGAGACTTGAACTCGGCATATGCTTTAGATAATTACTTGCAAGAATGATACCATCAACATAGATAAAGAGCCCCAATAAAATGCTACCATTCTGGTACATGAACAAGCAATAGTTGGCATATGATCTTGTAAATCCATAAGCAATCAATATAGAGAAGATCTTGGCAAACCATTAGCGATTAGTTTGTTAAAACTCATACAATGACTTTTGTTGTTTTTAAGCCTTATTAGAAGGGCTACATGAAAAGCCTATGGTAGACACATATAAGCATCTTACTCAAGATCACCATGTAAAAATGCATTATTGACTTTCATTTGGTGAAGCTCTCATCCTTTAACAACTTCTACTGATAAAAATATTCACACACTAGTCGTTCTAGCCGCTGGTGAAAAGGTCTTATTGAAAGCGAACCCCTCTAGCTATTGATATCCCCTGACTACCAACTGTGTCTTAAACCGTTCAATAGTACCATCAGCTTTGTATTTTACCTTATAACCCGCTTACAATTGATGAGTTTCTTTTTGGGTATTAGGTCTTCAATTATCCAAGTCTGATTCTATTCTAAAGCCTATATTTGTTCTTCCATTGCTTTCCATCAATGGGGATCTTTAACAGCCTTGTGAAAATTCCTAGCCTCAATAATTTTTATGATAGTAGTAAGATTATGTGCTTTAAAGAAATTATCACATATGATATAATTGACTAAGGGATATGACGTACTTGAAGAGCCAATTTTTCAGTGAGACAATCTTACAGGGTGCTTGAACAAGCACACGATAGCACAAATAGTCTTCTAAATGAGATGGTGGATGTTTCTATCTACTGGGTCACCCTTGCTGATCTAGACTAGTATCATTCAACTTAGTGGGTCGTTGATTCTATTCACTAGTGCTGTCTCTTTCCTCAAATTCGGCACACCTATCTGACCTAGATGGCCCAATTTAGTAGCATACCCCCCTTGATCCTATAGCCTAATATCTCGCTCCACTGTGCACACTTGATTTTGCCCCAAACCGTCTAACTCATGCTCATCAAAATAAGCCCTGATCATTAATTTGCTACTTGTTTTCCTTAGTCCGCTACATCGTGAAATTTAGAGAAAGGCAAAATAGTTTCACAAAATACTAGATCCTGAGTAACATAAAATTCATGTGTCTCCAAATCAAAAATCTTCAACCCTTTCTTTCCAAAGGGATAGCCCACAAAAAAATTCATTTTTTACTTTTAGGTACAAATTTGTCTATTGGTTTTGATTTAAAATGACAAAACATAAGAGCCCAGACACTTTTAGTTGATCATGGGAAGATTTTTCTCTAAAAAGTACCTTATAAGAGGCTGTCCTTTTGAGTATTTGACTCGGTGGCCTATGAAATAAGTAGCTCACAAAGAGGGCACACTCACATTAGAATCTCAAGGGAAGATACGCTTGAAATCGAGGGCCTCTGGTAGCATCTGGAATGCACCTATGCTTTCTTTCTACTTTTCCATTCTACTGAGGGATGTCCACACCGGTAGTTTGATGCATTATCCACTTTTCAAAATAAAATTATTTCATAGGCCCTGAGATGAATTCATTACCATTGTTACTATGAATCACTTTCACATCCTTGCCAAATTAAGTTTCACCATGATAACAACTTTTTGCAACAAACTTGAGGCCTCTCCTTTTTCCCTCATCAAATAAACCTAAAAACCCCTACTAGCATCATCAACAATTGTGACAAAATAATGAGCACCACATAATAAAGAACTTTTCTAACATCCTCAAAAATCACACTGAATAATTTTAAACAAATCATCCACTTTACTATCACTAGCATGAAACTAATTATGTGTATGTTTTGTGCGAAAACATACATCACAAGGTTCTGCCACTTTATTTGTAAACTACTCTTAATATCTAGCTCCTTAGAAAGGAAGATAACACTTGGTCTGATGGATACCCAATGAGATCATGCCATAGATTGTAAGACCCCAATGCAAAAGCTTGAATCTTCGACGTTGCAAACTCCTTGACACAGTAGACCCCTCCTCTCAATTCACTAACACCAATCAAAATCTTTGAGGTGCAATCTTGTATCACACAAACATCCTTGTCAAAAATCATAATAGAATTTAGTTCTCTAATAAGTTGAGTCACAAAAATTAAATTACAGTATATAAAACTTTTCCCAACTTGATATAGGACTCAAGTGTACACTGCCTTGGACCCCATTCAATAAATCCACATGAATAGGATTTATTGTCTCCCCCTAACAAGATACTACGAACTGACTGTCATATGCCGTGATGCCTCAAAATAACAATCCAAGAAGAATTACTGGAGAGTTTCTCAAACCCTAGTTTGGTTAGTTTTATAAGGCTAAGAAGCGTATGTACCTAGTCGTTGGTCAGCAGAGGAATAGTCAAGGATGATGCTAAGTTTTCCTCTTCACCCCTAGCCTGTTGTGACACATCACTGTAGCCGAGTAAGTATGCGTTTCTCAACCTGTACCTCTACCTTTGCTTCCACCAGCGGTACCGCTTCAAGACGTTATGCCATAACCTCTTCCGTTGCCCTGTAATCCACAGTTGGGTGGATACCCAATTATCTTGAAGCAATTGCTTTTTTTTATGCCGAAAGCACCAGCAATGCTTATAACTACCCTTCCCTGTTATAGCTATCATCTAAGTTCTTTCTCCATGGATAAGGGCAAATGCAGCAGTAGTCTCAACCCACATCCCTTCTAACCATCATTTTCTTGTGTTGTTTCTCTTGCATCACCATATTAAATATTTTGTCAAGAGGGGGCAGCGGATCTTGTACAGATTTGGCTCCTGATATTTGAATAGGAATCATCATTTAATCCCATCGAGAAATAATGTGATTTGTCATCTTCATACATTTTAATAATTTTCCCCGCCGCTTCGCACTTGCACACACTGCATGTACAAACTAGTACTTTGATGTGAGTATTGAGTTCATTCCACAAATTCATCAACTTAGAATAGAACTCTCCCACGTCTAGACCTCCTTGCTTGCAATCCGCTATACTTGCATTTAACCAATGACTCTTAGGAGCATTGGTGACTGCGTAACATTTCCTAAGATCATACTACTACTCTTTGGTGGTGTCAGAATAGGCTACACTCATCATCAGTTTCGGATTACTCATGTTTAGGATTCATGAGCAAAGCATCAAGTTGACCATGTGCCATGCATGAGCCTCCAAGAGATCTTAATTTTGGTCTCCTGTCAGTTTAGTTAAGGTTTCATCTATAAACCTTAGCTTATTTTTTGCTTTTAATGTCATTCCAACAGGCCTCTCCCATAAGTCATAGTTCTTTACATCAAATACTGTCGCAGTTATCATAACACCGAGACCTTCAAATGGATGAAGATAATATGTCAAGTGTGCTTCGATCATGAACCTCTTCCTCCCTCCACTACCTATCAATGGTTATTTTTGAGCGGGACAACATTTAGGTGGTTCACTCTGATACTATGGAGAAATACAAAGTGACAAAGTGTTTTTTGGTGACAAGCAACGCACTACTTCTTACCCTGTATTTTGATTATCATATATATGTGTGCGTGTGTGTGTACACATATAAAACTCTAAAACCGTAACTTAAGCAACTAGACCTGGAAAGAGATTATTCAAATATTACAAAACATATTTATTAAGATATCACAATACCACAATATTCCGCAATATTACGTGTTAATCCAACATCCTTATATGAATTTGACACAATGCAAGAAATCCAGCGACTGTATTGTTTGGCTATTTAAGATGCATTTGTCCCTTACTTTTCAAGTAGGCCAAGTATTCCAAACACTTAATCACTGTGGGTGGACTATAAATAAAAATATCTTAACATAGGTGAATCCAACATCATTTAACCTGAATTGGACGTAATACATGTCCTCTAACTGATATTGTTTGGCTATGTATTCAATCCTAGCTTGCCAAGCAGCCCAAAACACTACATGAAAGGCAAACATCCATATTCTTTCCCATTTACAAGAACTTTATGACAATAATGTGGTTGAGTTTGCTACAACTCATTTTTTAGTGATTTATCACTTTTTAAGTTTAATTTCTAGCATTTTTGGTAGACAATATTAGACATGAATATTGTTGGTTACGTTTTATCGAATTGTGGGCGAGAAGTGGGAATGCAACATAAATAAACAAAGGTTTAATTCAAGATGTGATCAAAAAAAGAAAACTGTCTGGCTGAGTTGCAAATTTACTCGATTCTATTATCACATGACAAAGCTAAAATAATGTTGTCGGGAATCAATTTTACTTGTTCATGTTCTGATTTCTAAAAGTTGGAAACCAATCTTTGAGTTTCAATTTTTTTTTTTTTTTTTTTTTTTGGCGGTACCCTAGAATCACTGATCCCTATGGTGCGTTCATTGAACATGGATTATCAGTTGTCCAATCTTTTTTAAAAAAAATCTCCAGCTATCAAATCATGTCGGTGTAGAGGTCGAAGGATTTGTTTCGATTTAACCACCTTTTGTTTCCTTCTTAAATCCAAAATTTCATGTTGTTCTGATTCTGCAAAGCTTCCTCCTTGCCTTTTTCAAATGGTAGTGATCCAGAGATAGTCCAGAGAGGTTACTTAAGCACATAAAAAGGGGGAAGATATTCAAGTCTAACCCCAAATACGTACTTCTCCCAATTTAAGTTGCCGATCTTCTTTTCCTCTTCATGAGTTATTTTGTATTCTCAATTTTTTTATATGTCTATATTCTAATTTTTCCGGTAAGTTTATGTAAAAATTTTCCATGACGCTATTTAGGACCTGTTCTTTTTGTGGGTAAATTAGGGTAGGTAAATTAGGGTGGGTAAAAGGATGAAGTGAGTTGAAGTAGATTGAGGTAAATTGAAGTGGGTTGAAGTAGATTGAAGTCGATTGAATTTTTTTATGTGATAAATTGAACTTGATTGAAATAGTAGAAATAGATTGAAGTGGGTTGAATTAGATCGAAATAGATTGAAATGAGTTGAGATTGGTATTTTAAAATTGACCCACGAAAATAATAGGCCCTTAATAGTGTCCTTGGCAGCCCTCTTATGCCTCTTTCAATTTCTTCTCTTTTTATTTGGATTGTAACACTAGTTACGGGGGAAAAAAAAAATTCTATGTTTCTCTAACAAGGAATTTACTGTCTTCCATCATTTTAATTTTAGTAAGCTTTTACTTTTTTCCTTTTCCGGACAGATAAGATACTTTTTTTTAAATTCCCATGACAAAAATATAATGCTCCCACATGTTGGACAGTAAACCCAAGTTTTAAAAAGAAAGAGCTTAATTTCGTTTCTATTTACAACATTCACTTTCTTTTAAAATTTATAATCTAGAGCAAATAATATTTTGAATTTCTGATAAAATCATTCTTCTCCCACCATCAGACCCTAATTAAAGTAAGATGAGCAACATCTGCAAGTTACACTATAAGAGCACCTGCATTCCAAGGCTCGCGAGCCAAAAATTTGGCTCACGGTTCAAAAAACATCATGCCTCAGTGATCCGATCCGCTCGGCCGACGGTCCAGCTCACGGCCGTGATCCACCCCCCATACATTTTCTCTTTTTCTTTTTTTTCCAACTAAATTCTTAAATGTCTAAAACCCAATAGTATACTAGTGGTGGAGTCCATAAAATATTATTTTACTTAATGATTCAAGTTGGTGATCCATAGAATGTAGAGAAGAGAAAAAAAGTTGACTTGTGAAATGATGTGGAAGGTGTGAACCCCCTTTGTGATCCAAAATTATGAATCACCATTGCATATACTCTAAAAACTGCAAAAGATCAGCGCATTTTAACCCCAGAAAAAAAAAAAAAATCTTTGTTCATCCTCTCTAACAAGCATCATTTCTTCCTCTGTATAAAGCACCATTTAGAAAAATGGGAATCTGAAAACACAAATTAAAACTGCTTTGTTCAATTCGGACACAGGAAACATGAAAGTTTCCAGCATCAAAACTAACTGCTTCCTGAAATTGCATCCACATCGCATAACATATTCAACGTCTCATTCCATAAATAATTGGATATCGTGGTTTGAATGAAGCACGGCACAATCAAATAATAAGGCTCAGAATTGGAACTGCATCTCAGGGGTGTAACCCAGTTCCTCAAGGTGAGCAGCCATGGCCTTGTTCATTGGTGGTGGTCCACATCTCAATATCTGCATAAATCCCCAACAGAAAACATTCGAATCATGAATCATCATGATGATAAGATATTCCATAATATTACTATAGCCATTCCCATAATGAAAAAGATTAGTGTTCAAACTCAAGTTTACCTGGATGTCCGAAGCTGGCGGTGGACAATGCTCTTTGATCATTTCCTTGCTCACAAAACCAACGCCACCTTTCCATCCTTCTAGTGGCTGCAATGTTGTCCAACATCCACCCAAAAGGAATGTATCACAAATTAGGTAAGGTGGAAAGCAGTCATATAATAACGACAAATGTTTGCAGGCGATTAAAGCCCAAACAAAGCAAAACATAAACTGGAGATGGGGGTTTCCTCTAGTTCTCTCTTCGGTTGGGGGAGGGGGGACACAGAATTCATCATTTCATCAGCATTAATAGCAAGTCTAGACCTGAGGAATTTTCATACAATGCTGCAGTCAACACTTGGGTGCTCATTTGCAATCATAACGTAAAGGCAGATACTTTCAACAATCATAATGCCCCTTCAAGGTATACTTGCTGGAGGCTGCAGCATATCACTAAGCCTTCTCATGGGCTAATAAATTAGCTGTTGCTCCAGTCCGGGTCCAGAGTCTTCAATTGAAACTAATAATTGAAGACCAGGGTAGTTGCCAAAGAAGCACGAAAGGTTAAGCCTATACTCATTCTCACATCAAAAGGACATGCAGAAAGAAATTTTTCCCATGTCCAACCAACCTCTCACAGAATGAGACAATAGGAGCTGATCATGATCATATGCACCTAACCATGCTAAAGAATACACTGGACTCTCACCAAGGCCCAGTGTTGTCAAAGGGTACAAGTGTTAGATGTATGGAACCCTATTCCTGAATCGCCGAGAAGCAATTTAATTGGATCCTAGATTTAAGAATCATTAACTGAAAACTAATCCACAAATAAAATTGATGACAATTTAGTGAAGAATTTTGCTTTAATCACTAAATTACATAACCCAACGAGACTTTCAAGTGCCCAAAAGATGGACACATGATGATATCCATCTAACAAAATAAATTTCTTTGTCAACACCACTTTAGAAATTTGTAGGTCCACTCCTGCACTAACAGATAGCCTCAGTGAAATATATAGTACGTGTTCTTCTCCCACAGGTTATCTTCAACTAACAATCACAAAAGCTCACCCTTTGCATTCAGGTATAACATAATTTTAAGTGTGAAATTAAAAAGCAACTAACCTGATTAAGGACATAATATACACTGAAACGATCTGGGTAACTCTTGGCCATGCTGTCCAATTCTTCCTGCAAAAGTCAGATGCGAATCTCATTTAGATATCTCAATCACTTCTATGGAACACAGGAAGCCAGAAATTCCTCAGGTCTAGTTTGTTTGTTAAATTTTGTTCTTTTGGTTGCATTCGGATGGCAATGGGAAGGGTTAGGGGGATTTGCAGGAGGGGAAAGACTCAGTAAAGAGAGAAGCCACATCGCAGCAATCGTCCTATCTGGCATTGGTTAATGAGCCAGTACCAGAACACGACCCACCTCATGCCAAGGGGTGATTTTGTTCTTTTGGTGCTGATTAAGATATAAAGAACCCATACCACCTTAATGTTTAGCCACAGCTTTTGTCAGACTCATGAGTCACACTCTTAGTCCAAAATCAAAATTTTGCCTACCTAGAACCATCAACAGCCTAGAACAAGAAGCAAAAGACCAAAGATGCCCCTAAAGGTGCCAAAAGAACCACATAAGAAATGCTTCTTGATATGACATTTCGGCACCAGGCTGTCCTAGTGCCCAAGGGATTAGCAAATGGCAAACCATATTGATCTTCTTTCTCCATCCAAAAGCTCCCTCCCATGGCCCCCTCCCTCCTAAACATGGACACAAATGCACAAACGAGGACGGAGGAAGTCAAAACTTTGATGAGGACAAGCTAATGACCTTATTTGTAACTAAAAAAAACCAAAGGTCCTACCCTACCCTATGATATATAAGATAACAGGAAAGAGCGAGCAAGGAGTAAAACACTGACAAATAATCCTAGCCTTCAGAGGGCCAGAGATATAAAAGCGTTGACAGGATGAAGCAAACGTTCAATGTCAGCATAAATCATTAGCCTTGAGAAGTGAAAATTTCAAAGAGACATTTATTTACAACATGAAAACCCCAAGGATAAGACCCATTTCCCTGTAACGTACACTATAGTCATCTAGCACATCTATAGCCCAAGACTAATTTAGACTCTACGGTAGACTGGTAAATCTCCTCACTAGCATACTTCCAAGATGTTATTGCTCATTATGCTTTCCAGAGCCAACAAAATAGTTCAAATCAAGTTCGCACTGCCCCTAGGGTGCACACATGATCTCAAATCTAAACCACGAAGCCAAGGAGATCTAAGGGCTAAACTAAGGCACACTGTTAATGAAAACTGGTTTACTATCTTTTTCCCTTATTCTTATAAGAAAAAGTGCAAAAATATCCTCAGCGTTAAAAGTCTCTTTCTTCCATCTTGCTCCAACTCCCTACCCCCACACATGCGCAGTCTATGCAATAGGTACCACCCTTTTCTTGAAAAGGGATGAAAGAGGGAATACAAAAGAAGTCCGCAAAGCATGGCCAATATGGTCTTGTGGAGGAAGGGTCAAATTATCCTAAACATCAGAATGAGCTAGGCAACTTACGCAGCAAAAACAGGATGACCTGTTTTTTTTTGGGGGGGGGGTAGTGTCTTGGTAGCTGAAAGTACGCAATTGTACAAAAGGAGGAGAAGGATTAAGGGACGGGGCTAATCGGGGATATGGGAAGACTAGCGAATGGCAGTGAGTGAGAGTGGTCAGGGATGACAAAGTGGGTGGGAGTCGGAGATGGCTGCTGACAAGGTCGCCAAAGCAGGTGGGGCCATGAGAACTTAGAAAGGAAAGAAAGGGATGACCTGTTTTTCTTTCCTTCTTTTTTCCTTTTCTTGGGGGAGGGGGCAGGTGGGGAACATCAGGAGGCTGTCCAGTGGGGCAGAACCCTTTCATTGTCTCAACAGCAGTCAGTGAAGCTGCCTGAGACTGGTGTGCTCGCCAGGATGCCAGGCATCAGAGAAGTAAGGGTGTGATGCAGAGCAGAATATCCATACAAAGACACTCGATTTTCAAAACTCAAAGCAGCGTTCGAAGGCAAATATCAGATCTGGCTACCCAACTATATTATTCTTTCCTGTCCCATCGCAGCAAAAAGTACCAAATTCCAAAGCACTTCAATGCTGTAGAAACTATACAAGATCATACAGTGATAAACTCCAAATCCTAGTAAAATCTTTACTATTCTAGCACCCTAATTCAAATACTATCAAACAATAATGATTCCCAGCTGAAGCTAATTGTGAATTGAATATGCCTTTTCACAATTTGCACCGTGCAAGGGTGGGGGGTAGCCCTGTCTAGGTCTGAGACTGGGTACCCCTGATTGTGTGGATATTTTCAACCAAAAAAAAAAAAATCAAGCTAATATTTTTTGTAAATTTAAAATAAAAAATACTCCCTCTATCCCATGTTCATTGTCAAAAACATCATTTTGTCTAGTCCCATATCATTGCCAAAGTTTACTTTTCAAAAAATTTAGCATTGCTTTTATCGGTTGGAAAACCATTTCATCAATGCAAATGCAGTTCATACTCATTTTTTCACATTCCCTAGACTTGACTACCAATATAGGACAGAGAGAGTAGCATTGTTTCAAAAAGTGAATGTTCACTCACAAAGAAATGATCATCCATTTATCTAAAAATCAATGTTCGTGTTTTAAAGAGAACAATTACATTGTAAAATGTATAATATATACTGCATGTGGTGCTACATGGCAGCTTGTGATCGATTCATGTTGTGCAGATATAACAGTCGACCTTAAATAGACGGTGAATATTATTATTGAAAGATGAATAATGATTGCACATGAAGATACATCAGCCATACCCCGGGGGGGGGGCGCTGACAAAACAAGTGTTGGAGTTTGTACCATAAGGAATTGGGCACGCTAAGGCTGGGACCTCATCCAGTGATCCCATCTCTCTATATATAATACTAGTCATGGAGAAAATGAATACATATTCCTTTCTAGATGTATGATCGGTCAAATAAAGAAAAATTGAGAAAACAATTTCGACTATCTTCAAGTCTAGGCATAAATATCTGAATCGGAATGCAAAGAACCAAATATGTTTCCTTGATCACATTTCTTTATCATTGTATATACCTATAACAAAAACTTGGTCTGCTCAGCATTGGGTTTTTTTTTTTTTTTAAATAACCTCAGTCAAAAAGAAAACTGTCAATTTAAACATCCAATCATCCACCTATGCACGTTGTCTAAAGCAACCCACAACGGATATAAATCAAGGAACAAATTTGATAAAAGATTACGAAAGACTCCTGAAACCTTAGAGTACTAATGCATTAAGGATAAATTTCCGATAACATTAATAAGGAAACTAAGATAACGTCATAACGATGAACAAAAATATGGTCATAACCAAAATTGGGAGGGGTATAATTGTAATTTTGTATATCATATAATTCTTAATTCATGTTTAGAAGACATATGAATATGTAATTTATAAAGATTGTTATGTTAAAAAGAATAAGAAACTGAGTTAAGAGTATGAGTGAAATTTTACAAAACAATTTCGTTAGAACCACCTAATTTCACCAAACACTTTTTTCAAAAACAGCTAATACAATCAACTAAATCAAACAGCTAATATAACCAGCTAACAGCTAATAACTAGCTGATTGCTAAACAAAACCGTTGACACCTTTAGACTGCGGGAGTGTTTGGTAGCAATAGCTATTTGGGCGAAAATAACTGTTTGGAAAGATGTTTAGTTGTATTGATCAAGTCGAATAGCCAAATGGTATTTGGTAAATAGATATTTGCAATAGCTGTTTGACTCGGAAAAAAATCTTTTTGAAAAAGCTATTTTTATTAGCCTTTTGAGAAGAATTTTTTATGAAAATGATATATTTGTCCATAAGTTTAGAAAAATTACAGATGCCATTAAAAAGTAATTTATAGATAAGGACACAAATAAAATTTTACCAATATACTTTTTAGAAACAGCTAGTTTTACTACATTTTTTCTAAAAACAACCAAATCAAACAATTAATATAAACAGCTAATTCAAATAACTAACAACTAATACATACAACTAATATGTAACGGCTAACAGACAAATAGGGCCTGTATCTTTAACATTTCCATCTACTACTCCCCTCATACAAACATGTTGGTTTCACTAGTTTTAAAAATGGGAAATTCTACATTTTCCCTTTTTGGTGGTTAGCAAGATGACCCATCTGGGCCAATGTATACAATAATGGGATATGCTAAAGTTTACCGAAGAAAACTCTATTTGGCATCCATGGGCTATCCCTTATCTAGGCATATTGCAGACACTATAACCCCCTCTCATCTTATGTTTCAATGCCTATGTTTTACCAATTGACTAATTTGCCTATAGGATCGTCTCATACCGACTATTTTGATTGTTATATCTAATACTGCAAAATTGAAACATCCCTGACTAGACCTAGTAAACGGGTCATTTGGTTTAGGTTCAGATCGAATTATATTCGTTTCGGGTTATATTCGGGTTGATCAATTTTGATTCAAGTTTGGGTTCGATTCGCCATTCGGGTTAAGTTTGGTTCGGGTTAAGTTCAAGTTTATCGAATTTAGTTCAGGTTCGGGTACGGTTCGGGCGAAGCTCGAATCGGGTCAACTTTGGTTCAAGCTCGTTCGGATTGATTTGAGTGCTAACGGGTCAAAGTTGGTTCACGTAGGTTTCGGTTATAGATTCGGGTCAGTTTTGGGTTGGGCGGATCGAATTACTTTCAGATTAGCTTATATTTCGATTGAGTCGGTTTATATGTGGTTTGAGTTCTGTATCTTACATAACCACATAAGCCATAGAATTTTGGATGACTTAGAAGGAGGTTATATGACCATGAATTTCAATCGGGTTAGTTTTTAATCTCCTTCTAATTCATCCAAGATTGTATTTAAATTGGATTAGTTTTTAATCTTGCACCAAAAAAAAGCCATGTCAATTTGAATTTTGGGTCAAGTATAGATCTCCTTCTTCCAATTCGTCCATAATTTAGATCCAATTGGGTTACTCCCAATGCATCACACAAGGAAGTAATTAAGTAGATGAACAAATAGTGCTATAAATCACCCCTTTCCCCAACCATCAAATAAAACATTAAAAAAAGTAAATTGAAGAGTCATGCCTAGTCAACATAAACCATAAAATAACTTTAACTGCTTGATTATACATTTCCAGGTTTGTTATTCAAATAAGTCAAATCCTCATTAAGTCATTTTCTTTCAAAATTGCAAATGCATTATTTCATTTGTTTAAAATAAGGTGTTGTCATTTGCTTTCGCCTTTCTCATCCTGAATATCAAGTGAGGTTGTGTAGCTAATATCATCACTCACTACTTTAAGTTTGAATTGGATCAGGCTAGAATCGGTTTGGGTCAAACTCGGATTTGGGTCGATTTGGATTCGGGTCATTTGTATACGGGTTGGATCGATTTGGGACATTTCAAGTTTGGGTTTGCATCGGGTCAATAAAGATTTCGGGCCATTTCGGATTTCGGATCAAATCGGATCAATAAAGAAAAAAATTTTGAGAGGTCATAGTTCACCCAAGGATCCAAAGTGCAGTTTCGGTCCAGTATCAGTCGCAGTACTAGAAAATTGCTCTAATATGACAATCCCGTTAAATATCGCGGTTGTCGTGGGGCGAAAATGCAGTTCGCTCAACATAGAAACCATTCTGCTGCAACCTCCTGTCACGGAACAACCACATTTTGAATCCATATTCCATCCATAGGAGCGACCATGATACTGTCCAGTTGCAAGTTCTCAACAGCATCCAGCATAGGCGCTCCACTAGAATCAAAACCATGATGCTAGTACTCAACTAGTTTCAATGAGGAGAAAAAAAATCAAATTTTCCTAGATTTACAATGTGAGAGACAGAGAACTTCAGCAAGGCTTGGGGCCACCATCGCAATACCAGCTGTTATAGGATGATCATCCAGCATAGTAAGGCTAGTCAGAGAGACAAAACATTGGTCGAGACTGGGAGGTACAAATACCACCAAAAACCTAGGTGAAAACGGAAGGGCTAGAAGAAAGGGCCAGTAGAAGGGTTTTTTTTTTGGAGGGGGGGGCGCTTGGTGGTCAAGCCTCCCAACTACCTACCTAAGAGACTAAGACCTCCAATGGCTGTTCAAAATGAGTGAAGTGGGGGCTGAGATGATAGAAAAGGGAAGGTCAAGAAAGAAAGAACCAATAAAAGAGAAGATGGGGAAATAGAGGTGATGATGAAAGATGACAACACGGGTGGATCAGAGGTACACCAGGAGAGGGTAAGAGTGGCTGTAGCCGAGTGGGAGGGGAGCATTGGTGAGTAGAGGGAGAGGGATAATGACAGGGGGACTGCTTGCTGGATGGGGAGGCAGCAACGTAGCAGTGCTTAATTGACGCATATGATAGAGGTGTAGCAAACTTCAATGAAATTCACTTGTATAAAGATTGAACGAACATTTGACATTTTTAAGCCGAAAAACAGCATTCGGGCAAGAGCAATTTCATTTTCCGAATATCTGAAGATCTACTGTCACTATGAGCATTACTCATAACTAGGGAGCACTCCATAGATTTCCAGCGGAAAAAATGCACACTGATATTGTCTCAAGTCGCAGGGGTGCCATTTCAATTTTCCTTGATAAAGCTACAAAAAGGACCTACTACTAATAGTATAGAAGGGAGACACAATTAATTTAGTTGTTCTTGGTTTCA
This sequence comes from Carnegiea gigantea, assembly GCA_029747015.1. Classification (NCBI taxonomy): domain Eukaryota; kingdom Viridiplantae; phylum Streptophyta; class Magnoliopsida; order Caryophyllales; family Cactaceae; genus Carnegiea; species Carnegiea gigantea. Next base: position 18,376 of record JAKOGI010000896.1, on the reverse strand, counting down.
AGGGAAAAACAAAATAAAAGCATGGCTTCCAAGGATCAGCAGGTTATCCATAATCACATCTGAGCACAGTAGACATCTCTAGGGCTCCCCACCCCCGGGGTGTCTACAAAGGCTTCACTGCAGGTCATATGCATACAGTACCATTTCTTTCTGCGCATTCACAAAACACATTTTTCATTTCTTGCCATAGCCACTACAGCGCGAGAAGATTACGGCCTACCTACCTTGGCAGATAAAACCAAAACATGTCCAACTTTACATCCAAGAAAACAGGCCACCATAATAAATTAAAAGAAAATGGAACCCCCCATGTGCAAGGGCTCTAGTGAACCAATATATGCATAAGAACCACAAGAATAAAGCTTAACGCTCAAATGAGAAGATGCAGATTTCCTTCCACCAAAAAGTGTCAAATTGTGCATATTTCGGATTAGCATAAGTTTAAGTGAGGCATGAAAGTCAAACTATTACCTTCAAAAGAATGTCTTCATATGTCACATTGGCATAGATTAGATGGACTTTTGTTTTGTCTTTTGGGTTTTCCAATATGGCTCTAGCAACCTGATGTCAACACAGAAAAAGGAGGGGGGGGTCAAGTGCAAGTTTTGGAACATCAATAAAACTAAGATTCAGAATACTAAAAACGGCTGCAAGATATGCTCAAAGAGAGCTGTAAATACAAACTTGAAACATGGGAGTGATGCCAGAACCTCCAGCAATCATTCCAAATGCTCTAGCTTGACCAGGCTGATACCTGAAACGCCCCTGAAAACATCAAAAAGTGATACACAGATTAAAATTAGACCATGTCGCATCTGCAGATGAAGGGTACCTCACATCAAACAATAACCAGCTAGTCAAAGAGAAAATCTCTAATTGATAAAACAACGAACTCACCTTGGGTCCCTTTACAGCTAGATAATCCCCGACCTTCATCTCCCGAAAATGGTGTGACATTCTTCCTTGCGGATACATCTGTCAAGAACAAGCATTTCAATGAGCATCAATTTTAAGATTATTAAAAAGAAAGTACACAATGTCAAATAACGAAAAAGGACATAAAATATAACCCTCAGAGAAATTCCAAACATGCCTTGATGACTAACTCAAAGCGCCCAACATCTGAATCCAATGTAGTTGGAGTGTAAGGCTTCATGACTTCTTCACCTTGACTATCCTTTCCCCTGTTTTGGAACGCATTAGAACTTTTTCCAGCAAAGCGGGATTTTTCCAGAGTCAATATATAAGGGTGAGAACTAGGACATAGGACTAAAACCATGATTGAAAATTCTAGATACATGCTCTTCAATGTAGGGCAGCAAATTAATTAAAACACAGTTTTCACTAGTAAATTAGGGTTGGCAGATGATCACAACACTTTCCCCTATTGATATTGGTAAGCACCGAGGGTGTCTGCTAGCACAGCTAACAAAGTATTTGTGGGTTTGGTGCCAGGGTTCAGATCCCACTTCCTCCTTCGCACCTCAAGAAAATGTATGTGATAATTGACTGTTCTATTCAACCAATGAAAGTAGACTACACTTCTTACCATAAGAAAAAAGTCGACAACAACAATCGCCTGGTGCTAGAGGAAGGATTCACTGCTTTAGTTTTGTACGAAGTTGCATATTGTCTATTACTCAAAAACACATCCAAACATTGACATTCAAAATCAACAGGGATGCCACTCAATATACGCTGAATTTAAACAATAAAGAATACCCGAAAACATAAACAGAGAAAATCAATCAAACCTGCAACTGATGTGTTGACCAATGGGAAGACCCAACACAGAAGTGGGATTAGGGAGTGCAAATGTGAACTTAGCCACATTATGGCTTAATTGGACGCGTTTCACCAGTCTAAATTCCTTGAAATTCTCAGGATCCAAGCAACCTATCAATGTCACAAATACCCAAAATACTCAAAACTTTGAATTACGCTTAGAGAACCCATAAACATTCAGATCAAACAAATCAAACAGACCTTTGGATCTCTTCTTGCTAGACAAGAAATAAGCAGCTGTAACAGCAACAACCGCAACGGCCACGCCAATGGCGACCATTTGCATCTCAGGTATGCCCGTAAGGTCCATTCTTGAGAGAACTGGTTCTAGGCAAAGAGGGAATCGGGAAAGAAAGGCTTGAATAGGGGTTAGGTGGGAGGATGATGGTTGATCTCGACTAATATATTGCACTGGGTTTGTAGATAATTTGATATGGGCTACTGACTAGTGAAATAACTATGGGCGGGTTTTAGGTAACTAATTGGTCAAATTGGTTGATGATATCGAAATGGGTATTCCTGAATTTTTTGTCAGAGTAGTGAATTAGATTTGAGAAAAATAACTGAGAAAAAGAAGGTCGTTGAGCTCCAAGGCTGTTGGTGGGAACTGGCATACGGGAGACGGCGAATTTTTACCCTACCTACCTACCCCCGTTAGGTGGCATGGTGGTTGTATACAGTAGATGCTACAGTTGAGCAATTACGATCCGGAACGACACAATTAAGTGGATTTAGATATCGATTTTTAACTCATTTAATCAAATAAATTGGCATATTTAATTCGTCCAATTAAACTGATTATGTTCAGATCGAGATTCTGAAAAAAAAATATCTATTTAATCCGTTTAGTTAAAAGGTTAAGCATGTCAACCTATTTACCTATTTATAATTTTCCAATTTACCATTTTACTTGATAATTAAGAACAAAAAATATTAAAACTACATATATCAATGTGAATTATGATGAATTGGGGGAGCTTTAGGCAATAATTGCTGGATATGGTTTGTGGACTTATTTTCTAATACTATATAATTACATATTAGTTTAAAAGTTAAACGGACAAACAGGCAATAAGGCAACCTGAACTTGAACCGTTTATCTTTTAAATGTATTAAAAAAAATCGAAATTGAGTCACCTAGTTTAAAAACTATGGATATAGGTCAAGGTCTTTCAACTTATTTTACAAATAGGTTGGGTTCTGGTTGAAAAATTTTTAACCCATTTAAGTTCGATGTGAACACGAATCCGACCCAATCTAATCTATTTTCCAACCCTACTAGGTGCTCTACCAAACGTAATTCATATGACGCTCTCTCAATTCTCAAACGTCATTTTTTAGTAATTTAAATAGTAACCTTCCTTATCCAAATATTTACTAAAAAATGTAGTTGTTCGTATGCATATTGAATAAGATTCAGGAGATATTACTATTGTAACCTAACTTTATATGTATTATCAGACATAAAAGGGTTATAAGACATAAAAAAAATATGAATGCACCCTGGTAATGTTTCAAAAGGAAAAAAGACAAAAGAGAGAGCGTAAAAATCATTTCTTATAAAATTGTCTTATCTAAGAATTGATGAAGTATGTTTCAATTGCTACCGCTAAAAATTAAAATATTTTTTTTAAAGGTTTACTATGTATCATACATAGTGTCTAACGAAATACCATTTTATGTTTCACCAATTCTAAAATGTTAGGACCAACAAAGCAATCACTAAAGAATTCACTTTCTTGGCTTAAAAAAATTTAGAACAAGTGATGCATGAACTAGCTCGTTAACACATGAAAGGAGCTTTTAAACAACTAAGAATTTGATATGAACTGAGATAAAGGATGAACTCTACCACTCAACCTTGGGAACTGATCCATCAAATTGCATGAGTGACCAAATATTGTTTTGAGTTGAGAAGAAGTATAACAAGCAATGAAAAATATATAACTTGGATAAAATTGCCACCACCAAGCTTGAGAGGCACCACCAAAGGTGATAAAGATAACCACCAACCCCAAGAATAAATGCCTCACTTGAGCTCACTACTAGATCGAAATTTGGATAAAGAACTTCAAGATTTTAAGAGAGTTTTTTGAGATTGCAAAGATGTGACTTTCATGCGACATAGTCTTCTGAATATTGTAATTTGTTTGGGGTTAATTACATCCTATCCCAAAAAAAGTCTCTAACAACCCGTGCAAGTTGCAAAGTTCAAGAAAACTCAAACAAGCCAGACATAGTACAATCTGATTAAGAAAGCCCTTAAGCTAGCTTTGACATCTCGGTTGAGTGTGTAAACATCCATATGATTTGTTAAAATTACATACAAATCCGAGCAAACTAACTAATACTAAATTAAGAAAAAATAGAAACCTTAGATTGGCTTGAAATGGCAGGAAATGAAAACGGAAGGAAGTGCAAGTGGACTATCAAAAATGCATTAACAGATAAGAGAATGCTTGCTCCATCCTCAAGTCAGATAAAAGGAGCCATGGCTAGATTTCTGAGCCAACTTTTGTGATCAATTTTGATAAATATTTAGGCATATTTTTGTGCCATAAAATCCAGTAAATGACTAAAAGTCACCTAAAGTTGATCAAGAATTGAAGTCAAGTCTTATTTCATGTGTGAAATTGCCAAGTTGTACCCTTGAAATAAACTGTAAGCTCAGTGGGCAAATTTTTGGCCAAATGGTTGCAACTTTATTCATATGAAATTAATGCTCTAATATTCAGGATAAATTAGGGTTCAATCCAAATTAAATTGAACCCCAAATTATATGGAAAATTCAGCTCAAAAGATGGGTAGAAATTGGATTGATTCGAACTAATGTTCTGAGCTATTTTTGCAAGAAGGTCCTTGAAATCTACCTTGGACATGGCATGATGATCATTTCTACTGCATCAGCAACTCTCACTACTAAGCCTCTAAAATGGGAGACTTTAATCATAATGAACAATGTTAGATAGCTATTGGCTTCATTCAACTTCAGTGTGAGTTTTACAAACTATTAAGGGGCCATCTATAAGTACCTAAGTTATGCACAACACACTTGAATTAGCTAAAACAAAGGAAGATAACAAGTTTAAAATAAAAAGAAATATGACTTGCGCACCTCTTGTCCCAAAAAGCTAGTCCTAAGGTGGCTTGCAAAATTTAGCTACTTAACTTAGACTAATCATCCTGGAAACACTAAGCTACTCAAATATTTTTATGACTAATTAATGAAGTCATGTAAGTAGTCATAATTAACCAAAAAAATAACATAGAAAAATAAGCTTTGCAAGTTGGTGTTGCTAGTGAGTTATACACGGTTGATGTTGCCGCCCGAAGCAACTTTCCTTCCGTCCAATTGATCTATGGGGTCGTCCTCAAATTTCTAGCTATAAAGCCCTGACCCAATGGATCATGTCATAAGACAACCTACTAGCTAACAACCTAGTCTCTAAGCCTTTCAGCCTAGAGGTTAGCTCTTACCAACCTATTATCCTTACTTTGGCTTAAATAACGGAAGCGCTTATTGTTATGGTATGTCTTCTATGTCACTTGTAAACCATGTCATGTTTTCTTAAATTTTTGATTTACGGTTGGAGATGTGACAATCTCCCCTACTTTTTGACATCCTCATCAGATCCCTTATGCTTGTAATTATCGTAGTGACATTGATAAGTAACTTATAGTCTCCTGTCTATGGGTACAGACTGGTCCACAACTGTTTGACACAAAGTCTACTTTGATATCATCTATGACTCTCTGACACAATGGTTCTAGTCGTTAGACAACTTGCAATTGTGCAACTTGTTGTTATGTTGGGGCCTACAATACTATTTATAAACCATATCACATTTTCCTTATCCTTTGATATGGGACATGAGTTGTTATAGTCTCCCACACTTAAAGAACTAATGTCTTTGTCAATCTCATGGATTGCTTCTCTAGCTAGTACATAGAGTGAAGTGTGGCTTAGAGGATGTTAAATGGCTATGGATATCATCAAATGTGCACCTTCTTTTTTAAGGAGTAAGATTTAAAGAAATTCACAACTTAATGTGCACGTCGTGGATTAGTCTTAGGATGAGTGGTCTGTTAAGAAGTTTTTCCTAGATTGCATGTGAGTGAGGCTAAGCATGCTAGAAAGGCTCATGCTAATTTATGAGCTAATCATCGATCCTTACAGCCATTTCTAGTGATTGTCCACAGCTTGAAAAGGGATCAAGGTGTTACATATGATATTAGAGTTGAATCAAAACCATGAGCTGTGCTAATGGATGGAAGAACCCTTAATAGTCACCTATAGGGGAAAAGATTTGGGATTGGACTACCAGTCCTATGGACTCAAAAGTGAGTCAGTGTAAGAGGCACAATGAGGATGTTCTGATCTTCAAGTGGGGATGGTTGTAACGCCCCAGTTCATAATATAAAGTGTAATTTCTTAAAAGGATTTGAAATGACTATATATATCATTAAAGGGGTAACTTCCTTTTTAAGGAGCCCAATCTTAAGAACTATATAATTAAGCATGCTTGCTATGGATTAGTTTTGGGATGGGTGACCTCCTGGGAAATTTTCCTAGCATGTGCGTGGGGACAAAGCATGTTGGACAAGCTCGTGGTGATTTGCAGGATCAATTGTCAATCCATGAAGCCATTGGTGATAACTTTCTACAACCTAGGAAAAGGGCTAGGATGTTACACTTGCTAGGAAAAATGTGCTAAGGACCTTTCAAAGTACCATGGAAAAGATTCAAGAGCTAAATGCAAGAGTGTCGTTCGATCCCAAAATATCATACTTGTGTCATTTACCTAGATTTGTAGGTAATAAATTCTAATCTTTAGGAAGTTTACTTGGTTCTATCTAATTTTATAGAAAAATAAGCCGAATTGAGTAAGTCCAGCAACTTCAACTTGAAAGTTGGGAAAAGTTGATGAATTGACTTCGAATGTTCATGTGAATGTGGGAAGATTCACTAGCCTAACCTCTGTTGAACTTTGGACATGCATCAAGTTTGCCCAAAATTTTCGTGTAGCTGCTACCATGCCATAGAATGTTTGAACCTTGGCCAAGTGAACGCACATACCTATTGAGAAGACGAAGGCCAATGGTGTAAGTGACACGACTACTTATCACATTTGGCATGGTTGCATCCCATTCTGTAGCTTATCCATGACGTTTGGTTGCGTGGTTACCTGTTATGGTATGACACAGTCACCCTTGTCATATGACATAGCCGTGTCACACCATATTAGGGCTTATTTATATGTGACTGGGTAGAAATTTTGTAAGAATTTTTGTTAGGGTTTAAAGGCTCGGTTGAGCTTAGGGTTAACCACTTAAAACTCCAGTTAATCAAGGTAAGTCGCCTTAGAGGGGGATGAATAGGGTAACAAATAAAAATTTAATACTTTGAAAATTATTTGCTAAAATTATAAGCATGAGTTAATAGAGATATAACTTTAAGTGAAAGCAACATTAGTTTATCAAACAAAGTCTTTAATCAATAAGGAGCAAGTAGAATTCAAAGTAAAGTAATACAGGTAGTAAAGAGATCAGAGACACAAGACTTGCATGACGTTCACCCAAATCAACCTTGACCTACATCCCCACCTAAGGTGCTTCTTGACCTTAGGAGTTAATCAATTCACTATCTTCTAAAGGTAATTCGACAAGTGTCCTCTGACACCTTGCCTATAGTTATAGTTTTCTGAAGGAACTCTGACGAGTGCAAGCTTCTAGAGTTCCCCAGCTGTTAAAACTGCAATGGCCAAAACTCTGATGACTCCTTATTGCCTAGAGAGTTTTCCCTAAACACTCTGTGAAAGCTTATACACAGTATAGCAAGAGCACCTTAACTCCTTACCAATTGAGATAACTATCTCAAGGCATTTTGATAAGCCCCAACTTCTAGAGTTTGCCACTCTCAGGAGAACAACACTCTTAAAATAGAAGTAGTGACTCATACTCATTCTTGTTACACCAATAGTATAAAGCATTTAAATATATGCGATGAGTATAATGGTTATAAGCTATAACACAATATACTCTTATTTTCTCAATTGTTGTGATCTTGAATCTTCAAATAGTTCTTCTATTTATAGATCTTCCTTGATGCTTCATAATAGTAGGATGCAAATAATAGAGTCGTTTGGTACTAATTTCAATGTCAACCCTTCATCTTGAATGTACAAATATATGCATAGGGATTTTGATAGCTGTTTATGGGAGTCTGATCATTTCCCTCTTCAGAAAATTCCTTGATCTTATGTAATCCCTTTTTTTTTCCCCCATAATAGAATCATCATCTAGGCTTCTTTGTCTTAAAAATAAATGTTCAAATAATTGTTGCTCCCTAATCGTCTTGCTAATTGCACAATGAACAACTTAATCAAGAAGCCTGTCCAAAAAGTGTACTAGCAACATGTGATGCTTGATGTTGACAACTAACTGATGTAGGGTTAATTTGAAATTCAACTTGTTTAGCTGCTTTCGCTGAGTTTTTCCCTTTACTTTGATGCGATATCATCCTTAAACATAATCAAAGATAATTATGCGAATAATCTCATTAATTATGATAATAAAAGAACGAAATATAATTTAATCTTTTTCTCTGACAAATGACATCCGTAATGAGATCCATATTGCCAATGGTATGCCAAGGAGTGTTTTTCTCTAAGAGAATGATGTACAAAGTGATTTAAATGAAGTCCTAAGTGTTATAGATTCACTATATGAATGTAATGTTTGGTTGCATGTAATGTAATGCAATCAACTTGGTAATGCAATCATGATTACATAATTTGTAATAATGATAATTATAAGAAAGTTGTTATTTGTAATACTCTTTTACACCCAAATAAGATAATAAAATATAATTACAAACTTGTTTACATTATGTGCTTTTTAAATTCAACTGAATATTGCACAAGGGTGTTGATATGATTTGCATATAATCAACTTTGATACATACATAACTCTAATAGTTTTACCGGTCTCTCTAACATGGTATTTATATAGGGGAGCTCTAACTAGACTTTGATACTCATCTCTGCCTCTCATTAGAACTGTTACATATATGTACTGATTGTCTTTACGATGAGTTAGATAGGCTATGCTTCCTTCACATAATCTAACCTATGATATGAATCTGAGGGGTCCCAGTAAGGATATTAATGCTTAAACATTATTGATTTTGATGATTTTAAGTTTTAATGACAAGATTTTCTATAACACTCAAACTTGGATGGGTCATATTGCAAATATTCAACTTAAAATTGTGTCATTTTATGGCCTATTATTACCTAATATTTGCTCATAATAAATTAGTTAATTAGATTTTAAATATGATTTTATTTATTTTTGTAGATATTATGGAGAGTTGAGTAAAATGAATTTGAAGTTTGGAAATGGTGTTGGATCAAGAGGAAGCAAAAGAAAAGAAAAAAAAGGAAGCAGTGGCCCAATCTCGAAGGCCAGTCCGCCTCCCTCTTTTCCTCCACAATCAGCTTTTTCTGTCTCATACTGGGCCAATCCCTGGTTACTTTCCAAAGCCCAGTCAAGTGCCTGCCTCCTCGCTCCTCACTCTAGGCCTGTCTCCTCACGTGTGACCTGTTTCCTTCTTATCACTCCCAAATTTCCTCCTTCTCCTCTCTTTCTTATGGGCCTTCTACCTACCTAGAGATGCGGCCCAGACAGCCCCCTAGTCCAGCTCTTCTCTTCATTTTTCTTTCGTTCATACGTGCCTCACGTGTCCAACTCCCCCTTCTCCTTTCTTTCTTCTTCCTCGATGAACCAGAATGCAGAGAGCCCGCGACTTCTCCTCTGCCATGGCTTTCTCTCTCTCCTCCTTCATCTAACAATATTCATTATCCTATTATCACATCCGGATGTTGCTTATCAGTTCCATCATCATCACCATCATGCTTTTGTGGTTACAAGGCCTTTAAAGGAAGTGTAATGGAGTAATGAAGACTAGGTTTTTGAGGAGTCGAAGATGGTTGGGCTCTAAAGGCTGGCTACAAAATTCGAAGGCGTTTGCTAGATGAAGGCAGAGCTTATTTTTGAGTTTTTCTCTTATTCTTGTTTTTATTTTTAGATCTAGCCTTGGTTTCACAAACTACTGTAATCAAATTCATTTAGTAAGATTCAAGTGAGATTTTGATTTTGGATTTGAAATTCCATTATTTCAGTCAAATTTCTCTCATTTTTGGTTCCTTTTCTGACTTTGGCTTTGGATTATGCTCTAGATGTTTTGGCAACCCTAGATTAAGTAAGTGGCTTCAATCCTTCCCTATTCCTTTGAAAACATAATTTGCTTGATAGAGTGAAGTATGATCTTTGATTAATACTGATTTAGATCATGGTTTCCTATTGCTTTGATTGAGTTTCCTATTGCTTTGATTGAGTTAGATTATGCTGATTTTGTTGTTAAATTGACTTTGTTTTTCTACCAATGGCACAATAACTCTAATTAGAGGATTGTTAGGGAATATCGCTTGTTTGGAAAATTAATTTGATTTTGTGAGTTTAATCCTTAGTTTAGATTAGAAATTTGCAAGCTAATTTTGTAATTCATCCTTGAGGATGATAAATTCTACGGCGATAACCATGCGCTTACGAAAATCACAATAGGTTTTTGGCGCTACCGCTAGGGATGAGTTTGTGAAATTTGGTTGTGCTGAGTCATGGTTTAGTTATTTGAGTTGTTGAGTTGTTTTCTTTTTCGTATTTTTGATTTTTGATTAGATTTAGTTTTAGTTCAATTAAATTTCTTTGTTTTTAATTTTTGACTTGAGTTAGTATTCTATTTTGTTTTTTAGGGTCAATTTAATCTTGATTTTTAGTGTTAATTTTACTGCTAGAAGAAAAAAATTAACAAATCTAGCTAAGCTGTGCAGGAACAAAACAAAAAAGAAGAAGAAAAATATAAACATTCTGGTGCAGGTTTTTAGGAATTTCGGATTCTGTTTGAATTTTTTGGAGTAGTTCTAGTGTGAATTTTTCTATGTTGATATTTTTAATGAATTCCTCATGATGTTTAGAGTCTAGATGAATTTCAGTGTGATGTTTAGGACTGTATCGAATTTTCGGTGATTTTTGGAAATAATTTCTTGTTTGGAATTTTCTGCGCTGTTCAGGTACAAAAAATTAAAAAAAAATATTCATGTTCCTTGTGATTGTGTTGAATTTTCTATGTAAAAGATTTTGATTTTAGGAGTTTGATTTTTTGTTTTAATTTTATTCTTAGATTTTGCTTGTTTAGGTTTAGTTTATTTCGGTTTTTCTTTTTGTTCTTTTGAGTTTTCTGTTTTCATTGTGTTACTAAGATTAGTTTATTTTCTGGTTTTGTTTTTATTTGTGAAAGAAAAAAGTTAGAAAAAATAAAAAAATAGAAAAGGAAAAAAAAGACCAAAAAAAGATATTCTTTTGTGAGGCTGTGGGATTTGCATGACTGCTTGGGTTAGAGATCTCGAAAGCAAAAGACTTGTTAGGAGTGAACCCAACTTTGACTTGAAGCCTAAACCTGAACCCAAGCCTGAATTAGAATTATAAGAAATGGCATAAGAGAGTTTCTTGATGACATTGTGTTTATATGTGATCTAATTCTCGGCTTACTTAAGTGATGTGGCTCATTTGGAATATGTATATATGTTTTCCCTGGTATTGTATATATGAGTTTTTGAAAAGAAAAAAATTTAAAATTTTATGGATATATCTTCTGCAAACCCTCACGGGACTTTACTCATTCTCTAGGGGTAACTTAGGAGTTTAAAGAGCTTGTTGTACATGCTAAGTGCAACCGTGATTCCTAAGAAAGTGAGCTAGAATTTTTTTCTTTTTCTAGGATTTTTAGTTTGATTTTACTCAAGGATGAGCAAAACTTAGGTGTGGGGGTATTATTCAACTTGAAATTGTGTCATTTTATGGCCTATTATTACGTACTATTTGCTCATAATAAATTAGTCAATTAGATTTTTGATATAATTTTATTTATTTTTGTAGATATTATGAAGATTTGAATAAAATAATTTGAAGGTTGGAAATGGCGTTGGATCAAGAGGAAGCAAAAGAAAAGGGAAAAAAAAAGGGAAGCAGTGGCCCAATCTCAAAGCTTGGCCCGCCTTCCCCTTCTCCTCCACTGTCAGCTTTCCTTTCTTATACCGAGCCGGCTCCTGGTTGCTTTCTAAAGCCTAGTTAAGCGCCTACCTCCCAGTGCCTCACTCTGGGCCCGTCTTCTCTCAGGCTCGGCCGGTCTCCTTCTTCTCACTCCTAGATTTCCTCCTTATCTCTTTCTCGTGGGCCATCTACTTGCCTAGAGATGCGGCCCAGATAACCCCCCAGTCCAGCTCTTCTCTTCATTTTTCTTTCTCCTATGCATGCCTTATGCGTGCAACTCCCCCCTTCCCCTTTCTTTCTTCTTCCTTGGTGACTTAGAACACAGAGAGCCCACGACTCCTCATCTGGCATGGCTTTCTCTCTCTTCTCCTTCAAGTATCAGCATTCATTATCCCATTATCACATCCGACTATTACCTATCAGTTTCATCATCATCACCATCACGATTCTGTGGTTACAAGTAGGGTGGTTCATCAGTCCAAACTCGGATTGGACCATACAGGTTGGACCGATGACCGAATAAGAGAGAAGTTATAGATCATAGACTGGACTAAATAGGTCGTGGATCGGATTAAGACAGGGTTGGCAAAAAGGGGACTGGATCGGAAAAAAGGGGATCGGACCGGATCAGACCGAATTGTCACACTAACAAAATTGAGAACTTGGGTGACATCGAAGGCAAATATTTTTACAATATGAACATCTTACATTTGTTTCAATATGAACCATTTTAACATATTTCCACCATAAAAAAAAATTTAATATTCTTGAACATATGAGAAATTACAAGTTGTAAAAGAAAATTGAATTTTTTTAAATTTTTTTATTCGGCCCTCAATCTGGACTAGTGAACCAATGGATCGGATGGGATCAGACCAAAGACCTAATAAAAAAATTTGTGGACTATGGATCAGACCAAATTCATTAGGCCTGGTCTGGTCCAATCCGGTCTGGGTTTGGACCGAATAATGCATAGCGCTAGTTACAAGGGCTTTAAAGGAAGCGTAAGAAGACTGGGTTTTTGAGGAGTCAAAGATGGTTGGATTCTAAAGGCCAGTTATAAAATTCGAAGGCGTTTTCTAGATGAGGGTAGAGCTTAGAGTTGGATTTTCTTTTTCGAGTTTTTCTCTAATTTTCGTTTTCATTTCTAGATCTAGCCTTGGTTTCACAAACTGGTGTAGTCAAATTCGATTCAATAAAATGTGAATGAGATTTTGATTTTGGACTTGAAATTCCATTATTTCAGTTCAAATTTCTCTCGGTTTTGGTCCCTGGTCTGACCTTGGCTTTGGATTATGCTCTAGACATTTTGGCAAATAGTCCTAGTTCAGGTGGCTTCAATCCTTCCCTATTCCTCTGAAATCATAATTTGCTTGATGGAGTGAAGTATGACTTTGATTAATATTGGTTCAGTCCATGGTTTCCTATTGCTTTGATTGAGTTTACATTATGTTGATTTTGTTGTTTAGTTGGTTTTGTTTTTCCACCAATGACATAATAACTCTAATTAGGGGTTGTTAGGGAGTATCACCTGTTTAGAAAATTAATTTGATTTTGTGAATTTAATCCTATTGCTTTGATTTAGTTCATGGGTTCCTATTACTTTGATTGAGTTTAGATTATCCTTCAAGTTTTAATGAGAGGATTTTCTGTAACACTCAAACTTGGATGGGTCATATTAAATACTATAACCTTCCTCATAGAGAAGGATAATAAGGCAACCTGCTTAAACTTGCTTGAAATATAACCTAAAGAAAAAAAAGGTATGATCTCTTGCATAGGTTTTAACCTATTAAAGGTAAGGCCTGCTTGACCTGTTCATACCCTTAGCCTAATATTTGAAACTAAGAAATTCACATAATATATGGAAATTTCTACAAAATTAGCCATTTACGGTTCAATGTTGATATACATATCTTTTCTAGTTTTGATAAACCTTGTAAAGGATAAATACTTATATAACCTTACATACATAATCAAAGATTACATAACTGAGTCATAACCAAAATAAGCAAGTCCGCAACCCATCAAAAAGCGGAATTCTTATCGTGCTTCACACTCTAGTTACACGTCTATTAATATGGGGAGAAAAAAGGGAAAAATAAAAGAGAATAAGCAGCCACAACTCAACGAATAAACCCCATCTCCTAAAACAATACTCAAAGTACATTATGATATTAGAAATATTTTCATAATTCATTTTGGTTGATAGGCTATTACATTAAGTCACAATCCAAGGTACAGTGTAAACCATACGAAATCATGTCTTAACTAAATACTTAAACTTCAGACGAAGTCAACATCGACTTTATCATAATTAACTTACTTAATCTTATAATTTAGTGCAAAAGGCTTTTTAAACATAAGTAGTTCATAGTACATAACAATTAATCACATAAGTGATGAGTCTAGACTTTGAGAGATACTTTGTTATTGTCATCCCAAGCCAACCAAACTCGAGTGGCAATATATGCATATCTAGACGTGCATCTCACTATGCTGAGACATAACTTACATAATAAGACTTCAGGAATCAAACTACCATCCCTAAGTCACCTTATCATAACTTAACTTTTATCAAGCGCAATTCTAAGCTATTCTCTCTTAGTCTCAGACTTAAGCTTATAGTTTCTATAGTAACTCCTCCGCGTACATATAAACATAACTAATCATACAAATGCATGGTTGTTTATATGAAAATACAAATAAATACTATATGTGTACCATCTCATAAACTGACATCATCCTATGAGCTGATATCTTGAAAATTGTACTCCTCAATCGACTCATTTCACACAACCAGGTACGCTTCGGATGTGGCGCACTTGGGAATTCCATTCAGCAAGAAAAGGATGATCTTATATTCAAACTCTGCAAAATTTTAGCCCATTGTAAGACTAGTGCTATACAAAAAGGCTTTTTTAAACTTTTAAAAAAGCCAAAATATTCGCCAAAGGTGGAAAATTTGCTGGCTATTTGAAAAACAAGAGATAGTTCAACCAACCATTCAAAAGCAAGATGATTCTAAGAGAAAGAATTTGTAAGTAAAATTTATAAATCCAAAATCCTAGACTTAAGCAACACAAATGTGCAAAGATCCTTCCTAAAGGTTAGGTCGAAGCTAAAAATCTCATTGCAAATTAAAGCATTTGCAATAAAACCATCACTAAACGATGGAACTTCCAAGTGGAATCAACCTTCTATCTGAAGCCCTTTATAGTACTTAGCCTTCCAAGAGGCTAAATTTATGGCAGCTTGAAATTTATTTTTTATGAAGGAACTTTGCGAATGAAGGTATGGTAGTACTAGTTTAATGTATTGAATCCATCTTAAAGCCAATTCTCAAAATATATGTGTCCTAACCCATAGTATAAACAACTATTAAACTCAAAATACTAGTTAATCCTTGGGAGCTCTTGGTTGAACATAGAGTTGGTTAAAAAGGGAAAAGCTTAACTGAATGTTTTGAATAAAAAACTCACCATTTTATTCATAACTATAAAAGAGAAAGTTATTCACTTTTGCTTCCAATTGCCCCTCTCTTTTTCGATAAGGTTAAGCTTTGCAAATTGCATTTCATAAAACCCCTTTGAAACACTTCCTCAGTTTTTTTAGTTCATAAAAGAGGCCCAACAATGTTTAAATCAGCACTAAACATTCTGACGTTATAAAAATAGGGGGGCTAAAGTCCTCCTCTTTTCATGTTAAAACTGTAGGTTTTTAGGTCTCGAACTTCATGAAATCCAAGTGTTTCATACTCAATGGTTTGTTATATTTACTAAAAGCAGAACAATAAATTCAATTCGACTATAATACTTTTTGTTCATCCAAGCCACATGTGTAAAGATGACGGTGAATTTAACTTGTAAACCTATAATAACATAGTTTCCAATCCAAAATATCTTTTAGTTATAAATGTAAAATATTTGAACCTGCCTGCCAACAAGGTATAGAATAAACACTAGAACCATTTAAATAGAGTAACCTAAATCAGTTCCAATAGCTACTATAAGCCTGTTTCATTCTAATGGAAACAACAATCTCAAAAGCTACTATCTGTAGGTTTTAAATCATTTAATATTAAGAATCAAAAGGAAATGTTAAGAGCATAATGAAATATGACACGACCCTAAATTAGCTTACAAGGCATCAAAACTTTTGGGGCCCCTGATTAAGCTCTTCATTACAAGGGATTTAAAAGACATGGAGGATTCAACCAGACACTTAAATTCTGCCATATAAGTGTTCCAAACAACATGCACACCTCACCCCATCACTTCTTGAATTTAACATATCATTAACAAAAATCAAACATCATCATATAGCAATCAGACCTTCTATTCATCTTAGAATTACTAAACAACAACATACTTCAAAAAAATTACACCATATTGACAGTCTAATAACATATTATATAAGAAACTCATAAATTAATGGAATTGAGGGTCTACCCACACATACAATTGAATCATTTAACAATGACCCAATTCACCAATTTGATAAGCTAAATCATGTTACTACTATTCAAGGAAATCATAAAATAGGGGATTAAGGGTTGACTCACCTCAAAATTAGCAGGTTCCAACTTGTAATCTTCCTCCCTAAATTGATTCCCTTCTCAATGTCGGCTTTTGAATCCTCCTTCTTTAGCCTCCACCACAACCTCCTTCCTCCTTGGTCAAGAGCCCCTTGGCCTACTTGGGAACTGATCCATAGTACCTGCAATAGCACCATGGTAGCACCACCCATGGTGGGGTGGTGGTGATGTGCTCGATCTCGTTTCTCGTACTGACCTTCTCTCTCTCTCTCTCTCTCTCTCTCTCTCTCTCTCTCTCTCTCTCTCGCTCGTGTGTGTGTGTGTGTGCTAGTTAGGGTGTAGAAATAAGTTTTAGTTTTTGGGTTTCATTTTTCAGGAGAAGGAATAGGGGATTGTGAGTTAGAACAATAAAATTCCTAACTCCCCCCCTTTTCCTTTGGTTACACGGGTTAACGGGGGTCAACTAGGTCTTTTCTTTTTCCTTTTTTCCCTAACCCTTAAAGCTAAATAAATAAATAATATGTAATAAGGCTCATGCTGGGGTAGAATGGAGGCTCGGTTATCAACTAACCAGTCTAACATAAAAATCTAGGCTTAAACTCTATAGTAAAGTATGTCCAAAAATGCAGCTATCACTCCTCTCCCTTACTTATACAAAGTTTTGTCCTTGAAACTTATATGCTCCAATATCATACTGAAAGAAAATTTCATAAAACTATAAGAAATGTGATAGTACTTAAAGGTAGGCTTCTCACTTTTTTTTGTTTGCGTCATGCAAAAGTGGTGTTGGTGAGGTCATGCTTATGACCTTCTTGCTTGGAGATTGCAGGCGTTGTATATTGGCTAACTTAGTCCCTTGACCGGTATGATGTTTTTCTAGATCTTCTTTAAAAATTCTTTGTGATAAAGCTTATGTTGTCCGCAATAAAAAAGCATGCTTGAGTTAGCATTGCGCAAGGGCCATTGTGGAGCTTACCACATGTCGAGGTCTTGGTTCGTTGGGGTACGATTATTCTCAAGGCAATTATTAGAGTTAGGCTTCCTATCATTTCTGTTTACCCCTCGTTATGAGCTCTTAACCTCGTGCTTCCTTTTTGGTTGCATAGCCAACTTAGATGCCTCATGCTCATCTATAACATGCTCCACTTTGATAGCTTTTCTGTACATGGCTTGGAGATTTTGAAGGTTAGTGCAACCATTTCCGTTTTTAGCTTAGGCTTGAGGCCTCTCTTAAATTGTTCCATCTTCAACACTTCATTGGCCATGTGGTGGCAGCAAACCTACTTAATTCATTGAACTTAACCATATGTTCAATAATTTGACATTTATGCTATTTAGCCCATTTTACCTCCTTAGGGTGCTAGTAATCATGTAATAGCTCCCTAAGTAAAGCCCAAGTTAGTTATGACCCACCTTCTTTTTGCTTAACTATATCCCACAGAAAATAGCATATTTCTTAATCAAGTGAGCAGCTAAGTTCACATTAAAATTAATAGGGCACTCCATAACTTCAAGCAATCCTTCACTCTTCATCTTCTAATGCTCACATAGAACTGGATCTGGTGCCGCAGCAAATGTACATATGGCTTAAATGTTAGAACCTTAATTAGTATCTCCATCCCATCATGAAAGGGTGGAGGAAGGTAGGGTCAAATAGGGGCTTGTTGCTCCCTTGATATGTCTCAATATTGACCTAACACCTGCACCAACAAATAAGACTATGGATCACTTACTTGCATTAAATAACTCCTCACATATGGTTTCTCCCATACACCTCCTATTAACCAAATAATAAGCAAACACTTAATACTTAATAGGCAGCAGACAACACATAGCACGTACCTTGTAACACATATGCTAAAGGCCCTCCCTCTCCCTCTCTCTCCCTCTCTCCCTCTCTCTCTATATATATATATACATATATATATATATATATATATATAT